>CAXIVR010000012.1:63180975-63607455 GCA_964035755.1 Teleogryllus oceanicus | reverse complement strand
TATGTAATGCTGCGGAAAATCGATTTCCAGATTTTAACGAAAATACATTTTTGGAGAATGAAAGAACTAATTATGGACAACAAATTTCATTTAAAGAAAAATTTCCATTTTAATTTTGTATTTGGAGGAAGACGCCGAAAAAAATTCAAAATTTTGGAATTTTCAAAAATTTAAAATTGACAGTAAAAATCAGATCTATATCACATTTATAATGTTTTTTTCTCTATTTTTACAAGAAATGTAGAGAAAACATTTGGAGCTGTTTTTGAGAAAATTTTGACAATGTTGGGGAGGGGCTCCATGTAAAGTACCCTCAAATTTCGAAGAGAGTTTTTAAAAATCGCAGTACCTCGAGTCGAACCAATTCAACCGGGGAATGTCCATTTTGAAAAAATATCCCACGTATGGTTTAAGGCGCTAGTAGTGTTCACAGGCAGACTGCCGGACACACAGACACACGAATGGACGGACGTTTTGAAAAAAAAAACCTTTTCGGTATCAGTGTATTTCCGTTGAAATCTCGAATTCGATTTTCCGCAGCATTACATAACTTTCTCTATACAACGTATATTACTCCCACATATAGTATGAATACGAGAAAGGAAAAATAGTGTTTGACACACGTGGAAAAGTGGAATTTTATTTTGCAAGTGGAAAATTTTGCCACAGAAGAGCGATAGACCGAGTGGCGTAACGTCGTATCAGAAATAAATATCCCGTACTTACAAAATTTAAAGTAAAATCGTTTCGAAAGTGAGATCAATTTCGTAATAATAGTTAATAGAACACAATTGTTACAATTACGAAACGGATTTCCATGTAATTACATGATTTTACAGGAACTAGATACCGCATTTAATTACATTTTCCAGAGTTAACAAGACATTCTAAATGAATTAGAAATACTTTTATTTTTCATATTTCAGTGCAATTACATAGTTTTACATATTTCACTTATTACGACACGTTTCTTACACATTTCGTTACAGATTAATATATTTAAACATTGAAACGGAACATTCCAAAGGCGCATTTCCAATATTCGTTATGGAATTATCTTTCTTACAAACAAATGTAATGCTTTTATTACCATCATATCGCCACCATGATTTCTCAAACTTAACTCTCCCCGATTTCTGCCTACTTGCGAGTCAAGAATGAGCGGATTTCAATGAGCAAAAGTAATTTCAACCACATTCTTGCTCATGTTTCAAACAGCACATTCGTTACTCGATCGAAAACTAACAAAAACTTTTTACAGAAAACTTTGTACCGCGTTGTTCAACTTGAAAGGTGGGATATATACCCTTTAGCCACCTCCCCTGGGATCCATATCACTACTTTTCTCTTGTAGACCAGCTCCTCGTAAGCATTGTAATATATGCTATGAACATATTGTTCGGCCCCACAACAAAGGTGGAGAAAGGAAGGTATGAATAGATGTGCGGCGAGAAAAATTCCACGCCCGAGCGGCTACGCCGCGCACCCTAGAAAGTTCTAGAACATTTCAAAAACCCAGAGAGCTAATTGGTCAGTTCAAATTCCCCCTCTTCGCGAACCCCTAACTGCAGAAAATTCAGTCACTGAGAGGCAGCCATGCGGGCAACATGCGTTCGGACTCCGTGTTCAAAGTTCACGTAAAACGTAAATTCTCATAGAGGGAATAGCATTCTGTGCATTCATATCATGGCTTTTTTTAATTTATTAATTTTTGAAGAGATTACATAGTTCAGTAAAAATAACTATACATATGTATTTACAGACTTATATGCTAACCTTAAATATAATCTTACATACTAACAAGGGGGAGGAAATCCCTTTTTGGGTCCTCAGTCCGGATCTAAATCTGCAAATGTTTTTAGGAATATGTGATATGGATATTTGTTTTGATTCGTGTTTGGTAATTGAGGTTTTTGGCTAGTTTGAATGGTGATAGGGCTGGGATTTGAGGTAGGTTATGATAAAAGTTGGTGGCCAGATATGTTATGTATTGTTCAATGGGTTCCAAATTAAATTCGTTGTGAAGTTGATTGTTGGTTATATACCATGGAGCATGAGCAACTATTCTTAAGAATTTATTTTGCAGGACTTGTAGTTTATGGATGTTAGTTTTAGCAGAATTGATCCAAATAGGGCTGGCGTACAACATTAATGGTCTTAAAATTGCCTTGTAAATTGCTATAGCTGATTTATATTGTATTGGGCTGTTGCTGTAAATTAGTGGTCGTAGTTGTGCCAGTTTTATTTTAGCTTGGTCACTTTGGCATTTATATGTTTTCCCAAGTTAGCTTGGTATCAAGATATAAGCCTAAATATTTTACAGGTTTATTGGGGGTACCATTCTATTGATTTGTTATTTAGAGTGAGAGGAAGTGGGGAGAATGGGTCTTAAACTAAATATTTTTGCAGCGGTTTTGTTAGGATTTAGTTGGATTTTAAGTTCAGCAGCCCAGCTGTCTATCATATTTAAATAAAGTTGTAAGTGGGTTCTTAACTCAGTGAGGGTTGTACCGGAGGCAAATATGGCTGTGTCGTCGGCAAATTGAGCGATAGTGTTTTAACATTGACTGAGAAAGTTTATGCTTAAGAAATTGTTATTATTGATTTTAAGTATTGTGGAGTGCCTATTTGGATTAGTTTATATAAAAGAGCTTGGTGCCAAGTTCGGTCGAAAGCTTGTGTAATATCAATAAATAGAGCTATGGAGTGGTGTTTTTTTTGAAAAGCGGAATAAATGTACTCTGAAATTCTTAGTAGCTGGTGTTGCGTTGAGATTCTTTCTGTAAATCCAAACTGTACCTTGGGATAGCATTGGTTGAATAAGGTGGTTTTTCAGTCTTCGCAATATGATTTTCTCGAATATTTTGGAAAAAGTTGTTAATAAGCTGATTGGGCGGTAACTCCGGATTTGATGGGGTTTTGTTTGACTTCGCTATGGGGATGATGATTGCATGTTTCCATTTATGGGGGAAATATCCGATTCTGAAACATGAATTGAATATGTTATTTAAGTACGCGATTGCCGTTGGTGGTAGTTTTTTTAATGCCAAATTGTTTATTTTGTCGTGACCTGGGGCTTTTTTGTTAGGAAGATTCTTTATGATTTTAGAAATTTCAATGGGAGATGAGAAATTTATTCTCTGATACGGACCGAAGAAGTTTAATTTTGTGGCTTGTAGAATATTATTATGTTGCGGGTGGGCATTCGTGTTCTCACAGAATGTGGTTTCAAAATGCATGGCGAGCACTTCTGCCTTCTGAAGTGAGGATAAGGCCTTGCCTGTCGTTGTATTTAAAGGAGGGACCGTGTTTTTTTTTCTTGAGAACTTTTTTAGTGAATTGCCATAATGTGTTATTACTGGTGTTGAGTGATTGTATGAGTTTATGATATTGTTCGCTGTTATGATTTCTGATAAGTCGTTTGACCACGTTGGAGATTAGGTTGAGTTCTCTCTTTAATTCTCGTGTTCTTAGCTGAGCCCAGAGTCTTTTAGTCTTATTCTTTACCGATATTGCGTTTAAAATGCCTTAGGTAATTTATTGTAAGGTTTGTGGGATGTATTCGGGGTGTTAGTCAACTGAGAATTTTGGATGGTTGTGTTGATGAGGTCAGTTAGAAAATTAACGGATTGATCTATTTCAAGGGGAGTATTTAGTATTTTTATTTTGGGTATTGTACTTTTTATTGTTTCGGTGAACTTCCTCCAGTTAATTTTTAATGAGTTCGGTTTAGATACAGGGGCATGTTGAGGTGACATTTGCTGCGAAGTAAGTAAGACTGGGGTATGGTCAGAATCAAGTTCGAATATTACCGATAAATGAAAGTTAAGGTTTGTGTTGGTTAGACCAATGTCGAGAATGTCTGGTTTGCGCGAACGGTCTTGTGGGTAGTAAGTAGGTTCACTCGGGGAGAGAATTTTAATATTGGCATTGTTTACTAATTGGACTAGAATTTTACCATCTTGGTTGTTGGATTGGCATCCCCAGTTACTGTGTTTGGCATTGAGGTCACCTAATAGCACAACTTTATCATTGAGGTTAAATAGATTTTGGAGGTTTGTATTTATTATTTTTGTTGAGGGAGGTTTGTATGCGGCTATGATCTTCAAAGAGTTATTGTTTATTATTATTGAGGCTGCTATAGTTTCTAAGCCTGGTGTATCCGGGAGAGTTTCCTGGTTATGCGCATGAATAGATTTGATTGCGATGAGTACACCGCCGCCTTTCGTTTCGGTTCTGTCAGTTCTATATACGTTATAATTGGGAACATATAATTTATTTTTTCTGCTCAAGTGCGTTTCGATAATACAAGCTACATCTACGTTGTAGTGATGAAGGAAATGTACGAATTCAGTTTTTTGTTGGTGATTGATTTTGCATTCCAATTTAGGATGGTTACATTGTTTTGTGATTTATTTGCCATTGTTGGTTAGATATTCAGCCACAGAGTTCTGAATAGTACTAATTATAGATGGGATTAGAGAGTTGATGAAGTTAATAATGCAGGTGGTGATGGAGTTAATTATAGTGGTGATTATTGGGTGATTATATTGGATATTATTTGGTGATTGGAATTTTGGGTGTTTTGCGATGTGCTAGGAGGTGGATTGTTCGTGTTTGAAACATGGGTGAAGTTTTGAATAGGCTGGGATTGCGGCAGTGGCGGGAAATGGGCTCTTGACTGATTTTGGAGGGGAGGAGTAGCATTGGAGTTTGGTGGATTTTCATTATTTTTATTTTTAGAGGTACTTTTCCTATCTAAGATCTCTTTGTAGTAGGTGCAGTTCGTGTTTCTTATGTCGGCCTTGTGATTCCGTTGCAGTTCGACACACCGGAGATTCGTTCTTGTTAGAGCAGAGCACAGAGTAATGGTTCCCGGTACAAAATGCACACGTGATGGAGTGGTTACAATTGTTTTTGGTATGACCATAGTCTAGGCATCTTTGGCATTGAAGGGGGCCTTTATGCTTTTTGCGTCTTTCGGTTCTTACACGATGATTGCAAATTTGATGTATGGTTAAAATAGTTTCTATGGGTTCAGAACCGTTGAATTCTGCAGCGACTACTGAGATTGGAAGGCCATCTTTTGAAGTCTGGTGACTCTGATTATTGAAGTGAAGCGTTGCTGTAGGTCATTAAAAATTTCCGGTTCTGTTATTGATTGTTCAATGTTTTTGAATACGACAGAAAATTTTTTGTTCGATGGGTCTTTGAATGAATGGAATTTACGATGGGTATGTATGAGATATTTGATTATTTTACGGAAGTCCGTAGGGTTATTGGCATTGATATTAACTTTGTTATTTTTCACGTCTGTGATGAAGTTTTTGTGACGTTAGATTTAAGTTCGATTATAAGTTCGCGTACACTGGTTATGTCCGCCACAAAGATTGGAGGAATTTTGGCTGGTTGCGAAGAGTGATCGTCCGTATTTACATTTAAATATTCGAACCGATTATCTTCAGGGTTGGGATTCAGATTAGCGAGTTCTCCGAATCTGTTCCGGGGACATTGTATTGTAGAGCACTGGATAGATTAGAGTTCTCGTTAGCATTACTCGAGACTACACTTTTCTTTTTTGTTTCGATGGGGATTTCACTGACACTGACTGACCTCTTTTTGGTGTTGATGACTGATGAAGGTTGCGACATCGTGCTGACGTCTGTTGAGGCGGCCTCCTGGCTGCCAACAATGCGTTGCTGGTCGGTAAGTGGAGGTACGGTTGTTACACTTAGCATGTGAAGCTGATGTGACGGGAATATGTTGCAGTGATGTTTCACGGACGTCGCCTTGTGGGTAAGCGACCTCCATTTCGCCCTCGGTCGGGTAGACCTGGGCGAGGGCATCTGCGATACACTGGCGTATGCCAGCGTTGTCTGATGAAAATGTTGTACTAATAGCTGGAAATATTAGCTCACACAGTTAGAAGTGCTGATGAACACTATTATTGTAGCACTTTATCTTACACTGGCACAGAACACAGGTACGAGACGAGGCGCAGCGCTGAGCGCGGAGCTCCGTACTGTGCGACTGCTCGCAGCGGAATGGCTTATCATGGCATAGTGAAAGGCCATATTGTTTAATTTGTTGTAATCAGTCGCTAACAAGCAGCCGCGAGAAAATGCCTTTGTGGCTCCGTGATCAAAGTCACGTAACTTTGTATTCTCACATTGAGAATAATTTCAAGGTTTATTTCAGCATTGTGTATACTAAATGCTGAACTATTCAACTATTTATACGAAGTCGCAAATAAGCTGTCAAGCGAGCACATGCGCTCGGACTTCGTAATCAAAGACGTAAAGTTATTTGTATTCTCACATTGAGAATAATAATTCAGTGTATTTTAGCATAGTGAAGAGCTAAACTGTCAATTTGTGTGAAAACATTAAGAGTGTTTGTTTGCTAATTGCACAAACTGTAATTGTGAAGAACTAATGTGATAACCTAAAGGTCATTAAAGATCATTGTGCAAGGTGAGAACTTGTGTTTCTATGACAACCCAAGTCATCATGGGGTTCCTAATGAGCATCGACTGGGACTGAGTGGAGTGCCTGCCAATATTCAACACTTAATATGATACAGTCCACTAAAAGCACAGGCAACCGCCCCGTCCACATATTTTATATTTCGTATAAAATTTTTATACGTGGTAAAGTCTAGTGTGCAATTACTTCAGTAGAGATAGTACATTTCAGACACTCCAAATCCTTAAGAATTGATCGGCGGCATTTGGTCGGAAAATGTTTGTAGGAAACAATTTTAAATCCAATAATGAATTTTTATTTTACATATTTTCTATTTTTTCTTACATCTTTTGGAAAAAATAAGAACATATATATGTAGATGTTTTGCATTTTTTATTACAATAAATTCCGTTCCCTAGTTATAATAATCCATGTCCTCTTCACCTGTCGCAGGATCAAGAATCAAATTTAAACGAATGGATAATACATTGCAATTTTTAAAGTTGGATAAACTGTGCGATATTCACACCGGAGGATCTTCCGATGCCTATGGCGTAAATAACTATTTTTGGCAACATAAGATTTATTGTTACCTCTTCGTTGCTTTTGTTCTTTTATTCTTTTTCGTGATTCCTTTACTGAGGGAAACAGTCTTTTTCACCTATCATAAATTGATGGACGGCATGAGTAACCAAAGGCATTTGTTGCTAAATACGCCATAATTTTCCTTTACGACGTAGGTAAATACAGATCTTTAAGTAAACAAGTGAAGTTAATTTGAACAAGTGAATCGCATGGCATATTTCATTTTAAGTTTTATCCAAAAAGGCATATTACCATATTTTAAAAAATAAATTTCCAAAAATCTACGCAAAATATTGCCTCGAAACTTATTAAATTTGAAGAATTTCAAGGGGATAATGAGAAAACGACACTGTAAGTAATGTTAGAGAATTAACGAACGTTCTCACGTCTACTTCTCACGTTTACGTTTCTACGTGTACAAATACCGATTTTCAAATCAATATGACCCAGTACTTATTCATATTAAACTTAATTAACACCTAATTCACATAAGCATACACAACAGTCGCCTATATATATATATATATATATATATATATATATATATATATATAGTGACTGTACTTACCTCAGTTTTCCAATTAGGAATCCATCATCAAATGAGGCAGTGATCGCATATTAAATTTTGATAGCAATAGCTGCTGTTTCTAAAATTGATGAAGGGACAAGGGATTCCTTTAGGGGAGCGCCTTTATGAGGAGGATGTTGGCTGTGATTTTAATGCATTCTCTACCTTCATACAGTCCATTAATCACTACTTTGCCTTTTTTAATCGCACATTTATTCATCAAAGAAAACTCAACATAAGGAGAACCTGATACTAGTACATGCATGAGTCTGCAGTCTTAAATGATATTCATCACTATAACTTAACATCTATTTTTGATTACATTACTGGATTACTCCGAAACCGATAAATACATGAATCTCTTACTAATTAATTCTGTAATTATGATTGCAATCATTATGAATATCGTATGTGTATAACCTCTACTTCGTCCCTATCTACGTAATGGTTCATTAATACGCCCTATCCCATTAATGCACTCTCTGGCCAACGTGGCTGTGCTGAATTCACTGGAATTACATGGCTATTCGGTTACTCATCCTGTATTTCCCACTCTCTTGGCGCAGGAACACAGCTGCTTTTGTTCAAGGCCTTCACGCCACGGCGTGGCGTGGGGGCCCCTCGCGTTGCCGCTGGCTGGTTTACGTGGTTGCCGCTCCGACTCCAGTGTTTTGCTGCCCAGTCACACGCTTTCGGTGTTATTGTGCGAGCTCAGTATTATTACGACCATGCGTTTTCTCAAAATCGTTCGTCTATTGGTCTGCCCATGGCTGATGGCCCATGCGCACTCGCTCGCCACATGTTTCCATTTTCATTCGATTATTTATCACTCGCGAATGTTTATGTCACAATTCCCTCGAGCTAGTATTACTATCCACTGTCTTTAGTTACTATTCACTTCCTTCTCACTACTTCTCCCCACCTGTATTCCCTGATGCTCACCGATTACACTTCCGTAATTGATGCACCTCACCTCGCCCGTGCGCCCATCTCCACTCTCTCTCCTTCTTCTCGTTATGACTCGCGTCTCTTCTCGCCCCGCGCGACTCGTTCCCCGGAACCGTTCGTCTGACTCTCTTGTCCCTCCTGCGCGCCCGATTCAAATTGGCATCGTTTTTACAAATCTGAATGCTTACATGACCATTAGGTCATTATATATATATTATATATATATATATATATATATATATATATATATATATACATATGTGTGTATGTGTGTGTATGTGTGTATGTGTGTGTAGTGTGTGTGTGAGTGAGTGAGTGAGTGAGTGAGCGAGCGAGCGAGCTTTTGCTCTGTCCAACGTGGGCTGGCTGCTTGCCGGGCTGCCAGTGGTAGTGAGAACTCACCTACGTAGCCACTTATAGTATCTGGCAGATGATTCGGGAGACATGCATGACTGGATTCTGGTTTTCTATCATTAAATGATCTGATTATATAAGAATTATGGCTTTAATTATACTAGTACCCACCCAAAACAAACACTTGTGCCCCATACATCATTATCAGTGCTACATCACAATTGACGCCTACTGCGCTCTTGCTATCTACTCCTCTCTCTCTCTCTCTCTCTCTCTCTCTCTCTCGACCGTCTTTCTCTACACCTTTTTAAATGTTTGTGGGCGTTTGCCCCCTTTGGCGATCTCACCCGAAATGCTCCGTGACCGGCGCTGGTAGGTGGTGGTCTCCGGTGGCAGCGAGGTGCAGTCAGCTCCAGTCGACGCCGGGTCTCCCTCGTAACTCGCTGAGGTGGCGGCGTGGCGAGAGCCGTAGCGCGTGGCGAGATGCCACGGGGAAGGCGCCCTCCGTCTTCCATTGCTTCTCCTGGCGTCCGTACATGTGGAGCGGACACGCTTGCGTGCGTACACGCAGTAACGTTCACCCTTGTACCAGTCTTCGAAAGCTAACGCCTCAGCGCGAGACACTGATCGCGGCACTCGGCAGCCATACGGCGACGCGACACTCAAAGAAGCCAAACCAGAAGCGAGAAAGTTCCGACTCGCTCAGAAATAGCATAAGTACGCTCATCGAAGAATTTTCAAATAAGAAGACCAAAGAAGCTCCTATCTCCCTATTTATGGCACGCGCCATTCCCCCTCCCGTCATGATGCAATGGCTCCCCGCCAATCACGCATCGGGTTGTGCGTCTCATCTGGCTTGTCTCATCTGGCCCACGAACCGTCACCTGGCGCCCCCTTGCAGCTAACCTACCTTCACTAGACGAGACGTGCCCTTCCATGACGTCAGGGGCTTTTCCTTGGCGTGGGTCTGACAAGCAGTTGAGAATTTCCGGCTCTTTGTTCGACTTCCCGTTTGCGACCGGCTTTGTGGCCGAGAATAGCTCGTGGTGTTCTGTGCCGCTACAATATATATATATATATATATATATATATATATATATATATATATATATATACTGTAGCGATATGGAAATATACCGCCCCATATCGCCACAACCGCCCACACAAAGACACCGACATACGGGAAGAAGCGAAGCGCGTGGCAGGCGCAATCTATGCCATCTCTCCACGGCTGACCGAAGAGCGGAGTGCGAACTCGCGAACAGAGTTTTTCCTGCGGTCAAGACGAACGGAGGAGAAGTGGCCACCCCTCCGAGGTTGCCCCAGGCCACATCTCTTAATTACCACGAGACACGACGAAAAGGCTCTGTGTTAATTCGGCGACGCGGGCGAAGCCTGCGTCTGGTAGCGTAGGCGAACGCGCAAGTTCTCTAGGAATTTGGTAATGAAAGTGAATAATTGAGTGGTGTGAGCGTGGAGGATTAGTTGGTATAGGAGTTAGATTGCAATACGATCATATTAGTGATCAGCAGCAAGCTCGTTAGAAAGAAAGCGGTCGGAGCGAAGTAAGAACAATGAACGTTTTTTCCAAAAGTGCTCATTTCGGCGAGGACAGTTTTGTGAAATCCAGTGGAGACTGACTGTATTAGCGCTGCGCCATCCGAAGTGCAGTTGCGACGCCCAGTGTAGTAACGCAAAGAACCGCATTTGCGACGCGCCGGAGACTTGGAGGGCGGGCATACACATTCATGGCGAGGACGAAAGAAGACAAGAGTAGACAAGCCGGAAGTAGATGAAGCGTTCGACAGAAGGGCCTTGTTTGACCGAACGCGTGACGGACGGGCGAAGCGTACGAGAGAAGGTGGAGAAAGTGGTCGCTGCGACACCAGGCGGCGAGAGTGCCGAGGTCGGCTACGAGCGAACTGGAGAGCGCCGTAAAGGCGAACTGCGACTGGAAGATTGGAGCGGGCCAGAAAGTGGATAACGGCAAATTTGTGTGGTAGTTCATGTGAGAAGCTCCCTAAATTCAGTATAGAAAGACTGTCACCTTTTAAACAAATTTGTGGAGGTTTAAAAATATGCTAAAGTATACCATGTTTGATGTTGCAAAAGGCCAAAACCTTGTACAATTTTACAGCAATGTTGTGTAACTAACTGGCTTCATTCTGTTATTGGGGAAAGATTAAGTTGTACCACTATTTGATGAATGTGTAAACTTTCTTTTTTATGATTTAAATTGTACGTATTACAGTAGATTTCCATGTTACTTAGTCAAATTTCTTTCTTTCATGTTTCTGATAACGTGTACGTAGCCCTAAACCAGCAGTTGTGGGCACCGCAGAACTAATCAGTAAAATTCATTTTTAAAAGCCCGTGCACGGCAGAGAGAAAGGACAAAGAAAGAATAGTAGGGCTCAAAAGGGAACGTGATCACATTTTGTTGGTTCTTTTGGTTCTGATTTGTGTTTCGGCAGCCGAACTAACGGTACCATTCATACAATTTTGTACAAAGGTCAGATCATTTAGCGATCCGAAGTGATCTGCTGTTTAATTTAGGTGTATTTGTATTCATTTCATTGATTATTTGTTTAATTCGAGTGTATTTTATGTATTGATTTCATTGATTATTTGAATACATGTTCATTATTACTCATATTTTCTTTTATTTATGTGTGAAGAGTTCCGATCTTTCTCGCACCCGAAAGATCCTGCCTCCTGTGATCACAAGATCGCTTATAGAGCATTCATTCGACCACGCTCACCCCAGAAAGTTTTGTGTGGGTGGTGGGCGTATTAGAATATATATATATAGAAGAGTTGTACAGGGTATGGCATTAGAAGAGTTGTACAAGGTATGGTATTCAAAGAATTTACTGGTGCGTACAGCGAATGAAATCTAAACTGCCGCTCATACGTTCGAAATATTTCTCCCAGTAATTACTTGGAACTTTCACCTATTTTAGGACGCTTCGCCTGGTGTTTAAAGCTGCACGGTTTCCCAACAAATTGCCGCATAGAAGTTGCCAGTTCTTTACCTCGACATTTCCTTCCCGCTCGCCGTCAGTTAACCTTGGGGTGTTCGGTCGCTCGCAGTCCTCGCCACGTCACTTGACTGGTTCGATGTCCCGCGGTTACACCACTTCTTTCGCTCGATCTCAGGATACCGCCATACGTCCAAATTCCAAACCTTTCTCTCGACCTCGGGCTCGTACCATCCATGTATGTGATCCAAGTCCTTCTCGCCTACGCTTGAGTGTTCACTGTAGTCGTCCTTCTGCCACCTGCCGCGTACCCGTTGCTCGCGCTACCAGTTTTAAATAACTAATGTGCTTGAATTGACTATTTCTAGCATTCGGCCGACATACCACACTTTGAGCGTGCGTGGTCGTGGCGTACAAAATTAAATACTGGATTTCGTTCAGAGTCCTTCTGCGCGAATTTACTTCGATTATGAAACTATTTCAGGTTCAAGCGATCACATCGCTTGCTTTCTCGCGTGATGTTAGTGCTAATAATGTACATGCACTTCGCTTCTGAATTCTATCACTTATTACCGCGTTTCTTAAATCAGCTTTACTTAAGCTAGTAAAATTATACTCCTGCACTAACCAATGACTATCACTGAAGAATTTAGTTGAGTCGCCGTCGCTGTCGAAGTTGTAAGAGAGCTCTTCCGAAGTGCGTCGCGGTATTTATGCGTCTCCGCCTGGGAAATTTCTGGAGGTGAATTTTCTCCTCCTTCGCTCCCTCTCAGAAAATATTATCCGCAACTTCGGACATCGGAGTGCGAAAACCTGCGGGTAGATGTCGCCTTCTCGGACCATCGCTCTGCCGCGTACCCTATTTCTCTGCGTTCTGGGCTTTTCTCGTGGCTTATGGTGGCGTTACGGGTTCGTATAACCCGTGACGTCACATATATATATATATATATATATATATATATATAAAATTAGTTATTACTTATTTTCTTTAATGGCTTGTATGTGAAGATGGCATTACCTTTGGCCTAGATGCACGCAAAAGAATGACCAGGAACGCCTACGGATCCTTCAAAATTTTCAAAAATTGCCCCGTGGTCCTCCGTATTAAAAAAATATTTCTCTTAGTAAGATCAATTTATGATTTCTTCATTTTTAAGCTGACAATTTGGGTAATTGTCACGGTAAGACACGACACTGCGGGAAGCCAACTGGCAACCCTCAGAATGATTCGACATAAAACCAGTAGTTGAAACATTAATTGAATCATTAAAGCCATTTCATTCGCGTTGTATTCTTTCATTTATTTACAAATAAAATAAGAGATTTGAAAACAAAAAAGTATTCGGAAAGTGGGCCGAGTGAGGAATACAAGGGGTTAGAAACGTAGTGGCTTCTTTCAGTCTGCGTACTTTGGAGCAGTCAATTCAAACTATTGTTTGATTGCAGATAATTTTTGTGTGTCTTAAGGTGAGATTCCCCCTTCTATGTTACCCATGTTAAATTCTTAATAATAATAATGACCCATTATCTCAGAAACTATTGAGAGATACCGATTTGAAGTTTATACGGTACATTTTCTGTAGAATTGTTGTTAGACTAATGTATACTAAAAAGAATTGCTTGGCAGGAAAGTGAAATATAGTTTTTTTAATCTCCATATTTTTGGAAAGTTTAATGAGAAATTCATTTATAAAATTGAAACAAATAATGCTAACTTCATATATGTAGATCCACAGCTTAGCGTTGTTCAGTTATGTATATTGTAAAAGAATAAATGAAATAGGTTGAATAGTTTATGAGAAAACGGGACATTTGTAACAATAAACTGAGTTTTGAGAAAAACGCTCCTAAATATTTCACTAGAAATTACCCAGAGTATTTGTTGTAATATTTTACGTAAAAACAACCTGCTTCATATTGTGAATTATACTCGTTATTGCTGATATCTAGAAGCTGTTTTCTTTTCTTTTTCTGGCTGTTTGGTCATTTTCTCAGCTTTGATTTCTGCAGGGAGGGGGGGATTGACTAGATCAATTCTGGAGTTAAGATTTTCGTTACTAAACGTATTTTCCGCATTACATACATTATTGACGTCAACTGTTTTTACGATTGAATTTATTTCCTTTGTTCACACCTTTCGACGTTGTCATTTCAGTCAAGCTAGTTGACTTTTCTATCACACAACAGGCTATCCCGCCACTTACCCTAAGAAAGAGAGAAAATAACACTTAACTTTAAAAACATAACAATATGCCCATAAAATTACATAAACCAGATAAAATGAAATTAGTAAAACCACAACCTTCCAGAGTCAATAGTTTCAGAAATATGCCTGTTTATGTGAAACGTCAGCTTATCTGTGCCGATGTGCATTCAAAACGCATTAAAATAATAAAAATAACAATGTTTCAATGAAAAATGTATCAAAATGATCAGAAAATACAAGAGAATATTTTAAGATTAAAAACCAAATTCGATATCTTTTTCATTTGTCCGTTGAAATCTCACCTTAAGTATAAGTAATATTCACTATTCACTAATGTATATTCTTTTTCACGTTGCAATGCAATATTTGCTGTGATAGAAAGTATTTATAACTCTCTTAAATTTTCAATTATGGTTCACTACTCTGTTGCTCGTTCGTCTTCGTTGACGGCGTATTGGAAGTTGTTTTTTTAACATATTATGATTTTCTTGTGTCATTTTTGTCTCAGAAATGCAAGGTATTTCAAAGAAAAGAAAATGTGAACAAGACGATTGTGAACATTTTTTAAAACATTTTTCTTGTGATGTCTTGTGATCGTCGTTAAAAAATTCGTAGATGCAGGCCTTCATGTTTCGCGATTTTCTTTTTCTTTACGACGCTCACCGCGACCTCTACCAGCAATAAACTGAAGTAACATAATTGTGCATGAGGCCGCGCGGAGTCTTGCGGCGAAAATGCGAACTAAGATATCCTACATTCCATTGATCGTGTACCCAAACACGCGCCAACTTCGGTTCTGCCCAAACTTCTTTCCTTTTGTAATCTATTTGTGAGGTGTAAAAAAAAATCCACCTGGCAGGTGGAGCTCATTTGTTTCGTTGTTCATCTATTTCAAACATATTAAACTGATTAAAATGATCTTTTAATAGAACTCCATGCGGACTTAATTCGCAACAATATTATCTGCCCGTGAAGAATAGAATGTACCGGCAAGTTTTGGCATCATGTAAATTATTTTCAATAAAATATTAAAATACTACAAAATATTATTTTTCAATGTAGATTAGTTTAATTTTTTTATTTATTTGTTTGCAACATTTTATTATTAGAGAACGTATGAACAGAAACCTAATTAAGAAAATCATTTCGTGCGTTAATGCATTTCGTCTCACTGGAATCCGGAACCAATTTCCCTTGCGATTACACTAGGGAACACTTTTTTTCATACCTCCGGGATGCACTACAAATAGTTTCTACCACGCAGGGTTCAAATTATTCAGGCACAAATGCCAGAATAAACAGTTATTTGCAGCCGGTATAAAAATACTGGTAACCCGTTTGAAGAAGTGCATAAATGTTGCTGGGGAATATATTGAAAAGTAGTAAACGTCCTGTTTTGCAAAAAATAAACGTTTATTTCTCCAGACCAATTTGCCTCCTTCATTATTGAATGCCCTTCATTATTCTGAACAGCAACGACCACACTTGATCTTCAACTGGGAAGAATCTGGGAACTGGGTGTGGCGCGCGACGCACACTCTCAGCCTCCGCTCGACTGCTCTCCAACTTTACCATCTCGTACAGAATTTTAATTTTACATTCTGGATACATTAGATTGATTGTGATTCAGGGCGCGTCAACTATTGAGGTCATTCGTCCCGTAAGTGCAGTGCGTGTTTTTTCATCGGGATCGGTGGCGGTTATCTTCCCCCGCTGGATGGCGAGATCCGACGCCGACCTACCATCGACTAGCGGAGTTTTCCCCAACAAGGTATCTGCCACCAGTGGGGCACCGGTCCAGCCGGGACAAGCTCTTCTCGACAAGTTCCCGACCGGTCTCCCGGCATATGTGGTAGTGTAAGTGCATGATTAGTGTGTGTGTGTGTGTGTGTGTGTAAGGGGAGAGAACAGGGCAAGGAAGAGGAAGGAAAGATTGCGCGCGGTCCGTGAACCGTTTGTTAGGGTACTGTTCCGGCATCCACCTGGTGTAGATCGGAGAAACTCCAGAGAACAGCCAGCCGCTAGAATTCTCCTCCAAACAGCGACTGAATTCGACCCAGCTGACATGCTAATGTCCAAAATCCTGCCACCGTCTGGACTCGAACCTAGAACCTCCCGATCAGAGGGACTACAGTGACTTCAGTTGATGTCCAGAGCCATCTCTCCCGTCAGTATTCATGGTGGTAATAGGGAAGGAGATTGCGTAAGATATGAAAATTAGGCCAAAAAAGTGATGAAGAAGAAGAATGCGGATGCGATAGTGGATAAAACAAGTATAAGCGGTGAGGATATGACAAAGTAGAGGCAGAAAAAATTGTGCGCATTCAGAGGTCCGTTTGTTAGGGCACTTCTCCGGCATCCCTCTGGTGTTGATCGCAGGAACCACGAAAATCAGTGCAGCCGGAGCTGGATTTTTCTCCAGACAGCCACTGTATTCCATCTAGCTGACGTCGAGCTAGTGTCGAAAATCCTGCCGCCGTCTGGACTGGAACCTAGGACCTCCCGGTCAGAGGCACTGCAGTAACATCAGTTCATGCACTGAGCCACTCTCCTGGTTGGATATATTGAAATAGGAATATCTTTTTCAATACATATTGTAACCGCTTGTCATCGGTTACACTCATGACAAAAGAAATATTGAAGTGACAATACCCGACATCTTGCCCTACAAATAGTTCCTAGAGTAGCGAAGAGATGGCGTTACCTAGAAACAAATTTCTGAACGTACTTTCGCCCTAGCCAATCAGAACTTTTGTAGAAATGCGAATATGGCATGAGGCTTGACTCGGACGAGATTGTCTTTCTTTCCGGATCGAGACGCTGAAGTGAGTAGATGGGTACTATTCCACCACACAACCGACGAGGACACGTGGAAAATACCAGAAATGAAGCTTTATTAAAAGGTAATTGTCTAAGTATTTTTCATGGGATTAATCACTGTGATATGTGAAGATTACGTAAAATTCGATAGGAATATTAAACAAGTAATGCAACGAATGTAAGAATAACGGTGGTAGTGGACTAAAATGAATTTATAAAACCACGTTGCTACATTCTTGTTGCTGGTATATAGAAGAGATTTTTGTAACATAGGACGTGTTTCTGTTTCTTTGTTACAGCTTTTTCAGCTTTTTCAGTTTTTCAGTTTTAGTTTTGAGCAGTTACTTATTCTACTTTATTCTATTTCATTTTTATTTATGGGATTTCATTTTGAAAATTCTATTGGAGAATTTTGATAATTCCGAAAAGCATAGTTTATTCAACAACTGGCTCAACTTTCACTAACACAAAGTTATAATTTGGAGTTTTTGGACTCGCATTCTAACGCGACCATCACCTTCGTGTAAGCTGTGATTTAACTGGGCTGTACAACGAGGAGAAGGCGTACGGAAATACTCCGATTCCATCGCGGTAGGCAGCGCACAAACGTCGCAGGGACAACGACGACCTTGGGCGTGAACGTCGCTCGACAGCCGTCTACGCAACGCGGATCAGCTTGGACAATTTGCCGGTCGTGAGTCACAGAAAAGCAGAAAGAATATTTACTAAATTGCAGCTTGAAAACTTTCAAGATAGAATTATGATTGCACAAATTAAAACGTTGTAATATGAGCTTCCCTCAGTAACAGACATTGATCGGACAAGTTTTACTAAATATTAGTCTTGATAACCAGTAAATTTATTTTTGCAGTCGTAAGAGAAATCAGATCTAAATAATTTTTATGTTTATTGATAAAAGTCGTCCTTGTGTATAATTCTTTATCTAAATTCATACATAATTGACTTGATGTTATTTGAAATCATTTAAGAGGAATTGTCTATGTAAAAAAAGGTTTTGAACATGAATGAAAGCTGTTAAATTGTTTCTGGTAAAACGTTATTTCATGAACAGTCAAGAGACTTTGTAAAACAGAATTTTGCACTGCGAGGTCACGCAGAAGCTGAATATTAAGTGTAAATATTGAGTGTAGTATTATTTAAGATTGAAAAGGTATTAGTGAATTTTGGTATATTGTTTGTATGTATTTTTTACAGGATGGTTATTTAAATTGTGAATTGTGGTTTCATTAAGAGATAATTTGTTTTGAGAAGTGTACATATGTATTTACTGTTTGTTTCGTGTAAATGTAGATCAGAGTCACTATTATTCTACAGAAAACTGCAGTTTAGGTAGGGAGTTAGCTACCATTGTGTAATCAAAAGGAAAAGTAATCACGTAGGAGAATATGTGAATGTGAGTGTACGAAGGATCATATTGGAAAGAATATATGTTACTTGTTCTTTAAAACTGTGAAATTGTTTGTTTGTTAAATGAATATTAGTTAGCAAAGACGAACCCACCACCGATAGGGAATTATCCATAATTTGAGGTATTCCCAGGTTTGTGTGACGGTGTAATCAACGTCACAAAACAAGTAAATAACAGATTTACTTCTGTAATTCGGCGTACTACGAAATAGTTAGGTAGATACGTGACGGTTACATTTTGGCGCCCAACTGGTTGGCTCGAAATTATTAGAATTTCGTAGGCTAATATTATTAACGAAACCAAAAATTTGTTAATGAATTTTTTTAGTCTGAAACTTGAGTACAGAAGTTTAGTATTAGGGTGTGAAGCATCAGTAGTTCTATTGTAAATCTGAATTTTCATTACGACTGGTTAAAAATGGCAGATAAATTTGATAGAGCTAGGAATCTTGAACAGATCTCGTCAGGTAGTGAGGAGGAAAGCGAAACTGTCGTGCAAACAACAGAACAACCTAAGGGAGACTCTGAAGTACAGTTAGGAGAGGACGGTAATTTGCATTTAACGCCGAAACCTTCTCCGACGGAATCAACATCTACTTCAAGAGATGATGTTCCGACGGAAGCAGATATTCTTAGAGCTAATGACATGATGGCTAGGCTCATGGCACAGTTCATGACTCAAATCGAACATAAATTTGATTTCGTTAACCCCGGAAAACTCAAAATAAGACTTGCTGCACAACTAGATAAATTAGCTAAACAAAATGAGCAACAGGAGGCGCGCACAGTTGAACAAAACGAGCAAATTACAAAGAAACTAGAAGAACAGGAGGCGCGTATAATTGAACAAAATGAGCAGATTACCAAGAAACTAGAAGAACAGGAGGCGCGACAGAAAAAAAATTTTGAAAAATTACATAAAAACAAAAGAAGAATGTCAAAAAAAAACGAACACTGAGGCATTAGAATTAAAATTTACGCGGTCATCTGAACAATTAAAGGCCGAAATTAAGGAGGACCTTGATGTTCAAATTCAACAGATTACTTCCAATTTTAATTTTAAGACAGATTTAATTGAAACTAAGGTTACCCAAGTTGAGAATAAAATAGACAAGACGGTCGAAGAGCAAAACAAGACCATCCAAATTATTTCAAATAAGCAAGTAACCATTAGCCACGATGTGACACAGATTAAATCGTGCATACAAGAAAATAGCGAGAAAATCCAAATTTTAAACCAGACAAAACAAGAAGTAGAAGCGAAAGTTGCAGATATAAAGGAGAGGATAGAAAATTTACCATCTTCTTCTGTTTTGCATCATTCGAGCACCATTACTATTCCTCCTGGTTTAACGTTTAGTGCGCTAGGAAAAGAAAATCCGTGCATGTTTATGAAGGCAGTAGAAAATTTCTTTATGTTATAAATTTTCCTGAAAGCAAGAAAGTCAGAATTATCTACCAAATGTTACAATCTAGTGCGAAATTGTGGGCTGATACATTAGATCCGTTACCAGCTACGTTTCAAGAATTTAAGGAAAAATTCTTCAATCGCTATTGGAATTATGAGACCCAAATTAACTTTAGGTTAAATTTGATGTATAGTACCTGGCGAAAGGGGACGGTTAGCATGCAAGATTATGCAACAGAGAAGTTAGCAGGTCTTAGTTTATGCACGCCACCCATTTCAGAGAATGAAATAGTATGTTTATTGATCAGACATTTCCCGGTAGGCATACAAAATTTGTTGAAGAGTCAATTACCGATGTCTTCGGAAAAACTGATTTGCCAACTTGGATTGTACGATGCATCATATGAAATGACGGAAAAATTTAAAGCGAAGTCATCACCCACTTCAAGTGCTATTGTAGTTACCGCGCAAGAGGGACACGGTAACGGCAATAATAGTAAGCAAAAGGTGAAGAGACAAGGCTACAACAGAGAGGAAGAGAATAGTTCAACCCGACCGAAACAGAGTAAAAATTCAGCGGAAACGGCAAGTCAACCAACCAAAGTTTTTATCTCAACTACGACTAATCCAAACAATGGCAGATATGAGTATGGACCATCGACGTCACGTGATTCTAACCCATTGATCACGGAATTAAACTAGTAAGGTTTGTCTCGAATGGTCGCCCCGAAACAAACCATTCTTCCATTGATGTCGAAGAGGTGACTTTCAGGTCCATGGCAGTTATACATTCCGCTTTGGAAACGCAAAAAGATTTATTTGCAAATGTAAAGATTACGAAACGCAAATGCCCATTGATAGAAGTAGAATGCGAAGGGAAAAAGATCCTAGCATTAGTCGACACGGGATGCACTTGCTCGGTAATAGTGGAAAGTTTGTTAGATGAACTTTCAGGGAGGGCAGAGGCAATACCGCAATTCCTATGCGGAAGTCGTATCTGATGGGAGCGAATAAGAAGAAGTCGCGGCCTATCTACGACAAGTACTATTGCAGCTGACAATAGGAAAGAAGGTATACGAGACTGTCTGTATAGTAGCGAAGGAGTTATTGTACCAACTGATCCTGGGAGTGGACTTTCTCTATAACCATAAAGTAATCATTGACATGGCGAGAAATTGTTTGCAAATTCCAAGGAACGGCATAATTCACTATCATCCATTTGATGAAGATGAACATCTAATATACCATGCGAACTGTATCAAGGTCAACAACCTTCCCACTTTGTTAGAAAATGTTGTAAGAAATAATGATAACTTAAACCGACAACAACAGGAAGAACTGTTAAAATTGTTAATAAGATATCAACAAGTTTTGAAAAATGTGAAGAGCCCATTAAAGATTTTGAATTTCATATTGAGCTAACTGATGTACGGCAATATGCATCGCATTGTATGAAGGACCATACAGGATATCGAGAGTTCGACTCCCGAATGTTGCGGAACTAGTGGATGACAATGGACGCAGCATCGGAAGATTTAATTTTTATAATTTAAAGCCATTTCAAGAATAAAGTAAAGAAGACTTAAGCAGCATAGAATGCAAGGGGTATGAGAAATCAACAATCCTGTAAGAAGATTTTTTCGAAATTTTCTATCACGAGAAAAATCTTTTTTAAGGGAGGGGCTTCTGTAACCGCTTGTCATCGGCTACACTCATGACAAAAGAAATATTGAAGTGACAATACCCGACATCTTGCCCTACAAATAGTTCCTAGAGTAGCGAAGAGATGGCGTTACCTAGAAACAAATTTCTGAACGTACTTTCGCCCTAGCCAATCAGAACTTTTGTAGAAATGCGAATATGGCATGAGGCTTGACTCGGACGAGATTGTCTTTCTTTCCGGATCGAGACGCTGAAGTGAGTAGATGGGTACTATTCCACCACACAACCGACGAGGGACACGTGGAAAATACCAGAAATGAAGCTTTATTAAAAGGTAATTGTCTAAGTATTTTTCATGGGATTAATCACTGTGATATGTGAAGATTACGTAAAATTCGATAGGAATATTAAACAAGTAATGCAACGAATGTAAGAATAACGGTGGTAGTGGACTAAAATGAATTTATAAAACCACGTTGCTACATTCTTGTTGCTGGTATATAGAAGAGATTTTTGTAACATAGGACGTGTTTCTGTTTCTTTGTTACAGCTTTTTCAGCTTTTTCAGTTTTTTTCAGTTTTAGTTTTGAGCAGTTACTTATTCTACTTTTATTCTATTTCATTTTTATTTATGGAATTTCATTTCGAAAATTCTATTGGAGAATTTTGATAATTCCGAAAAGCATAGTTTATTCAACAACTGGCTCAACTTTCACTAACACAAAGTTATAATTTGGAGTTTTTGGACTCGCATTCTAACGCGACCATCACCTTCGTGTAAGCTGTGATTTAACTGGGCTGTACAACGAGGAGAAGGCGTACGGAAATACTCCGATTCCATCGCGGTAGGCAGCGCACAAACGTCGCAGGACAACGACGACCTTGGGGCGTGAACGTCGCTCGACAGCCGTCTACGCAGCGCGGGATCAGCTTGGACAATTTGCCGGTCGTGAGTCACAGAAAAGCAGAAAGAATATTTACTAAATTGCAGCTTGGAAAACTTTCAAGATAGAATTATGATTGCACAAATTAAAACGTTGTAATATGAGCTTCCCTCAGTAACAGACATTGATCGGACAAGTTTTACTAAATATTAGTCTTGATAACCAGTAAATTTAT
The DNA here is from genome assembly GCA_964035755.1 of Teleogryllus oceanicus. Lineage (NCBI taxonomy): Eukaryota > Metazoa > Arthropoda > Insecta > Orthoptera > Gryllidae > Teleogryllus > Teleogryllus oceanicus. The sequence goes on along the minus strand of CAXIVR010000012.1, from coordinate 63,584,912 downwards.
TTTTGCAGTCGTAAGAGAAATCAGATCTAAATAATTTTTATGTTTATTGATAAAAGTCGTCCTTGTGTATAATTCTTTATCTAAATTCATACATAATTGACTTGATGTTATTTGAAATCATTTAAGAGGAATTGTCTATGTAAAAAAAAGGTTTTGAACATGAATGAAAGCTGTTAAATTGTTTCTGGTAAAACGTTATTTCATGAACAGTCAAGAGACTTTGTAAAACAGAATTTTGCACTGCGAGGTCACGCAGAAGCTGAATATTAAGTGTAAATATTGAGTGTAGTATTATTTAAGATTGAAAAGGTATTAGTGAATTGTGGGTTTCATTAAGAGAAAATTTGTTTTGAGAAGTGTACATATGTATTTACTGTTTGTTTCGTGTAAATGTAGATCAGAGTCACTATTATTCTACAGAAAACTGCAGTTTAGGTAGGGAGTTAGCTACCATTGTGTAATCAAAAGGAAAAGTAATCACGTAGGAGAATATGTGAATGTGAGTGTACGAAGGATCATATTGGAAAGAATATATGTTACTTGTTCTTTAAAACTGTGAAATTGTGTTTGTTTGTTAAATGAATATTAGTTAGCAAAGACGAACCCACCACCGATAGGAATTATCCATAATTTGAGGTATTCCCAGGTTTGTGTGACGGTGTAATCACACGTCACAAAACAAGTAAATAACAGATTTACTTCTGTAATTCGGCGTACTACGAAATAGTTAGGTAGATACGTGACGGTTACAATATAAAAATAAAACTGGAAAATATTAAGAAAACCAGCACACGTTGGTTTAAGCTGCTTTTAATCGAACGGCTTCAATAATAGAGCCCATCTCCATTTTCTTAATCGTATTGTCGTTTCTCTGCTTTGCTCTTTAACTCTCCAACCGACCGCTTGAAGTCAGTGGCATTAGTTTCTCGCGACCTAAAGCGTAGAATGGTTTCACTGTGCTTGGAACTGATGGATTTTCTTCCTAACAATTTACGTTTTTGCGATTGACTGCTAGATTCTACCCGTCATTACTGCAGTAATCGTGAAATTACTTTTTGTATGCGACGACGGCTATTGACGAATTTAGTGATGGGTTAGTCACGATTTCAAAAGGGAAAATGTTTATTTAATTGTAAGTTTAATATCAAAGGAACATAACACGATTGACAAGCGTTTTCTTGAAAACTTTAATAGATTACGCGCACTATTGCCTGCAATGTGTGCAATATAAAAAAACAATAAGATTTTCTCAAAAATTACTCCAAATGTTTTTTATTCATAGGGACAGTGCTAAATGTACTCTAAAAGATAATTTAAAAGCCATTTTGCTGAATTCTTATGTTCTTACGAAAATTACAAAAATATAATTTATTTATTTGTCGCTCTATCGTGTCCTATCGTGGTCTATATTGTCTATCATCCTTAACATGGTATTAGAAGTGGTGATTAATTTAGATTATTGCATTGATGATGTGCGATATGCTTCAAATGATGTCATATAAAGTTTCTGGAAAACTCAAAACTTTTTTTTTGAATATGAGCTCAAAATTCCGCATTTCCAGGCCCCTCAAACATCATTTTCTCAAAAACAGCTCAAAGGTTTTTCTTCAAATATTTTGTATGGATAGTACGAAATACACTATTTATGATGACATTAAATGCATTTTTCTGTATTCTTATGTTTTCTTTTAAAGTACACAAATGTAATTTTTATTAATATATCTCTCACACCTTTAATATGCATATTTATAGCGATTTGAATACATTATTGTAATTCTGAGTGGAAGAGCTTCAAATTTCTCATTTACAGTAGCGCATAAACGCCATTTTCTTAAAAACTGTTCCAAATTTTTCAATGAAAATTTCTATTATTAGAAAACCGAAAACTTGGGAAAATGTAAAAAAAATATACTTTGGTGGGTAATAGCCACCAGTTGGCAAGAGGATGGGCCAAGACCATAAAGCCAATCTACAACAAGGAAATGCTTGTCATGATAACTATAAACCACTTGCGAAATCTTAAGAGAGCGTGTACAAAAAATTCACATTTGAAATAATATTTACAAAAATTGCCCCAAACGTTGTAAGGCTTGTATATGCTGTACTTAGAAAACTATGACGCAATGGTTTACTTTTGGTATTTGTGCAATTGATGTTTTATATTCAGTGTGTGATTAAAATATCCTACATTATTCGGCCCTTTTTTGCTTTCCCAGGACTCAAATATCTTGGCCCAAATCACGTATTTTCGGAATATAGAAAAGAATTGAACTCTTTTCCATTGTGAAGAATTTCGGGGGGAAATATGCCAACGTTTTCAGAAAATGTGATTAGAGCATTTTCGAAAACTTCCCGTTTTTAGTTCCAATAGACTTGAAAACTTATGGATTTTTCAAAAAATATTATTAGATATACTTTTCAGCTCATGTATTAACAAACGCATTAAACAATGTAATATATCTACGAATATATCTCGTATAATATAAATATTGGAAAAAATCTTCATGACCCCAACGAAGTAACTAATTATGGAGAAGATATTTCATTTGACAAAATCGCTATCTTCAGTTTTGTAGTTGTAGAAAGACGCCGAAAAATTTTCAAACTTTCGTAATTTTCAAAGATTCAGAGTTAACAGTGCATATCGGGCTTAGGCCATCTTTGTAATAGTATATTACTCCATTCTTGCAAGAAGTTTAAACAAAACAAAATTTGGAGACATTTTCGAGAAAATTGGAAGTAACGGATGGACGGACGGGCGGACGGACGAACGGGCGGACGAACGGGCGGACGGACGAACGGGCGGACGGACGAACGGGCGGACGGACGAACGGGCGGGCGGACGAACGGGCGGACGGACGAACGGGCGGGCGGACGAACGGGCGGGCGGACGACGAACGGGCGGCGGACGAACGGGCGGCGGACGGACGGGCGGGCGGACGAACGAACGGGCGGACGGACGGACGGACGGCAGACGAACGAACGGCGGACGGACAAACGGGCGGACGAACAAACGGGCGGGCGGGAAAAACGGGCGGGCGGACAAACGGGCGGGCGGACAAACGGGCGGACAGACGAACGGGCGGACGGACGAACGGGCGGACGAACGAACGGGCGGACGGACAAACGGGCGGGCGGACAAACGGGCGGACGAACGAACGGGCGGACGAACAAACGGGCGGACAGACGAACGGGCGGACGGACGAACGGGCGGACGGACGGACGGGCGGACGAACGAACGGGTGGACGGACGAACGGGCGGACGGACGAACGGGCGGACGGACGAACGGGCGGACTGACGGACGGTCGGACGGACAAACGGGCGGACGAACAAACGGGCGGACAGACGAACGGGCGGACGGACGAACGGGCGGACGAACGAACGGGCGGACGGACAAACGGGCGGGCGGACGGCGGACGAACGGGCGGGCGGACGAACGGGCGGACGGACGGACGGGCGGACGGACGAACGGGCGGACGGACGAACGGGCGGCGGACGAACGGGCGGACGGACAAACGGGCGGACGGACAAACAGGCGGACGGTCTGGTTCACTTACTGAGTCGCCTAGTTACAATTGTTATGGCTGGCTGCTCTGATTGTTACTTTTCTTTGATTTCTCCAAGCAATACCTACCGAAGAGCAATACCATGAGCCACACATTTCTCGCATTGAATATTCTTTCCCACTCCTCTCCCTTTATACATGCACGCGCGTGTATATTCACTGCGCCGCCAAACACGTCGGGAGAGTTGCCGCAGCTTTGTGGTTGTTCCGGTTGGGACGGTGGCACCGGAAGAGAAATTCTCCGCTAGCTGCTATGTAGGAAGGTGCCGGATTTCACTTATAACGGAGGGGGATCATCGGACCGACTGATACTAACAACCACTTCACTCACTGGAATAATTATCAAAGAAGTTAGGTACTCGCAAACCGTGTCTATTCACTCATACGTTTTGCTACATGATCGAGGTAACGCCAAATGTTTCTTTGTTTTAAATTTCCGTTCCTTTATTCTTTTTCTCTGACATTTGATAATGTTCTGCAAAATGTATTTCATTTCATACATTTGGTCTAAATATAAACTCAACTTCTTAGAGATGGCGAGCGAGAAAATATTGACTTAAATACTTTTTGAATATAGTGTGTTTGACAATTACAAAATAATTCATCAATATTATAATCACTTTCCGTCCCCACGGCAGATCTCATGCCCTTCTATTCTTCTGTGCTTGAGAACAAAACAAACTTGTAAAGTAGCATCGGTGTAATCGCGCCTGAATTTCAAATGTATGCTCTGCCGTATTATCCTTCGTCCACCGAGATATGACTCGTGTACAGACCGCGAATTTTGGGGTTTTAAAATATGCGTTTTAAGTGCCTAAAATAGGTTCTTTCAGCATCTGAGTTAGGCTTTTTAAGTGGTAGAATAGGCACAAATACAACAGGAAACATACAAAAACACACCTTTTTACATTTTATTACATACAGTTTGCAATGAAAAAACACATAAATCAATATTATATAGAATTATATAGTAGTGTATATTTTCGACAATGCCATCTATGAACAAATATAATTGTTTGTCCTCTAATTAGTATTATTCGTACCGTAGTTAGCCTCGCAATAATTCACTAATGCTTTATAGAAGTTTTCAAGGGAAAATCTCTCTTATCGGGCAAGATCAGTTTATTCGTCGAGAATGACGATTCTACGTCAACAGATGTGCATAACTTCAATCTCGGCACGTGTTCAACTCAAAGTAACATATTAATATCTGCTAAATCTAACAACTAGATTTCCTCTACACATTTCTCGCACTGAAGTTCTTAGTAAACATCACTAAGTCGAGATAAATGTTCATCTCGTGTCCATGCAACCACAACGATGATTTTCTTGGGAGGAAATGCAATCGCTTTATCTTAGAAACTGAGGCAGGCTCTTCCACGAAGTCAGGAAGTAGTAGGATGGAGACTTTCACGACTAGGTTCTTGTCCTGTGTATTCATTTCTTGCTATATTACACATTAATGTAACTTAAAATTGAATTCATCCTTGTATGTTTTTCCGAGAGAAGAAAAAAGTTAAAAGAAGCCACGGACAATAGAAATTAGGCAAATTAGTCTACTTTTTGGTTTTAAAAAAAGTAAAATAGGCACTGATGTTAAAATAGTATCTTTTAGGCTCTCTAAAATTCATGGATTTTAGTTCAAATATTCCTAAAATATAAACATAAACCGGGAGTTGTAGCTCAGTGCATCAACTGATGTTACAGCAGCGCCTCTGACCGGGTTCGAATCATGACGGCGGCGTAGCTAGGTAGCTACATTGTTAGGTCGAATTCAGTCGCTGTCTGGAGGAGAATTCTAGCGGCCGGTTGCTCTGATTGGTAGTTTTCCGTGGTTTCTCCAATCAACACCAGGCGAATGCCGGGCCACGGATCTAAATTTCCGTGGTCTACTCATGTAAGTGGCCTTTGCTTAAGGTTGAATAACGTTGATTCTTGAAACGTGACAGAAGATGAAAACCGGTAGGGACAGTTTGGAAACCTGCTTCGTCACGGTGACGTCATCACTGGACCTTGCTCGGGCATGGGAGAAGCGCGAAGTTTCTCAGCTGCTCTGCTGCGGCCGTTCGTTTGCATTGACCTTGATTCGTGCGATAACAGGTTCAGCGCGGTGACGAAACAGCAGTGATTTCCCTCGGGCGATGGTCTCGATCCATCAGATGTCATGTGCTCTTATCAGTTCTCTACTTACTAGTCACGTTGAGGTTTCTCCTTCAGTCATAAACTACTCTCAATGAACAAGAAAAATGATAAATTAATTTTCTAGAAAAACAGAGTGGGGTCGGAACAGATCTCTTTGGCTGACTGATTTATTATTTTTTCTGCTCTCATGCACAATACTGACATTTGATGGCCGCAACCCGTTGCATAATGATACTCATTACAAGGGGGCGGATTTTTATGAAATGTCATTTTTTTCTTTTTCTCTTTAGAACAATGCCGTTTTGTATAGAAATTTATTTTATGTTAAGACAAAAGAAATTTACTCATTTTTATATATCATTATTTTGTATTTTTTGTCGATTTCGACTAATTCATTTTCTCCCTTCTTTCGTCATTTTTAATGCACTCTTTGCTGATTTCATCGATTTTAACGTCATTTTTAATGGTACTTACTTGAAATAATATATACGAGATGCAACAAATGTACTTCACAGATATACTCAGTAATTGCCCAGAAATTGTTTTGACATCCGATGTGATGTAATTTTTATGACGTATATAAGCGCCATTGCCGGTCCGGCCGATTTTGGCATAACTTTAAAGACACAAATTTTCTGGTAATGAACAGTTCAAACCAAACGTTTTCAAGAGGAGTTCACTCGAAGGAATAGAAGAAGCTTCGATTACATCAGAAGTGTTTCCAACAGCTTTGATTGTTCATCCGAACATAAGATTTTTAAGTCATTTTTCTTTGGTTTTAGTGCATTTTTAAAGCATTTAAGAGCATTTTATTGATCATTTTTGGCGATGTTTTAGGTCATCAAAATCGGCCCCCACTCATTACGATACAGATTTCATTACGATACAGGTTGTTGTCCAATCACAGAGAAGCTTACAAACCAAGTATTGAAGCTTAATTAATCATTGACTTTGTAATAAATGTTTCGTTCGACTGTGTAAGGTAAAATTGCATTTAATATTATATTGTGCTTGCCAATTTTAATTTCTTTTGTTATTAGTACTTTTAGATGGAATTCTATTTAAAATAAATTGGATGGTAATTTCACTTTGGTCCTATTTGACTAGCGCAATGGCAGCTATTGATGACGTGAAGATCTGAACGTAAGTCATTTGGTTTACATGTTGCTGCCGTGTGGTTGTCCTTAAAACCGCCCAATTCTTTCATTTAAAATGTCTAATGAATCAAATGTGGGGTTGACACCTGAGAAAAAAGACAAAGCCAAAATCGGTGATGTCGGCATTACTGTCGCAACTTTTGTACTCCCTCGCAGGCGGTCTCGTAAAACAAATCCACGTACGGTGGGTAGGGTAGGAAGCTGTATGCTCGGTGGCCTTGGCTGAATTCTGCATGTCAACTGCCACGAAACGATTCGATGTAAAAGTTTAACATCGTAGAAAAAGAACCGTATGAAAGTCGATGTAATGGGTATTAATGGTATTAATACAGTCCTGTAAAGTTTACGACACTCGATCGTATCGTAATATCACACTCGTGTATTAATACTCATCATTACAACAATGTTTCATAATGTACTATTATACAGTCTTTGTGGACTATTTTCGGAAAAAATTAATCATAAAAATAATGTCATCTAAACCAAAATACACAATCTTTGAGTTGTCCCACAATTTTTGCACACCGACTACGTAATCTGATTAGTAAGGGTTACACTGTAGTAACAGTGTGCAGATGAAGCTGTTGTTGCTGTAAGTTGCAGTTTGCAGAACTTAAATTTGTGCACCGGAAGGTTGTTGGTCTACGCCAGGCATGTCAAGGTCCCGGGCAAGGTAAAAAACCTTACCAGAGCTCGCAGACATTGCGTGCAGAGAAATTGGCATGAGATTTAAAAGTAAGGGTTGTACAAACGCTATAGAGCGGTCACTTGATGCTTGGTTCATGACAGACTTGTTGGGAAAAGTTACTTGACTATTATTGTCACAAATTTACCTATATTAATTCCCATTTTCTCTTTAAGACAAAGAAATGATCCACTAAAATTAAATAATACATCAGTCCGATTTCAAATTCTCAAATGAGAGCAAAAATTTTAAAAAATCGAATCAAAAGTATCTTGATTCGCATTTTAACTGACACATATTCTCAGTTAAAAACACCGCCCCTCCATAGGCGAGAACTGATAACTTACAGTGATTTGTTAATTTATTTCATATTATTGCTAAGTACAATAAAAAAGCAATGATTTAATAGCATAACACAAAACGAAAACCACGAAAAAATTCGCCATCCAAACGTATTCTTAGCATTTAGCAAAGATGTTTATATAAGATAGAATTTAGAAAGAAAATAAGCATCAAATATATTTTATTATTTCTGTGAGAAGCCAAGAACTCTGGAATTAGTTTTTAATGGTAAAATCAGCATCTAGCATTGGAATATGGCATTGTTTTCAGACCCGGAAGTCAAAGAATTCGCGTTGTATGGACAACGGAACAACACTGTCTAATATTCCATGCTTGGTGATGACGTTGTGCAAATGGACACGGCCCCGCACACATTATGTGCAGAAGGTGTGAAGAGGGCGTTGGATGGTAATGATCTGTAAAAAGGACGCATGGATTTATTTTCTAAAAGATTATTGTCGCGAGCACACGTAATCGGTAGGTGAGGCGCGATCAGATTTTCAGTATAGGCTGGGTATTAGGTAAATGATAGTGAACTGGGAATTTGTTTAGTTTGAAGTTGGAAAGCTTGGTCTTATGTAAATTGTAATTGGATTTTTTTTATTAATGTAATGGTTGGAAGTTGGAATTAAATAGACTCCCATGTATCGAGGAGATCTACATTAGGATAGCTCCGTAGATGGAAGAATTTTCCAATAAGTAGATGAATATAGTTAGTCGCGAAAAGATGTTTCACACGAAACACAGATTGGGAAAGTCACAACAGCGTATTAAATTTATGAGAATATTAAGTTCTATTAATAGCAATAGTTGAGGGCATTCTGGAACATTTTTTTTAAATTTAGGAAAGAACGCGAGAATTGTTGCACCAGGAATGCCATGAACAATTTTCTAGTAGTCGGCCAAGAAGCCAGCAAACAAGTGAAAAGTAATTCTCATGAGAAGGAAAAAACTGTAATTAATACAGAAATAAATGTTGATTTAGAGTGTTGAAAAGGCTGATAATTTATAGTAGTTGCCATCAATCTAATAATTAATTTCAATCAATAGAACTTCCACGAATCGTGATTATGTATAGAAATACACGTCCACATGCAACAGGTAAGGTGTGTATATTGTGTGTCGAACCCATGGTTGACTTGAGAGTAAAATTCAATAAATTAATGTAGTAAAATTTCACAAATAGCTAGCCCATCGCGGAGCTTGATAAGAAAAAGATTCATTAATATAGTAATACGTAAGAAAGAATATACTACATTTAGGTGCGTGTATACCACCCTTTTCCTTATTCTTACAAGAAATTTTAAGAAAAAACTTGTAGCTGAATTTGAGAAAATTTTGAAAATGTCCCAAGACTTTCATGTAAAATACCTTCAAATTTTAAAGAATGTTTTTCATAATTTCAAAGCTTCAACTAGAGCCAGGTGGGCAGGGTTTTTTTTCAATTTGGAAGAGATCCTACGCATAGTTTAGACGCTAGTAGTGTTGACAGACGGACATACGGACGTTTTGGTTTCAATTGGCTTTTCGGTATCAAGGACTCTTAAAATAAGAATTGAGGCTACCCCACGGGTTGGGAGTTTTTTCTTCTTAATTTAGCAACTGAATTTATCCACTGTTTAGTTATCATCCCCGTTTTTCGCGCAGCATTACATAAATTTTTTGTTACTCCGTATATACTTACGTGTACGAGAAAGTAATAAATACATTGCCATTTCCAAATAACCGAAGACGTGTGTGTGTGTAAATATATATATATATATATATATATATATATATATATATATATATAAAGGTATGTTTAACTGTAAACATACCTATTATATTGTATAAAATTACATTTGTGCAATTTTTGAAAAAACAAAAGAATACACCATAATTAACTTTCCGTCATACTAAACAGCACGACAGTGTATTCGGAAATCTTCCGCTTCCCGAGCCTCGTTGCTCTGAGGTCACGCAACCCGCTGAGCCGCGCCTGCGCAGATGCCTTGGCGAAACGGCGCGGCCCTGGGCATCCCCGGCCCCCACGTGACCTCCAGCGAGAGCGAAACGCAGCCCTCGGGTGCCGGACGACGCCTCCGGACGACTGGGCGGCCATGGGAGGCGCGGAGCGGAGGTTTTGGAGCCGCGCGGGTGCCGAGGTGGGGGAGACCTCGCATCGAACCACACCGACCGCCGACTTCTTGGTCCATCTCTCTTCAGCGCTAGGCCCCAACATCCGAATCCGAATCTCCGCAAGCTGGCGAATTGTGCCCCTCCATAACTTACTAGTGTCCTCCAAATCACTGCCCGCGTCTTTATCGTGGACAACGGAATCGACGGCACGTTGCAAATCAATCCCAAGCTACTTTGGTTAGTTGTTAGAGATTCCGAGCACGGCAACTACTGAAGTCATTAGTCCCGCAAATGTAGTGCGTGTTTTATCTTCGGTTTGGCATTAGTCCCAAGGGTTTGTCGGGAAATGGCGGTGATCTTCCCCCGCTGGATGGCGAGATCCGGCGCCGACTTACCGTCGACTAACGGGGTTTTCCCTAACCAGGACAAGCCAACCAGCGGGGCACCGCCTCAGCCTGGACAATCTCCCGACCATTTTCCTGGAATATGTGGTAGTGTAGTGCATGTTAGTGTAAATGTGTGTGTAAGAAATTAGAATGAAACAAGGAAGAGGAAGGAAACATCGCGCGCCGTCCGCGGCCCATTTGTTAGGGTACTGCTCGGGCATTCGCCTGGAGTTGATCGAAGATACCACGAAAAACTATCGATCAAAGCAGCCGGCCGCAAGAATTCTTCTGCAGACAGCGAATGAATTCGACCTAGCTGAAAAGCTAGAGTCAAAAATCCTGCCGCCGTGAGAACTCGAACCTACGACCTTCCGGTCAGATGTGCTGCAGTGACATGAGTTGACGCACTGAGCTACCGCTCCCGGTTCTTTCTTCAGGGGTGGCGGTGTTCTTCCCCCACTGGATGGCTCTCCCGCCAGCGGGGCACCGCCCCAAGCTCGGGACAAGCTCGAGGCTCCCGACCAGTCTCCCGGAATGTGTGGTAGTGTAGTGCATGTTAGTGTTAGTGTCTGTGTGTGTGTGTATGTGTGTAAGGGGTGAGGATAGGACAAGGAAGTGTTAGGAAAGATCGCACGCGGTCCATGGCCCGTTCGTTAGGTTACTGATACGGCATTCACCTGGAGTGGAATGGAGAAACCACGCAAAACTACTGATCAGAGATGACGGTCCCTAGAATTCTCCTGCAGATAACGGCTGAATTCGACCTAGATGACAAGCTATTGTCGAAAATACCGCCGCCTTCGGGACTCGAACTTTCCGGTTTGAGGCACTGTAGTGATATCAGTTGATGCACAGAGCCACCTCTCCTGGTTCAAGCTCGTTTGACTGCTCGGCTTATCTGTACTTTCTCTAGCACTTCACCTTCTGTCTTTATCTGTGCTGTCATCTAGCACTTCATCTTTTTCCAAATCATTTAAATTTTGTATTATATCTTCAGCATCAGTTATGTTATTATATATATGTATCCGCTATGTTTTCTCTCAAAAGTGACAAACGTTTTCTTTATTGGCCATGGTATGAAATTTCATACCTCGAAAATAAAACTTATATTTAAAGTCACTGAAGATAATAACGTGTTTAAATTATACGTGTCTCTCTCTCTCTCTCATATATATATATATATGTGTCTATATATATATATATATATATTATAATAGTTTGAATTAGTTATTATAGTAAAGTTTTAGCAATAAAAAGTTAACTTAAAAAACAACAATGACCATTCTTGCGGAAAAAATCGTACCGGTGCGTCATCCAGCATTAAATAAAACTCATCACGTCCTTGTTCAACATACAGAATGCAAACTACAAAATGCAAAGACGTTATACTTGATTGGTACATAGTAGAAAACCTCTGCTAATGGAAAAAAAATTTACAAAAGTAAGTACATTCAGAAACTCTTATTTTGAAAATATATTTCCATAGGGGCATAGTCGGTGTAAACTTTCATACCATGGCCACCTTTGGGACACTGAAAGAAAATTGTTTGAACTTATGTTTATGGTTTTTGAAAAAAAAAATAGTCTCAGCGTCCTTTAATGTATTACCCAAAATTTAAAAAATTCTTTCGATATCGCAAGCCATGAAGTTAAGTGATACTGATATCTATTTTGGGATATGTGCACAATTTACGTAGTAATGTTCTTTGCCGGTCAGACAAACGTTTCAAACACTAACTTCCGTGTCAAGAAGATCCAAAACGCATATTTCTATAAACATCTTGAACTAGTTTTCTTATGATTTAACTGTATGTAACTCTCTATACACAACGTAAACAAGGAATTAAAAAATGCGTGTAATCCTTGAAGACTATAGAGTACAATTTCCGCACAGCCTTCACACCGCACCTTCGACTTCCAGTTTCAAGGCTGAATCCGTGTGACTTTGTACACGTTGACTCCTGGTAATATGTGGGGACATACGATTCAGGAAAGAAAAGGTCGGTCAATAGGTCACGCAGCATACTGGATGTCCTAGATCAGCCACGTCACACCGCGCCCGCACGAGCTACTTGCCCGTTTGGGGAGCCCGGCGCTCCTACGGGCACGGGCAACTGCCCCTGACTCCGCACTCATTTCTGTAATCCTCAGAGCTAGCAAAGACTCTCTAGATCAGACACGTCACACCGCGCCCGCACGAGCTACTTGCCCGCCTGGGAGCCCGGCGCTTCTACGGGCACGGGCGACTTGCCCTGACTCCGTACTCATTTCCCCTTGTAATCCTCAGAGCTAGCAAAGACTCTCTAGATCAGCCACGTCACACCGCGCGCACGAGCTACTTGCCCACCTGGGGGCCCGGCGCTTCTAAGGGCACGGCAACTTGCCCTGACTCCGCACTCATTTCCCTTGTAATCCTCAGAGCTAGCAAAGACTCTCTAGATCAGCCACGTCACACCGCGCCCGCACGAGCTACTTGCCCGTTTGGGAAGTCCGGCGCTCCTACGGGCACGGGCAACTGCCCTGACTTCGCACTCATTTCCCCTTTTAATCCTCAGAGCTAGCAAAGACTCTCTAGATCAGACACGTCACACCGCGCCCGCACGAGCTACTTGCCCGCCTGGGGAGCCCGGCGCTCCTACGGGCAAGGGCAACTTCCCCTGACTCCACACTCATTTCCCCTTAAAATCCAGAAAGGAGTGTTTTTGCTCAAGCTGAAGCGGTGAATAGTGGCTTCGTACGAAAATATGTTTCGCCGCATTTTTTCTATAAAATAATCGAGAATTGTATTATGTTTACATTCTTCACTAAAGTAGTGACTTTATACTATTTGATGTTTATTTTCTTACTAAATTCTCTGTAATACATGTTTGTTAAGTGACAGTAATATGTTTGAATGGCAAATTCTCTCTTTTTTACTTTCTGGTATACGTACGTATGTACGGAGTAATATAGGTGGTACAGAGGAACATATGTAATGCTGCGCAAAAAACGGCCGATTTTCGGCCCAGAAAATTCATTGCCAGGCCCTAACAACAAAAAAGTCGATAAATCCAGTTGCTAAATTAATTTAAAAAATATTTTAACACGTGGTGTACACGCCAGTTTTGTTAGTCCTTAATGACTAAAAACCAATTGAAAGCAAAAGGTCCGTGAGTCCGTCAGTCGGAAAATCAGTGAGTCAATCAGTCGGTGTCAGTCTGTCAGTCTGTCAGTTTGTCAGTCTGTCAGTCATTCAGTCTGTCAGTCTTGTCAGTCTGTCAGTTTGTCAGTTTAAGTCTGTCAGTCTTCAGTTCAGTCTAGTCGTCAGTCATTCAGTCTGCGTCATTCAGTCTGCGTCATTTAGTCGTCAGTCCATTCAGTCTGTCAGTCATTCAGTCTGTCAGTCATTCAGTCTGTCAGTCATTCAGTCTGTCAGTCATTCAGTCTGTCAGTCATTCAGTCTGTCAGTCATTCAGTCTGTCAGTCATTCAGTCGTCGCATTCAGTCATCAGTCATTCAGTCTGTCAGTCATTCAGTCTGTCAGTCATTCAGTCTGTCAGTCATTCAGTCTGTCAGTCATTCAGTCTGTCAGTCATTCAGTCTGTCAGTCATTCAGTCTGTCAGTCATTCAGTCTGTCAGTCATTCAGTCTGTCAGTCATTCAGTCTGTCAGTCATTCAGTCTGTCAGTCATTCAGTCTGTCAGTCATTCAGTCTGTCAGTCATTCAGTCTGTCAGTCATTCAGTCTGTCAGTCATTCAGTCTGTCAGTCATTCAGTCGTCAGTCATTCATGTCGTATCAGTCTGTCATTCAGTCTGTCAGTCATTCAGTCATCGTCATTCAGTCTGTCAGCCATTCAGTCTGTCAGCCATTCAGTCTGTCAGCCATTCAGTCTGTCAGCCATTCAGTCTGTCAGCCATTCAGTCTGTCAGCCATTCAGTCTGTCAGCCATTCAGTCTGTCAGCCATTCAGTCTGTCAGCCATTCAGTCTGTCAGCCATTCAGTCTGTCAGCCATTCAGTCTGTCAGCCATTCAGTCTGTCAGCCATTCAGTCTGTCAGCCATTCAGTCTGTCAGCCATTCAGTCTGTCAGCCATTCAGTCTGTCAGCCATTCAGTCTGTCAGCCATTCAGTCTGTCAGCCATTCAGTCTGTCAGCCATTCAGTCTGTCAGCCATTCAGTCTGTCAGCCATTCAGTTTCAGCATTCAGTCGTCAGCCATTCAGTCTGTCAGCCATTCAGTCTGTCAGCCATTCAGTCTGTCAGCCATTCAGTCTGTCAGCCATTCAGTCTGTCAGCCATTCAGTCTGTCAGCCATTCAGTCTGTCAGTCATTCAGTCTGTCAGTCATTTAGTCTGTCAGTCATTCAGTCTGTCAGTCATTCAGTCTGTCAGTCATTCAGTCTGTCAGTCATTCAGTCTGTCAGTCATTCAGTCTGTCAGTCTGTCCATCCGTCTGTGAACACTGCTAGCACATCAACCATGCTTACAATCCTTTCCAAATTGAAGAAACCCCTGTGCATCTGACTCTAGTTGAAGCTTTGAGATTTTGAAAAACATTCTTTAAAATTCGGTAGTACTTTACGTGAAGACCCGCAGTAATTTTCAAAATTTTCTCAAAAACGGCTTCAAATTTTTCTTTAAATTTCTGGTGAGAGTAAAAAGACTTTTAAAGGTGGTATATGTCCGATTTTCAGGGTTACCTCTGAATTTTCAAAAATTTTAAAAGTTGTAATTATATCTGGCGTGTTCCTGCAAGTACAAAATTAAAGAGATTTTTCCTTCAAATGAAATTTTTTTGTCTGTGTGTCTAATAAGATGACATAAACGTCATGTAGCTCAATTTGTTTGGTTTTCCAAAAATAGTAAAGTAATTTTTAGACTCGTCTCTCACGTCGTTAATATTTACATTACCAAAAATTTGTTTCCATAATACTATTTATGAGTGCATGTGCTTTGAATAATGTTGTACAAAATTTCTGGAAAAATCAACATTTTTCTGTGAAAATGTTGTTTGTAAAAAAATAACACAAATGTATTTTTTAAATATCTCTCACGCCGTTAATATTCACATTTCTATCAATTTGTATATATTTTTGCCTTTGCAAGTGAAAGTTCTTCAAATGACTTTAAATGAAGTTTTTCGGAAACTCAATAGACTCCTGTCAAAAAGAGCTTCAAATTTCGCATTTTCAGTAAGGCTTAAACGCCATTTTCTTAAAAGCGAATTAAAATTGTTCAATGAAAATTACCATTTAGGACAAGGTTTTATTCTTCTTTAATATTCTTCTTTAATATTCTAAAAAAATGTACTTTGGGTGGCAAAAGATGACTTCTGGCAAGAGAATGGGGCAAGACCGTAAAGGCAATCCAAACCAATTGAAAAGTAGAACACTTTACTACGAGAAAGTCTGTGCCATTCTGTAGCATCACTAGTTTCGCCTTGTGTTGTGTTATTAAATCATTCAGTTATTTATTGCATTTGGTAATAATGTGAAATAAATTAACAAGTCTCTATAAGTTAACCCGTCCCACTTACGGACGGACAGCGCTTTTAACATACAACAATACTTGTCTGTTAAACCTTCTAAACTTAACGTAGAAATATCATGCTTTAATACCACTCTTAACTATGCTTAAACTACTAACATGCATAAACACTATTAAAAAATAAAGATACTTTTTATTCAATAGTTTAATTTTTTCTTTAAATTGAGAATTTGAAATCAGGCTGGTGTATTATTTCATTTTAAAGGATAATTTTTTTGCCTTAAAAAGAGAATGGGAGTTAATATTACTAAATTGGTGATAAAACGGTCAAGTAACTTCTCCCAAAGACTGTCATGGACCAGTTATCCAATGACGTACCGCTTTTCCGGAGGCATTTGTACAACCTTTACTTTTAAATCTTGCGCCAATTTCTCTGGACGCAGTGCCCGCGAGCTCTAGTAAGCGTGTTACTTTGCCCGCGATCTCCACATGCCTGTCCTAGAACAAATTAAACTTGTACTATTTCCCGGTACTGTAGCTAATTGAAATTGTGATACTTCATGTATTTCGCTCCAATAATGCAATCAAAAATTGAGGTAGGTAACTATCTATGGGCGCTCTTTCTTACTGAAAATGACGCCGTCACCTCAAGAGTAAGGTTGCTAAATCATATATCCATGATCTTGAGATTAAGAACTTTCCTTCTGAAGACATTCTAAATTTTTCCTCAGAACAGATCCCTAAAAGTTTTCAAAATCTTTTAAAAATATTTTTGAAATTTGGAAAGCTATTTATAATTCACTTTTAAATTACCAAATTTTAAGAAGTTAGGGCTCACTCATTCGAAAAAAAATCATATTCTACATGTCTCATTTTCAAAATGTATTCTAACACTGATCTTTGGGGAATGGAAGTCATACTTTCATAACAGTTATAATTACAAAACAGACATAACATAATTTCTTGAAAAAGAAGTTCAGAGTCCGAAAAAACAATTTTGTTGTATATTGGATGGAATGATTTATGCATAAAATCAAATAAATCGACAAAACATTACATTTTTCTCTTCAAACCCTCTTCTCAATACTTCATTCTCACCCCAAATACTCATAACGAAATTCCTGATTACTTTTTATTCAGCTTACAAAAGTAATTTCACCAATATGCATTACCGACGTTTTGCATCCGCAAGATCTACATTCTTCCGAACATTTACAGAAGGTTATGTAATGTGTGATTATCATAAGTAATATCACGAGAAGTGCTGTAATAGCCGGTAAATTCATAACTTGCGTAGCGAGGAGTGAATTTACCGGCTAGCATAGTACGTCGAGTGATATTTAGTGTGACTACTTCACGAATTAAGACTTTACATGATTCGAATGGAAAATTAAATTCTCAGGAATTATGAAAAAGAAATATATTACTCAAAATTGCTACCGGAATACGTGAAACTTTCATTGAGCTCCGAGTTGTCAGTGCCTCTAGAAATAACTCATAATAAAGTAAAATATGAATAACATTTTAATGCCGAAAATTATTTTAAATATGTTTCGGATTTTATGTTAATTCAACTTTCAAAAAACTATTATTACAAAGCTACTTACAAGAAGATTGATTAAAAATACAATTATTAAAGTTGTAGGAAGTAGAGTTTTTGATGTTTTTGTATTCCGTGGAAGTATTTGAAATGGAGATGTATTACGCGCGCAAGTTTTCTTGATATTCCACAGCTGGGGGTGCGAGGAGAGAAGGGTTCTGGCTACGTCACAGCTTAAAAGAGCGTACCAACCGTGGGCCTGAACTTAACGCGCCAAAGCGTCCCGCGAGAAATGCGACAATTGTTTTGAAAGTACGAGGCGGTTGTTGCCAGCTTCGTAAATTGGTACGTGCCGTTCCGAGTCGAACCTAAGTATTTCAACGGGCCGTGCTTTTCAGCGCTGGGTGATGACTAGGGAGCTCGTGTATCAAGAAAACTTGCGCGAGCAATACTGAAGATGGCTAAATTAGCAGCGAGATTCGTCAATTTCGAATAGATTGAACACACGTGTGCACTCATTAAAATATTTTTCTGAATAATTTTGGTTGTAACGTTCCACATAGTTTTGATAGCATATTCTTTGTACTCATCATCTAATCTTCGCAAATTAATTGCCTAAAGTATGTGTAATTTCTTCATTTGTAATTTGTGCTCTCCTTGTATTTCCTTCCTTCACAAAATTCTTGAAATTGCTACCACACACTTTCTCTTTTTTTTTTTCGGCACTGAATCTTTAAAAATTTTTTTTTAAATTAAAAGAACACATTTTAATATTATATTTATTCTCTAAGCTAATATGGACCTAAAACAATTGCTATCTTTATCTTAAAAAAGGAAACAAAGTGATTACAACGGAGTGCAAAAGGTAAATGAAGTGATAATCATATGGCGATAGACATCTGCGGTTGGTTCAATGTGAACATTTTCTTGCCTAGCATTGGTTACTTCGGACACGTACAGACATTAGTGAAATAGTCACTTAAAATTAACGTCTTCAGAAAATATAGAACTACAGAGCGGAACATACTTTCTCGTACATGCATTCTATTCTCTTGAGTCTGGGCTGTTTGTTTTTTCCCCTAACCTCTTCCCAGTTGCTTTGTCAGCCCTTAACTGATCTGCCAGTGCCACTCGCTAACGCATCTTTCCTAGTGAAGAGCACTTTTGTTGAAGCCCTAGGGCATTTTGTCGCTCGAGATCATTTGAAACAGTTAACGCCCGTAATACATAATTTTATTTTTTACCTATTTTATTCATTCCGATTTACTTATTTACTAAATAACTAGAAGTTAACTTGACTCGATTTAGCTTTCCATATTTCCTCTCGTAACTCCCTTTCATAATACCTTTCATAAGAGAAGAGATAGCATCATTCAGCTGTTTTTATATTTCTCTCGTAACCACAGAATCCTTTCTAGCGTGGTAAGTTATGCAGTATACATCGAGCATCCAAGGCAATACCGTGTCAGTTAAAAATAAAATCTATTTTCCAGAGACAAATGTTCCACATGTTATCCCTTGGTCCCATGTAGGAGATTGTACCATTGTTTTGTCTAGGGATCCATCCATTTCATCCATTACACACAGCCTTAAGAGTCCACGTACTTCGGCTCACGTACCCCAAGCCCCTGTCACACGTTGATTGGTTGTTAGGGTTTCTTGACACGTCAACTACTGAGGTCATTAGTCCCGTAAGTATAGTGCATGTTTTCCCATCGTGTGGAGACGATCTTCCCCCCTGGATAACAAGACCCGGTGCCGACGTACCGTCGGCTAGCGGGGTTTTCCCTGACCAGGTATCCCACCAGCTGGGCATCGCCTCATCCAGGACAAGATCTTGGCTCCCGACCGGTTTCCTGGCATGCGTGTTAGTGTCGTGCGTGTGTGTGTGTGTGTGTGTGTGTGTGTGTGTAAGGGGTGAGGATAGGACAAGGAAGAGGAAGAGAAGATTGCGTGTTGCGTTGCGGAAGAGGAAGAGAAGTGTTTCTTACGGAACGACTCCGGCATTCGCCTGGTGCTGATCAGAGAAACTGCGGAAAGCTACGGATCAAAGCAGCCGCCCGCTAGAATTCTCCTTCAGATAACGATTAAATTCGACCTAGCTGAAAAGCTAGTGTCGAAAATCGTGCCACTGTCAGGACTCGAACCAAGGACTTCCGAGTCAGAGGCATTGCTGTGACATCAGTTAATGCACTGAGCCACATCTCCCGGTCCGCCACACGAGGACGAATCTCTTGACCGTGACATTCGGGAAGGTTATAATTTGATACAAGTAATAATATAACTGAAACTTACCTGCTACCACAGAGTTTATTGAAACTTACCTTTTTACGCATACGCGACCAGTAATGTGCGTTAGATCATTGAAGATGTGGATGACATTGACACAATTCGTTTTCATGGCAACAATCAAAAGTTACTTCAGCATTAAAATCTGTCAACATATCCCTCAATAACAAACAATTATCTTAATATTGTCAGAAACAACTTGTGAAAATGTTGAACATAATATTTTCAGCACATATCAATTAACGCAACGGTTTAGTGTGCAGTCATGTAATATTTATATTGAACAAATAGTGGTTTGTAAAAATCACATAATTTGTTTACATTCTTTAACATTTTTGTTCAATTAATAGTAGACTGAAAATTAGATTTTAAGAATATTATGGAAGAGTTAAACATGTTTTTATACTCTTATTAAACAAACCATTTGGAGCCTTTTTCCTATAAAATGTCATTTTGAGCTTTTTTGGAAATGTGGTATTTTACTAATTTTCAGCTGAGAAGCTAATATTCATTTACATTTTTGTGAGTTTTCGAGATATAGCACAAGAAATCATTCAAATCACTTGTGCTCACAAATGTACGTTAAAAAAATTCATCTATGTAATGTTTTGAAAATGAAACGTTTACACAAAATGATGTTGATTATACAGTTTATTCACCTCTATCCACACAAAAAGTTTACAGAAAAAATTGCAGGAGAATCACCTGAAGTTCTCCCAGAATTAAAAGAATTTGTTTCAAATTTGTAGGACGCCGGATCGATTCTAATGATAGAAAAAGTTCTACGGTAGGTGTAGACTAGTGCTGTTGATGGATAATCGGTCGGTCCAACGGACGGTCGGACGGTTGGACAGGCGGTCGGACGGGGCCGGGTCGGTCGGTCGGACAGTCGATCGGACGGACGGGCGGACGGACAGTCGGAGAGCTGACGATCGGTCGGGCAGACAGTCGGTCGGACGGGGAGTCGGATGGAAGGTCGATCGGATAGACGGACGGTGGTTCGAATGGCTGGTCGGAAGGAAGGCGAGATGGACGACCCTAAAAAGTTGCCGTTTGGTGTAGAAATAAATTTTCAGTTTCATCAGTAAACCGCGGATATATAAGTAAAATCTATTTTTTTCCTGGGTATAGTACTAAATGAAGTTTCATATATACATTTTAGGATTATTTGAACTAAAAGCCGTCAATTTTATAGTGCCTAAAAGAGTCAATTTCAACATGAATGCCTTTTTTTGACTATTTTTCTTTTTAAAACCTAAAATGAGACTCATTTGCCTAATTTCTTTTGTCTGTGGCTTCTTTTATCTTTGGTGTTGTATGTCGGCACAACAGACAAAGATGATATTAATTTTATGTTGCGTTAATCTGTAAGAGGACAAGGATCTTGCGGGAAGACTCCATGTCAGGGCTTCCTGACTACGCGGAAAAGCCTGCCTCCGCTTCTAAGTTAAAGCGAGTGAATTTCCGCGAAAGAAAAGTGATCTTGGTCAATATGAGACATGAATTTTCTCTTGAAAACTCGGAGAAAGTATTAGTAATTTATTTTCATGCAGTATGATTAATTATAACACAGTACGATTAATTCTAACTAGGGGACAAACAATTAAACTTGTTCATAAATAGTATTATCGCAAAATATACAATACTGGTTTTATATAGTATTGATTTAGGTTCTTATCTTTGAGAAATACAAAAAACACACATTTTTAAAATTTATTATGTACGTTTGCTGTCTTATTTGTGTCTATTCTACCATTTAAAAAGCCAAACTGAGATGCTAAAAGAACCTATTTTAGACACCTAAAACGCTTTTTTTAAACCTAGAAATCTATGGTCTATTTATCAAGAGTCGAACTGCGTTAACTCCACATAAAACCCAAAATATAATTGAATATTTTGCTGAAACTTGATTTGTTACAATTGTTGAAAGTTTTTCCGAATGATGAAACTTCATTTTATCATTGATTTATTGTTCGAGGGCATTTAAACACATTAAATTAGGGTTGAACGACGGAAGTCCTTTTGTGAAAACGTATTTACTGGACAAAAGTAGAATGATCGACGAGTGCTCGAGAAGGCTAGATTTCACTAACATTTATAAACAAATAATTGTCACCATTTTTGAATGAAATGATGCAGCGAAATCGTAAGCTATCAGCTGCTAATGCAAGATTAGAAAAAAAGGCCACAGAATATATAATTTTTGACTAAAAGAACGCGAATTTAAAAAAACTTATTTTGCAAGTATTTTTGGGTTACTACCACAATACATAATTCAATCGATAAAAAAATGTTTAACAAATTGTTGCGCGTTAGTTATTCATTATTTCATACAATCCCCTGATCGAACCTAGACCGCTTTTTGCCTTTAATATTTGTTTATGTATGTCTTGCCTCGTCAGTTAGTTGTCAACCGCCAGGTAGCGCCAGGATCTCCGCGTAAGCGCTTCTCTCCTACGCGTTCCTGCGTCAATACTCAACGGGCAGAATTGGGAAGGAATTAGGACACTTCACGAGGGTTGGACTAGCCACGGTGAAGCAGGCAGACTTGTTTTGTTCGAACAAATTTCCCTTGACCTTGTCCGGGAATTGAATCCGGACCTCCTTGGTGAAGAGCAAGCGACTTCATTCTGAGCCACAAGACTATCTATCTATTTATTTATTTATTTATTTATTTATTTATTTATTTATTTAACGTCAAAAACAGTTAAAAACTGCGTATGACCTGCTATGGGGAAAAGTGAATTGTGTGCACATTTTCAAATTCTGTGATCCCTACTAGTGTAGGGATAAGTCATATACTACTTAAATTTAGAATTTTGAAAGGAGAAAAAACTCCCATGTAGTAAAATCTATTTTCAAGGATAAATAAGCAATAAATTTTGAATTTTGAAAGGGAGAAAAAAACAACAAAAAACTCCCATGTAATAAAATCTATTTTCAAGGGTAAATAAGCAATAAATTTTGAATTTTGAAAGGGAGAAAAAAAAAAAAAACTCCCATGTAATAAAATCTATTTTCAAGGCAATAATATGTAACAAAATATCACAATAACAAACGAACGCAAGAATCACGAAAATTTTCAGACTTCCAGAGAATCTCAGCCTGAAATTAACACGATCTTAAAACAGACGGGCTTTAAGCGGACCCCGTCACTCGGTCATCGGCACACTGGGCTCTGAACCTCTGTTTTGGTTACAGGAAAGCGGTTTTTCAACAGAAAAACTTTTATTGCGGGCCCTAGTAACGAAAATGTTCGGGCCCACAGCACAGCAGAATGACGAAATCTTATTTTATCTGCTAACGGCTCCCAGCGCCAACCGCCTGATGTATCTGCCGCGTCCGTCCGTTCCTTGCTACATGCGCACGTGAGGATCCGCTCTTGTTTCCGTCCGTTCCTTGCTACATGCGCACGTGAGGATCCGCTCTTGTTTCCCAGAAACGAGTCAGGCGATATTCTATCCAACCGTTTCCTAACGTCTCTCTAGCAAACCGTTTGTTCTCGAAATTTACAGAACAACTCAAATTTCATCAATATTGACTGGGGCCCTATCCCCACTTATGTATTTCTAAATCAAAATCTCGCACGCTTGTCGCGTTAGAAAAAGTCAGTCGCAGTATGAAGCCTCGCGGGAACATGCCGGGCTTCGTGTTAAGGCACGTAAAAATCTCGTGATGAACATTGTATTCAGCATTGTGTAATTTTTTAACTTTATGTAAACAATTAATTTTGTGTAAACTATTTCAAGAGTCACAAGTAAGGTCAGCTGACTCCGCGTAGCGTCATATGTAAAACTACTTCAAGTGTGATGTAACCTGCCATGTGCTTGCACTGTACCTGTGAAAATGTTATAAGTGACAACTCAAGAGACATTAAACTATTTTGCAAGGTGAAATTGATGATTTATTCACATCTGATCCTCACTGGAAACTTCCTTCATCTGAACTGTCGAAAGGAGTAGACCGGTTTGTGTAAAACGTCCAACATCAAACTACAGTCCACTTTTCTGCAAATACAACCGGCCCGTTCAGAAAAAGTGGATAAATATTATTCCTATACGTACTAAATTACATTCTCTAATACGTCATTATTTTTAGCGTCCCTGTTGTGTAGTCAGAATCGATGTTTTGTGGGTCCGTGATACCGAAAAACCGATTGACGGCGAAAGGGCTGTGCGCTCGTCTGTCTATCCGTCCATCTGTAGTCAATTAACCGTTCAATCGTTCTCCAACATTTATATTCCTAGATCGATGTAAAGCAGCTCGAGGCCCTATGAGTTTGAAACGGATGTTTTGATTTTGGGGATACTTTACATGAAGTCTCAACTAAATTTTCGAAATGTACGTACTCAAAATATCTCCAAGAATTTTTCATTGAACTTCGAGTTATGAAAAGAACGCTTAAAACAATAGGGTGCTTTTCATTTTAGTTTCGTTTCTGGGTTTTCGAAAATTACAAAAAAATTTTTTCGGCTTCTACCTGCGATTACGATATTGAAAATAGATATTTTTATGAAATATGTCCTTTGAAGACAGATTTTAAAATAAGATCATTACAATTTTTCGAAAATACGAGTAGTCGCGTAATTTTGCATCAAATTAGGCAAGTTTTAAAGTATTATATTTTCAAAGATGGCTTCACGTTTTTAAATTTACTCCCTGTATGTATCAATAGAGGGTAAAAAATGGTGCTAGTCCCATTTGCTGGGATGTTGTATTGGGACGATTACTATATTTTGTAAAATTGCAAAAAGTTAACATTACAACAGTATAATATTGAAGATAAAGATTTAGGTCTTAAATGAAATCTGTTAAAAAATCGCATCGCTTAAGAGCTGGGTAGAAATTTTTGATAAAACGAAAATTTTTGCGTTATTTTTGCTTATAGTTAAAGCAATTTACAAAAACAATCTCAAAAAACACTCCGAATATATTGTTAAAATGTTTTCCAAGGGACACTTAAAAGAATCTCTAACAAAACGCCGCACGAAACCCGACAATTCGACCGACAGAGATGGCTCTAGTGCATCTGCAGTGCCTCTGACAGGGAGGTTCCAGGTTAAGTCCCGAAGACAGCAGGATTTTCGACACTAGCATTACAGCTAGGTTGAATTCAGTCGCTGTCTGGGGGAGAATTGCATAGCGGCCGGTTGCTCTGATCGGTAGTTTTCCGTGGTTCCTCCGATCAGCCCGGCGAATGCCGGAGCAGTACCCTACCAAACGGGTCACGGACCGCGCGCGATCTTTCCTTCCTCTTCCTTGCCCTATCCTCTCCTCTTGCACACACTTACACTAACATGCACTACACTACCACATATTCCGGAAGACCGGTCGGGAGCTTAGTGCTTGTCCCGGCTGGGGCGGTGCCCCGCTGGTGGAAGATACCTAGTTGGGGAAACCCCGCTAGTCGACGTTCGGCGGCGCCGGATCTTGCTATCCAGTGGCGAAAGTTATCACCCCCTTCCGATGAAAAATCATGCACTACCCTTACGGGACTAATGCCCTCAGTAGTTGGCGGGCCCGAAATCACTAATGAAATGCGCCGGGTTCGAGAAGGGAATCTCGCGCAGGAAGTGGCCAACGCGCGGCCGTCGCCTAGGAGCCCAGAGCGGGGGACGAGCGCGGGGCGCCGCTGGCCGGCGTCCTCGCGCGTCACGCGTGACGTAAGGGCGGCCTCGCGCGCGTCTATTCCCGGCGGCCGCACCGCGCTGGCGCCCCTCGCGCCGCCACCGGCCGGCGCATTCCTCTCAAGGGCGAAGCACCGGCTCCCTCGCCTGCACTGTAGCGAGGGGCGGGTATTAAATAATAGCATAGTAATAATAATGATAATAATAATATAATATAATAATGATAATAATAATAATAATAATAAAATAATAATATAATAATAATAATAATAATAATAATAATAATAATAATAATAATAATAATAATAATAATAATAATAATAATAATAATAATGGCGCTTGTATTGGGATAGAACTATCTTAACAGACCATACAGTGATTCACAACAGACCGGATTTGGTTGTGATTAACAGTGTGAGAAACATGTCATGCTTATTGATGTTTCTGTCCCAAATGCAGGCATCATTCAAAGCAAATACACTGAAAAATCAGTAAATATGCAAATCTTATTGAACCCGTTGAGAAACAGTGGAATATGAAAAGAGTCAACATTATCCCGATAATTGTTTCAAGCACCGAGTCATCCCTAGGAGTCTGATGTGGGCCTTAAGCAACTGGGTTTGAATGAAGACCTGTACAAACCCATGCAGAAGGCAGTTGTTATTTCAACAATAAGGATAGTACGGAAATTCATGGAAACAATGTATTATAAATTCCTTTTAAATAATAGATGTATTGTGCTTTGATTCTGTATATCTATGCAATTCATTCAAATGTGCCAATAAGATGAGAAAATAAAAACAACAACAACAACAACAAGAATAATAATAATAATAATAATAATAATAATAATAATAATATATATCATTCCAGAAACTGGCAGCGAAATCCAACCTACAAAAATGACCTCCCCATATTACAAATATGTTCCGTAACTGTACTTGAAAATTGAAACTTCAAGTTGTACTATGACAGAGAAATTATTACAGATAAAACTATTCACCATAACAGACCAGACATAACTTTTGTAGACAAACGGCAAAGATTGGCTTCCTGATTGACGTAACTGTTCCACAAAATAGCTAATCTCCAAACAGCACATGCAGAAAAATAACAAAGTATACAGAACTAGCAACTGAAGTCAAGGCACTATGGCATCTCCAAAAGTTCATATTGTTCCTCTGGTCATTTCGTGCACAGGGTTATACCAAATAACATCCATAAAATCTGGAACTTATTCAAATGCCAAAATATACCAATAAAATTATGCAAAAATCGATCATCTTAAACACATGCAGGATTGTTCGAAAATTCCTAAATTGCGACGAAACATGAATTGACCTGTGTCTTGGTTATTAACCCGACACAAAGTCAAATAAAAATCCGGTGAATACCGAGAAAAACAATGTATAATAATAATAATAATAATAATAATAATAATAATAATAATAATAATAATAATAATAATAATAATAATAATGATAATAATAATAATAATAATTATAATAATAATGTTAAAAAACCTTATCTTGTTAAAATCCCCTTATTATTTCTAATAAAACCTTTTTTTTCTTTATAGGTAGGTAACTGATACGAGACATGGCTGAATCTAAGATGATCTATCGACAGTACAGTGTTGAAGATTTGAAATTTAGTTTTCTTCCATTAAAGGCAGACAAACCATTGCCCATATGCCGTTTATGCAAGAAAGGTTTCAGCAATGACTGCATAAAACCATCAAATCTCGAAGATCATCTAAGAAGGTGTCAACTTGATAAAGTAGGTAAAGATTAAAATATTTTCATACATTGAAGGAAAAAATGAAAACGAGTCCCACCGTACACAGTATGTTCCCTTCAACGTTCCAAAGTAACGATGTATTTATCTTAGTATTATATTTTTAAATAAGTAAGTATTACATTTTTAAGTAATATTTCGGATTCACTAATAGGAAACCTAAAAGGTGAAAAAATGTCAAAAAATGTAGTTTGGGTGACGATAGACGGCAACTGGCATGAGGATGGGGCAAGACCGTCAAGTCATTTCACACCAAAGAAATTAGAAAACTTTACTCTGAGAAAGTCTGTGCCGTTTTGTAGTACCTCTAGTTACTTTCTCGTATACGTATCTCTATACGGAGTAATATATTTAGTATTGAGTATAATATACGTAGAATTGGGAAAGTTATGTAATGTTCCGCGAAAAAACGGCCGATTTTCGGCAGAAGAAAATTCATTGCCGGGCCCTGATATCGCAAAATTGGATAAATTCAGTGGCTAAATTAAGAGAAAAATTCGAGCACGTGGTGTAGCCAGAATCCCTGTTTTGGGAGTCCTTCGTTCCGAAAAGGCAATTGACGCCAAAACGTCCGTTTGTCTTTCCTTCCGTCTGTCCGTGTGTGAATACTACCAGCGCCTAAACCATACGTAGGATTTTTTACAAATTCAAGAAATTCTTGTCCATCTGGCTCTAGTTGAAGCTTTGAAATTTTGAAAAACATTCATTAATTTTCGGAGTACTTTACATGAACGTCAGGGACATTTTAAAAAATTTCTCAGAAACGGAACCAATTTTTTTCTTTGAATTTCTGGTAACAATAGAATAAAATGCATTTATATTTTAAAAATTTTAAATTTTCTACAGATTGAGATTTTTTCGGTGTCATTCTACAATTACAAAACTGAAGGTAAAGTTTTTTCCTTCAAATCAAATTTGTTGTCCATAATTAGTTCTTTTATGAAGACCATGTAGATTTTTTTTTACAATTTTAGTAGTTTTCATGCAATAGTGCGTCCAATATTTGCAATTTCATAAAATGACAAAAACAAGATTTTCTCAAAGACAGCTCTAATTTTCTCTTTAAACTTTTGGTATGATTAGTGCTAAATACACTCTATAAGATGTCATAAAAATTAAATTTATCATTTTTACTTACCTCTCAGTCGTTAATTTTTTTAGCCATTGTTATTTATTATATTTATGAGTACATATACTTTAAATAATGTCAAATAGAATTTCTCGAAAACTCAAGTTTCCTTTTGATCTCAGTTTAATGAGCTCAAAGTTCCACATTTTCGAAACGTTCAAACGTCACATCTCAAAAACGGCTCCAAACTTTTTTTCGAACTTTTTATACAGATCTAATAGAACTGTTTAAAATAGCATAAAATTAATTTTGCTGACTTCATTTGTTTTTTCAAAAAATACAAAAATGCCATTGCTTCGAAAAAAACCTGTCACGCCGTTAATATGCACATTTCCAGCCATTTATATACATAATTGCATTTGTGACTGAAAGTATTTGAAATGTCTTTAAATGAAGTTTTTCGAAAACTGAATAGATTCCTGTGCTCACTCCTTCTAATTTCAGTTACAGTAACGCTTATACGCCACTTTCTTAAAAACAGTTCTAAATTCTTCCACGAAAACTTCCATATATGATGAGGATTTGCTCTTGTGTAATATTCGTAAAGTATTATTTAGGATCTACTATTAGGAATCCGAAAACTTGCAAAAAAAGTTACTGAGGCGACGATAGATGGTAGCAAGCAAGAATCGTAAAGCCAGACTACACAAAGGACATTAGAAAACTTTAATAAGAGAAATTCTGTTCCATTCTGTAGCACCACTAGTTCAAAATTAGAAAGTACCGCCAGGGAAACCTAAAATTTTGGGACTAAAATGCCTTGGCCCGAGAGGTTGCTGACTTTGGACATTCCTGGTTGCCGTCTGCGCTATCGGACAAGCTTCTTCAAAACTACCTTCTCTAGTAGGAACTGCTAGGATTAAATTTATTTTTTGGAGAGCGTTAAAATATTTTAATGTCCATGGAGAGTTAAATAGAAATAGTATAGACGTAAAAGATTGCTGCCCATGAAACTAAATTGACATTAATTTTTACTTGCACACTCTTAAGGAGGTACTTCTTAAGAAGAAGATGTTATGTAATCGTGCGCTGGAAAACAGCGATTTGTCAGCAGAAAAACGGTATTGCCGGGTCCTGGTAACCGAAAAGTAGATACATCCTGTCGCTGAATGTAAAAAAGGTAAAGGTTTCCCGGTGCAATTGTACACTGGCCAAAGTGGCCCACGGGGGAAGAGAGGGTGGGGCTCCGTTGCCGTCGGCGCGGGAAGGAGGTTGAATTGAAAGAATTGAATTTGCCTTATTTTACGTGGCGAGACTCAGGCCATGAGGCCTGCTCTTCCGTCTGACCACGCAAATTTCGTTACGCTTCTTTCACCTACTAGAGGAGAAAGAAGGTATTACTTGGGCGACGATACAGGCAATTTGAATTTAGATCAGAGGCTTCATTTAGGCTTGAGGATCTTTTACATGCGGTAAATCTACTAACATGGGACAGCCGGCTTTACTTCCCTCGAAGAAAGGCGTTCGAAGGATTTTTTCGCCCTTAAAATCCACGGCTTCGATCGGGTTTGAACCCGCAAACGTGGGTATAACAGTCCGATACGCTAACCGCTACACCATCGCCGCCGCCGAGGTTGTGAGACGAGCGCAACGCTCCAGCCGCCTTTTCTCCCAGGAAGGGTGCTGGAGCTGGGAAAGGAGGCTGAGTCGACCTCAGAGCCGCCCTGAATGGAAATCACCTGATAGAAATCTCAGCATATGCCGGGATTCGAGCCTGGGCCCCTCAGGCCAGAAATCTGGTGCCCTACCACTGAGTTACCGCGGTCCCTGGGTATAGAAAACAAAATCCAGGCAGTGCAGCCCTGAAGAGAATCGCGATATGTCGGTTGAAACGTCGGATCTCAGCCTTCGACGCGGCGTCACCGGACAGTCCAGATCACGTTCAATCAAAATCCTCTAACGCGAGTGTAGACAGAATGTCCTCGTTTCCGAAAAATCGAGAACGGCAAAATGCGTCTGTCCATTGTCAACGCTAGCACCTAAACCGTTCTGCCCATTTTCTTAAAAATTTTAATTCTTCAAGAGATGTCAATGAACTCTAGGCTTTGGGAGTGTCAAACGGATATTTTGATTTTTGAGGGTACTTTACATGAAGCATTTATAACGTTCTTAATATTTTCAAGAAAATAAAACCAATTTTTTTAATAAAACTTGATCTTCCGGTAGCGTAGAATACGTGTAAGAGAATGATGCAGGTCTCGTGTTCGTTGATATCTCATATTTTTTTGAAAATTGCAAAATGAAATTTTTTTGGAGCGCAATGCAACTATAATATTGGAGACTTGTCCTTTAATATCTGTTCATTAAGGACGTATCTTGAAATAAGTTCTTGTTCAATTTTTCGAAAATATTAATAGTTTTCGAGTAATTTTGCCCGAAATATAGACAAGTGAATAAAAGGTTTTAAACATTTTTTCTCAAAAATGGCACCAAAGTTTTTCTTCAAAATTTCTCCTATGTAGAAAAGGACGGTAAAAAAATTGTACTAGTCCTATTTTTGGCTATTTCTCAGTTGCCTTTTTTTTCGAAAATTCGAAAAAGTTAAAATTTCAGAACTATAAAATTAAATATGCACTTTTTTTACTCAATGTCCTTTGTAGCGGAAACGTCTGTATGGGATTTTCGAATTTTCAACTTTCCTATTCGATTTCAAAAACTTATGTCACGTCAAATCAAATTTTGTGTTTCTGTGCTTCTGTATGGCCGTGTTAAGTAAACTAATGAAACTATCAACATGAAATTTAAATAGATTATAAACACTATCCACACGACCAACTAACCAGCTAGATATCCTAACGTCTGGCTACCGGGAGAGGTGGCTCACGGCACCTACTGCAGTGCCTCCGACCGGGAGGTTCTAGGTTGAGTACGGACAGTGCCATGATTTTCACCACTAGCTTTTCAGCTAGGACGAATTCAGTCGCTGTCTGAAGGAGAATTCTAGCGGCCGGCTGCTCTGATCGGTACTTTTCCGTTCCCGTTTCTCTGATCAACTCCAGGCGAATGTCAGAGCAGTACCCTACTAAACGGGTCACAAACCGCGCGCGATCTTTCCTACGTCTTCCTTGTCGTATCCTCTCCCCTTACACACACACACACGCTTACACTAACATGCACTACACTACCACACATGCCGAGAGAGCGGTTGGGGGCTAAGTGCTGCTCCCGCCTAGGGCGGTGCCTCGCTGTTGAGAGATACCTGATTACGGAAAACCCCGTAATGCAACGGTTGGTCGGCGCCGGATCTCACCATCCAGTAAGAGAGGATCACCGGCACCTCTCGTGCAAAAAATATACACTACACTTACAGGACTAACGATCTTAGCAATTGGAATCGCAATCAATCAACCTGTTTTCTGTCCATCTGTGGTGAACTCTAGCGCCTAAACCGTTCAACCGATTTTCTCCAAAATTTATTTTCTGATCGATCTGAGCGGACTGGACACTTTCAGAGTTTTTAACGGATATTTTGATTGTTGAGGGCTTTTGCACATACCAGGCTTTTACTTCTGACCGATTTCGTACTATACGTCGTTCCTGAGGTGTAGTGGTATGAGTGTCGGCAAGTTAACTCTGAGGATCTGAGTTCGGATCTGGAAGCGGAAATAATACTGGTTGAAAACACTTTTGCAGGTTTATGTAGAAGTTTAATATTGCGGAGCATAAGAAATAATACGAGAAAATATGAACTTTGGTAGCGCCACTAGTTATACACTTAATGTTGCTTTCAAGTTTGGTTAACATAAAATGTTATAAGATGAGTGTTAAAACGGCGAATGGATGGCTCAGTGTCAAATGTTCCAGAACTCGAGGACTGGTGGGTTCGATTCTTAGTCCGCGTAGATGTTTCTATTCATTCTACATGACCATAAAATCCTCCAAATTGCAACATTCTATATTTGTCTTGTCAATATTGGGAATAAAAATGGAAAAATTCGCGTTCTCGAACAAGGCGAATATTTGAATTCGGAAGAAGATATAATATATATAATATATAATATTGACGATTTTGTAATTTCGATTTGGTAAAACAATTTCTAAGAAAAATTAACGGAAAAGACGACTGCTTTTGTATATACATCAGTCGACCACATTATTCATGTCCTTCTTGTTACAATTTTATAGTTCAGAAGAGAGCTGAATAAACTCATTCATCTGGTTGAGAGAGTATGTCGATTTCCCGCGGACATTGACGACTTGTCATTTCCTTAGCAAGGTGATGCGTTCGGCGGCTATCTCGCACCTTAGAATACCTCAGGAGAGTGCGCTCCTCGGTAAGATCCATCCCGCACTTATCGCAAGAAGGTTGAGGGTTGGTCACCGCGGAGAAGAGATCCGTGGGAGAAATGGCAGTGGCCGTTCCGAAGGCGTGTCAGAAGAATCTCTTCGCGCCTAGAGCCACGGGATGAGGAAGACCGATCACGAGCAAGGAGATGATTTTTCTGGCTTTTTCCCGAGACCCTAGGTATCATAAACACTTCACTGGGAATCGAACAGCACACTGGTAATCAAACAAAATCATAAACACTTCTTACATGGTCGGATACTGCGTATTTTTCTTTCAATTTCTTCGCGCATTCGTAATTTAGAAATACAGATTGTTCATTGTATAAATCATTATTCTTAAATTTTGTATACATCTGCGTTTTTACAATTTATATTTATTAATAGCTCATGTTTCAACTTAATGTAGAAACGGATAATTTTATATAAAACTTTGGGGAAAATCATTTCAGAGCATAT
This sequence comes from Teleogryllus oceanicus, assembly GCA_964035755.1. Classification (NCBI taxonomy): domain Eukaryota; kingdom Metazoa; phylum Arthropoda; class Insecta; order Orthoptera; family Gryllidae; genus Teleogryllus; species Teleogryllus oceanicus. Next base: position 63,551,926 of record CAXIVR010000012.1, on the reverse strand, counting down.
TTTATTACACGTAAAGCGTAGCAACAAAACAGACTCTGAAGTGATAAAACATAATGCGTTTGCCCGAAAATCCCCAAACCCAATTCATAGCTTTCAGTCGGGTCTATTTTCATATTTAATGTGCCAATATCAAACTGAGAATCACGGAAGTCGCTGGAAAGTCTACTCGCGTCCGTCTCGCGTGTCAGGCTCGGGGCCCAACCCGGGTGAGATGAATCGGAACCAGGCTCACCAGCCTCTTCACCTCTCATGACACGGTAAAATAGTACATTATGAGACGTTGATGTAATAATGGTTGAGTGATAACTCGTGTGAAGTTTATGATACTCGCTCGTTCCTTGCTCGTATCGTAATATCACACTCGTGAATTAATACCCACTACATCGAGGTTAATACGGTACTTTTTCTACGCCTTGTGGTAACTTATAATTTAAATTTACATTGAATCCTTTCGTGTCAGTTGACAAGCAGGATTCAGCCAAGGCCACTCTCTACCCTACCTTGCGCAGATGGCTTTGGTTTATCACTGCACTAGTCAAATAGGATCAAAGTGAAATTAACTAATCCAACTTTTAATAAAATTCCACGTAAACCAAAATTAAAACTGACAATCATAATCATATATAATATTAAATGCAATTTTAATGTACAAAATCGAACGAAACTTTTACTAGAACAATTCTCAATGATTAATAAAGTGTAAATACTTTGTTCGTAAACTTCTCTGATTGATCAAGAACCTGTATCATAATGAAACCTGTATCGTAATGAGTCGGGGGCGGATTTTGATGACTTAAAACATCGCCAAAAATGATCAATAAGATGTTCTTAAAATGCTTAAAAAATGCCCTAAAACCAAAGAAAAAAGCCATAAAAAAATTATTATAACCAGTTCGGATGAACAACTCAAGCTGTTTGATACTTTACTGATGTAATCGAGGCTTCTTCTATTCGTTCGAGTGAACTCAGCTTGCAAACTTTGGGTTTGGACTGTTCTTTACCAAGAAATTTCTGTCTTTAGTTATCCCGAAATCGGCCGAACCGGCAATGGCGCTAAAATATACGTCACAAGATTTACATACTTACAACGGCTGCCACAACAATTTCTGAGCGAACAAATCGAATAGGCTACTGAGTGATTCTGTGAAGAACACTTGTTTCATCTCGTAAGTATTGTTTGAAGCAAGAACCATTAAAAAGGACATTAAAATCCATGAAATCAGCAAAAAATGCATTAAAAATTACTGAAAAGTTAAAAAAATGACCTATAATAATGGGTCATCTCCTTTTGTCATAACAAAATGAATTTCTATATTAAACGACATTGTTCTAAAGTGCAAAGAAAAAATGACATTTCATTAAAATCCGCCCCCTAATGATGAGTAGGAAACGATGTCCATGTAATTACATGTTTTTACAGGAACTAGATACCTGCATTCAATTATTTTTTAGAGTTTACAAGACATTCTGAGTTCACTAGAACTATTTTTATTTTACATATTTTTACATATCTTGGTTTAATTACATATTTCTACATATCTTACCTATTACGATATGTTTCTTACATATTTTTCTACATTTTAATATCTTTACATGTCAAAAAGGAACATTGCAAATGCGCGTTTGCAATATTCGTTATGGAATTATCTTTCTTACAAATCAAATGTAATGCTTTTATTATCACCATATCTCCGCCATGATTTGTCAAACTTACCCCTACCCCCACCCCCCGATTAATGCGTGTTTGCGAGTCAAGAATAAGCGGATTTTTTATGAACGAAATTATCCACGTACTTGCTCATGTTTCAAATAGAAAATTCGTTACTCGATCGAAAACTAACAAATATTTTTAACAGAAAATTGTCGCTTTGCTCAATTTGGAGGGTGGGTTATATACAATTTACCCCCCTCCCCACTTGCGTAATCTATCACTCGCTACACGGTACTACTATTATCTTGTACACGGGCTCCTCTTAAACAGTAATATATACTATGAACATATTTTATATTTCGAAAAAAATTCGTATATGTGGTGAAGTCTAGTGTACAATTACTTCAGTATAGGTAGAACCTACTTTCAGCCACTCCGAATACATGTTAAGAACTTGTCTGCGACATTCTGTGGTCGGAAAATGCTTGTAGAAAATAATTTTAAATACAATAACGAATTTTTATTTTACATATTTTCTAATTTTCCTTCCTTGTTTTGGAAAGAAAGAAATACATTTTTATTTTTCTTTCTTTTTTTGTATATATATATATATATATATATGTATATATATTGCATTTTTATTACAATAAAATCCATCATACACAGTTCTTAACTGTTTTTGACTAAAATAAATAAATAAATAAAAAAAATAAATCAGAGCCGGCCCGGTGGCCGAGATCGCTAAGGCAGTAGTGTCGTAGTGACCCGGACCGAAGGGTCGCGGGTTCGAGTCCCGCCTCGGGCATGGTTGTATTTGTGTTCGTCCTTTCACCCCTTATCATCAATCACCATATCGTTTCATCCACATAGTTACCATACCGTTAACAGCAATAGTGGTCGCTAATGACCTTAGATGTTGAAGCGACCTTAAATAAACCAATTTAAAAAAATAAATAAATCAGCCCCCTAGTAATGAGTGTCATGATGCAACGGGTTGCAGGCATCAAATGACAGAGTTATACAATGGGAGTAGGAAAGGAAAGTTGGGAAGGCTTTCGTCCGCTGTGGCTCCGCGCCGAGCCCGCCGTGCGTGGGGCGGCGGCGAGGCCAAGTTCAAAGCCTGGCTCGCACCCGCCCTCCGCGCGGCCGCCGCCTGGCTGCAGGTCACGGTCGCCTTCTCAGCTGACACCCGGAACCGCCAGCGGACGAAGAGCAAGGACTTTCGACAACTTTCATAATGAGAACACATCACGAAACAGGAAATGCCGATTTTATTCCAACTAGCCTAGAGAACTCTCGCATATTCTTCCCCACCCTCTTCCCTGTTTTTCCATTTCCATATTAAACCTGTAATATCTTTCTCTTGAAATCACTGTTATCCTCCGTCTCCTTGTAATTGACAATACAATACACCCTTGTCAATACAAACTATTCTTATTTAAAGTTATTTCCGAGAGGAGACGTTCATTCGTGTAATTCAGTCACGTATAATATCAAGTAATTAGTTTAATTTCATATATAGTTGCAGATTCTACAGGCTCTGAACAGTTGGGGTAATATCGAGAAGCGCCGGACCAACAAAAATGTTATAAAATATTCAAGAAGATTGTATATTACGGTGTGAAGAACGTTCCTTTGGGGCCTTTGGCCTCAAAAATGTAGTTTTTGAGGTCCTAAAACACTTTGCTTAGGAGTTATTTAACAATATGATTCAAAAATACGACCGGGTGTTGCAGATTGCATTTGACATGAAGATTTAAATGTGTTATTTTAAACCAATCCCTCATATTTTTAATGTAAAAGTGCAATTCGACACTTCTCCGTAAAATTTTCTTTCTTTAGAGACCTCATTTATAAAGATTGGTTGCGGGTGAGAGCCGCAAAAGGTATGTTTATACTACTGAAATAATATAGGAGACGAACTATGTAAATGCACGAGTGATGTATTTCGCTCCTCTTAGATGCAGATGCGGAAATTACGTCAAATGACACAGGTTCAATATCAGTGGCCGATAGGAATAAAAACCTCGAAGATGTTGAATTTCACTATGTAGATTAATTCATAATTGAATATCAGTGGCCGATAGGAATAAAAACCTCGAAGATGTTGAATTTCACTATGTTATTTTGTCTGTCATGGCAGGAAAGAAATGCCTTGAATTGCAATGTCATTGAACCCAAAATTTCTGTAGCCGGATCATATACGTACATGTGCTTTCAAATGATGTCTGATCTTGTTTCTCTAAAACTCAATATGTTCTGAAATGAGCACAAATGTTCGTTTTCTCAAAAGGGCCCCGAATTTTTCTACAACTTTAGTACTAACAGCCCCAAATGCTCTGTATAAAGAAAAATAAATTAATTTTCTAAATTTTTGTTTTACAAAATTAAACCAATTTTTTATTTTCGGCGGTTAATGTCATATTTCCAGCGAATTTTATACGTTATTAATTTGTCGCTTACGCAGTAGAGAAAGTTATGTTTGCTGCGGGAAAACGACAATTTTGGAGAAAAACTTTTCAATTTTACATTTCATTCATTTTCGTATACATACGTATATATGGAGAAATATAAGTATGTATGTAATGCTGTGCATGTATAATGCTGCGGAAAATCGATTTCAGATTTCAACGGAAATATGATTTGTTGTCCCTGATACTGAAAAAGTGTTGTTTTTTTTTTTTAAACGTCTGTCCGTCTGTCGTATGTGAACAAACCAGCGCCTAAACCACACGGACATTTATTTTTTCTCAAAAACGGATCCAATTTTTTCTTTAAATTTTTGTAAGAACAAAGAAAAATACATTAAAAATTGGCATAGATCCTGATTTAACTCTGAAGTTTCTAAAATTGAAAAGTTTGAATTATTTTAGGTCTTCCTACAACTCTAAAATTAAAGATAGAAATTTTCCTACCAAAAAAATTTGTTGTCCTTAAATATCTCTTTCATTAAGATTTTTATATTTTTAAAAAAATTTAGTAGTTTTCATGTTAGTTATAAGTTCATCAATATTGCAATTCTAAAAATTAACAAAAACAAGATTTTTCATAAACGGCTCCAAATTATTTCTTTAAATTTTGGTAGGGAAAGTAAAATACACTCTATTCCATGAGATAAACACTAAATTCTGTTTTTTTGTTTGTATTTTTTCAAAATTCAAAAACATATTTTTTTTTCTTTTCTCTCCCATCGAAAAAATTTTTTATAAGAGACAAGGTTTCCACTTTACTAGATTTATAAATGCGTGTGCTTTAAATCATGTCAATAAAGTTTCTCGAAAACTCAACAGTTTTCTTACAAATGCGCTATAAATTCACATTCTCAGAGACGGCAAACGTTATTTTTTCAAAAATGGCTCCAAAATTTTTTTTCAAATTTTTCAATGGATAGTGTTAAATTTTACTGATTTAAGTTCATTTTGGTGTATTCTTTTGTTTTTTTAAAAGTTACACAAAAGTAATTTTTTTGAAATATCTCTTATGCCATTAATATGCACATTTACATCGATTGTATACATTATTGAATTTGTTGGAAAAAGTTCTTCAAATAAGTTTTCGAAACTCAATAGATTTCTGAAAAGGGCTATCAATTTCCATTTACAGTAAGGGTAATCGCCATTTTTAAAGCCACCAAATTTTCAATGAAATTTCTATTTTAGACGCGGTTTACTGTTCTTTAATATTCTTGAAGTCATATTGTTCATTATACCATTAGAAACTGAAAAGTTGAAAAATTTCAAGAAAATTACTTTCGATGACGATAGATGGCAGCTCGTCAGGGAATGGAGCAAGACCTTACAGCCAGTTCACACCAAGGAAATTAGGGGAAAAAATGTTATGAGGAAATCTGTCCCGTTCTGGACAGGTTGGCGAAGTGCCATTCTGTAGCTCCTCTGTTTTAATTGTATTGTTGATAGGTAAGGATGATTAAGAAATTCTAGTCTCATTTTTTGAAATCCCTGATTATTCAAAACAAAATTTAAATTTTACGGCTTTTCCCTATAACTAAAATATTTTAAAAATTTTCTTGCGAAATTTGTTCTTTAATGACATATTTTCATGACATCTATCCTATCCACTCCCCAGATTATCGCCCTGTTATTCACATCTGGGATAAATAGCGATTTGAAGATTGTATTGCCCCTTTTAACCAATTCGGAACCTGCGCACTGCGCAAACGATTTCTTTCAGCGCAATTCTTCCTTTATTTTGCGGCATGTCTAATGACTATCCACCCTCATTCATAGAAAATTTTGCAGAAGATATGTAAACGTTTTGACACACTCAATCTGCGCGTAATACCATTTCTCTTTGTTACCCCAAATAAACCTATTTTAAAGCAACTATTTTCGGTATTGTAAATTTACTTTTAGTCCCATACCTCACTATACTATGTAAGCCCTCAACAGTATCCGAGCAAAAAACTAAATCAAGCAAATAGTAGCCAGGAATTTTCAGGCCCATAAATTTCAGCAGCTGTATTCACTTCTATCCCCAAGTCAATATATATATATATATATATATATATATATATATATATTATGACGTAACCGAATTTTGGGATTAAAAATAAATACATTTATTTTGTTATTACTGTTCAGAAGCGTGTGCCCAACCGGGTGACCTAAATCACTTCGCACGGCCATCTACGCCGCTCCTTAGCGTCGCCGAGCAAGGGGGTGTAGTTTTAGATAACGCCCCCGAAAACCCCGGACCACCGACCAGGCTCCACGCGGCGGGCGCGGCGACCCGCCCCGTGTTTGTTTACAGGAAGTGTGCAGAGAGGCGTTCTGGAAAATTCCATCAAAATTACCGACAAGACGCGTAATCGATTGGAGAAATATTATTTTCGGCGTAGTAACTTTCGGCCAGTAACAACGTCTTCCAAAATTTCTGTAAACTTCTAGAACATTCAGGGAAATTGGGGGGAAAAGGTTCGTGGCGCTGAGACGCGTGAGGGCAGACAGAAGCGGGAGGTCTTTGGACAGAGGCGCGGGGCCCCCCCAAGTCGTGCGGACACAGAGGCGGGACGCTCATGTTGTACGGGTGGGGACGCGGAGGTCATCCGAGTTGTGTAGGCGCTGGGATGAGCGCGAAGTAAGGGTTGGAGTGCGATTTGTATTATCGCACCGCGTTCATTGGGTTGAAAAAAAAAAAAGAACTTTATCTAGTAATGTTATTTGTTTCTCTGCTCGTTTACGCCCGCGCTGTCATGAAAGTTACGCGATTACAAAAATTACGATCGTCGTCACCGATCTGTCGTCACCGCTACCGCCGACGTCCCAGCTGATGTCGTGGTTAACTCTCTCTCGAATGGGAGCAGGCTGCGAGGGAATTTCCACCCTCCGCCCTAAAGGGGGCCGTCCAGAAGAAAGGAGCCCAGCTGTGTTGCCGTTTGGAGGCCGTTCCCCGCGCGTCCTCCTGCCCCCAGCGGTGATTCTAATAACCCGTCGAGCCCGACAGACAAAACAAACATTCATTACGCCTTCAGGCTTACCTGGACTGTTGTCAACATTCAGAAGGTGCGGGCCCGCGATTGGCCCCTTTTTCTTTTTATTTGTTAGCGCATCTTTTTTTTTGCTTTATTTGTTTTGTAATTTGATCGTATTAGTTTTAAGATTAAAAAAAAAAAGGGTTTAAAAAAAAAGCCAGATAATAATGTCAATTTATCTTTTTTAATTTCTCATTAAATTACTTTTTTTTGTCTTTCTTTCTTTCAATTGACCTCGTCACGTAGCCACGTCCGTCCACAACCCTAAATTTCAGGCTCTCCGTCACCTGAGCTAGCCGGCAATTCAGCACAGGTAGGTGGGAGCGTCGCAAATGGCTTTCCCAAGTGGGCTCGAATTAGTATCTTTATATTAGAAACCCTCAAATTTAATTTGTCTTAAAATAAATATTTTACTTTTGAATTCCCGTGTATTGCGCACGACAAATTAAATTTGAATTTTTTATAAAAAGAAGGAGGAAGGACGTTGCTACGAGGTTAATTATTTGTGGACTGTTAATGATATCAGTGTTTGTATTCTGTTTGTGAGGTTACTTTTTTTTGTCTTGTGTTGGGGAAAAAATCGTGGCGCGTTTCAAGAAAAACTGTGAAATCGCATAAGTTATTCAAAATGCTGGACGAATCGGGTGTAGACGTGGAGGTGATGACAGCTCAGGGGAAGTCTGCGCATGAAATCACTTATGATCTCATGCGAGTTCTAACAAAACAAGCAGAGAATTATGAAAATTTAAAAATCGAATTAAAGAACCAGATTTCGGAAGTATGGGGAAATGGACGAGAAAATTAATTTGCGATTTTCAGAACACGAGAAAAGTGTCAGGAAAGATTTGATAGATTAGATAACTGTTTAGATAACCCAATCCGAAAAACTTGTAAAATTGGAAGAGAAGTTCGACCATGAAATCGGATCACTAAAAAATCAACTCGAGGGTAGGTGCGGAGAAATTGAGAACCCCGTTGAGAAGCTAGGTCAAGGGTTGGGGAATTTAAAGGACCGAAACGAAAGAAAATTTAAAAACCTACGTCTGAAATTCACAGAATTTACGAGCATGCGACAATAAAATGGGAGGCGTTTGTGAGTCAGTAAATGGAAACATTGGGGGGTTACGGCCGAAATGAACGGCAAATTCACTCGGTTGGAAACAAAACTTCACTCTAAAGTTAGCAATTCACGAAAGGGTAGAAAATTGAAGATAGGTGATAGTAGTGAGGAAAGTTTCGGGGAAAAGGGGAAACTAAACTAAAGAAAGAAATAGAAAAAAATGTGATTAATCTGGTAAGGAAGAAGTAAAAAAAGAAATGGAAAATCATCCAATTACGAACGCGTCTGCTGGTTCTGATTAAAATTTCGGGGGCCCTCCTCAGAATCTTTGCTTTTCTGGAAATCGGACGAAAATCCGAAATTTTTTTTGGATCGTGCCGAAAATTTTTGAATTTGACAAAGGCGGTACCGCCTCCAAAACCAAGATTTATGCAGGAACTTTTACGGGTAACGCCACCCCTGGCTCACTGCGTTAACACCTTTTCCGCAGACTTACAAGGAATTTCCCGAACTCCGTTTTCTTTCACGTTACTGGGAGAGCAGCGACGTTACGAGTTCGAGAAAAATTCTCGAGTAGATGGGATAAGCGAAGAAACCAATCATATTTAGATTACGCCATGGAAAAAATTTCCTATTAAACTATGTGATCCGACGACAGATGATAAAAAGATTATCTGGCTCCCAACCGCACACTTTTCCCACTTACGTGCAAAACCATTAACAGTGTACGATTTGACAATCTTGGGTTTATTTTCAAGAATTGCTGGCCAATTTGATAGAACGCGGTCAAACCTATGAAGAGAATTGGGGCCGAAATCACAGGTTTTCGCCTGAGAAGATAATCGGAACAGGCAGTCGGGGCGCCGTGATGATCAGGGTCAGAGGAATGGGGAACAACTCCCGTCCGCCACCAAACTCAAATGACCGTAATTAACACAACTAGTGGAATGGACATCAGGGTTCCCAAAACCGAGTCCGTCAAACCAGAACCGTTTGGGCTTTCTGGGGATCTGGGTTCCAAACGAATTATCTCAGAGATACCAATATTCAATACTGTGTCAGTCAATTATGCCTTTTTGACCTAAACGACGACTTGAATGAACCGTCAGAGAACGGCAGAAAATGTCCGGTTGTGGAGTTTCTTATTGAAAAACTTAGTGTTCAAGCTTTGATAGACACTGGCAGAAATCCCGTGCAATTTCTAGGGAAATTCTCAAAACTATTAAGCGAGCGCATTCAATACCAACTCTGCCCATTATTAAATGTTTTGTTATTGGGTAGGAAGAAAAATAAACCAATTACTATGCAGGCTTTTCTTTCTTTAAAAAACGGGGGAAATTTTTTTTGATGTGCCATGTTTGATCATAGGGATCTGAATTACGGGCGTAATACTTGGGGTGATTTTTTCGGGGAAAAAAATGGAGTAGTGGATTTTCTAGGAATCTTGTGACTTCGGGGAGAATAGGAAATTGTAATCAAGGGCGACGGTGATGACAAAATAGAAATCGGCATTTCATGCGCGTCCTGGAGTATGGGGATGACTGAGTGGGGTCCCAAGCCGTGTGCCCCATAATGACTTTTCTGACCACGAACGGTCCCAGCTAAAGAATGCTTCTCAAATAGAAATGTTTTTTATCGTCCTGTACGTCCTATTAAAGACTTTTGCTTTCAATTCGGGTCACCGATGATTCACCTTTAAAATGAAAATTATCCCATTCCACAGTCGATGGGGAAGTAGATCAAACTGTTAAAACTATGCAGCGAGGGGATAATTGAAAGATCTGTAAAGCTTATTTGAACCCTATTGTAGTGGTAAAGAAAAAGAGGGGGTAAGGATTTGTTTAGATGTCGACGGATCAACGAGGGTTTCTATCCAGAAAACGAGGCACCTCAGAACACTGATGAAATTTTATGGAAATTTAATAAAACAAAGATTTTTTCGCTTTAGATTTTTTAGCTCGTATTGGCAAAATTTTAATTCACCCAGACGACAGAAAATTCACGGGGTTTTTTACAACGGGTTGACGTACGTCTGGAAAGAATGCCAGGAAGAGGGGAAACCCTCGTAAAGAACCCTACCACTTTCACGTAGGTGACAAAGTACTTGTCAGGACCCCTAGAGTTAGTGATCAGCCTGCTGGATTATTCCATAAATTTTTTCCCCTATTTACCGGACCATTTGTTATGAAACGATTCCTGCCCAAATGTATGCCTCTTAAAAGACTTGGATGGCCCAGCAGAAGTACAATTTTTATAATTTGCGACATTTAAAGGTTAAACTATTCTGTAGATTTTATTTAAACCACTGATTGACAATCTCTGACATAATCTTCGGTACCTTGGGCTCCGGGACAGTTTGCGGTCTTCGTGTCGCTGAGAAAAATTGGGAAAAATTTTGATTTAATTATTTTATTCTGATTAAATAGTAGTTAATAGTTCTTTTTGCTTTTATTTAAGTAAAGGGTTGCGCAAATTTTTTCTTGAATATTGAATGTTGTTTTTATTCATTTTTTCTTTAATTATTCACCAGTTTAATCTAATATTCGGTAACGTTTTTGTTTTTTCAACGAGATAAAAATCAATTTTTCAAAATTAAAAAATTCTTCAAAACTCCGATTTTATCTCCATCCAAGGAGGGGAAATGTGACGTAACGAATATTGGATTAAAAATAAATACATTTATTTTGTTATTACTGTTCAGAAGCGTTTCGTGCCCAACCGGGTGCGACCCAAATCACTTCGCACGGCCATCTACGCCGCTCCCCTTGCGTCGCCGAGCAGGGGTGTAGTGTTTAGATAACGCCCCGAAAACCCTCAGGACCACCGACCAGGCTCCACGCGGGCGGCGCGGCGACCGCCCGTGTTTGTTTACAAAGTGTGGAGAGCGTTCTGGAAAATTCCATCAAAATTACCGACAAGACGCGTAATCTGATTGAGCAATATTATTTTCGGCGTAGTAACTTTCGGCCAGTAACAACCCTCTTCCAAAATTTCTGTAGAAACTTCTAGAACATTCATGGAAATTTGGGGGAAAAGGTTCGTGGCGCTGAGACGCGCTGAGGGCAGACAGAAGCGGAGGTCTTTGGGCAGAGGCGCGGGACGCCCAAGTCGTGCGGAAAAGAGGCGGGGACGCTCATGTTGTACGGGTGTGGGACCCGGGGGTCATCCGAGTTGTGTAGGGGCTGGGGTAGCGCAAGTAAAGATTAGAGTGCGATTTGTGGTATTTTCGCACCGCGTGTCATTAGATTGGAAAAAAAAAAAACTTTATCTAGTAATGTTATTTGTTTCTCTGCTCGTTTACGCCCGCGCCGTGTATCGCAAGTTACGCGATTACGAAAATTACGATCTGTCGTCACCGATCTGTCGTCACCGCTACCGCCGACGTCCCAGCTGATGTCGTGGTTAACTCTACTCTCTTGAATGGGAGCGGCTGCAGAGGGGAAACCACCCTCCGCCCTAAAGGGGGTGCCGTCCCGAAGAAAGGAGCCCAGCTGTGTTGCCTGTTTGAGGCGTTCACCCAGCGTCCTCCTGCCGCAGCGGTGATTCTAATAATCTGTCGAGCCCGACAGACAAAAAAAACATTCATTACGCCCTTCAGGCTTACCTGGGCTGTTGTCAACATTCAGAAGGTCAGGCCGCGTGGCCCCTTTTTCTTTTATTTGTTAGCGCATCTCTTTTTTTTTCTTTATTTGTTTTAAGTAATTTGATCGTATTAGTTTTTAAAATTGCAAAAAAAAAAACAAGGGTTTAAAAAAACGAGCTCAGATAATAATGTCAATTTATCATTTTTAATTTCTCATTAAATTTACATTTTTGTCTTTAAACTTTCTTTCAATTGACCTCTGTCACGTAGCCACGTCCGTCCACAACCTAAATTTCAGGCTCTACCTGTCACCTGAGCTAGCCGGCAATTACAGCACAGGTAGGTGGGGGCGTCAATATATATATATATATATATATATATATATATATATATATATATAAAAGAAAGTCGTGTTAGTTACACTATTTATAACTCAAGAACGGCTGTACGATTTGGCTGAAAATTGGAGAGCAGGAGTTTAGAGCCAGAAGACGGACATAGGATACTGTTTATCCTTCGACAGCCTTCCTGTGTGAGAACGCACGTTTTTGCACGTTTTCGTGATTTCACATGTTAGCGACAAGGCCAATCCTTGAAAGTTTGTAGTTTGAATCTACAATATCCATGTTTTTCTCATGGTCAATTATATGTGGCATGTTCACGGGTCGGAAGATCATGTGCGTTCTTTTTTTTTGCGCCTGAGAATAAAACAAAAATGTCGTGTATCATAAGGTATTTAACTGAAGAGTGCAACCTATGCACCAAAATACAGGAACAATAATGAATGATTAATCTACTTAATTTTTTTATTTGTATTTTCTAATAAACAATTTAACTTAATAAATTCCAAAATCTGCTTATTTATTGCCTTTAACAGCCGGTCCCTATGATTACAGCTTTGTACTTCTCTTTAAACAAAATCAATTTAAAAAACGCTCTGCTACGTAATGATTTTAATTATCTATTTAATATCAGAGCATTTTTTTAATTCTTCTTGTTTGAGAGAAAACCAAATCTGCAATTGCTTTATTATCACGAGTGCAACAAGGATAGTACAGTTACTCACAGTGAGTGCGACGCGAGAAAAATGGACCGGCTGTTAAAGGCGGAACAGAGTTCGCCGGGTCAGCTAGTCGTTAATAAACAAGATAAACAATATTTGGGGAGAGAGGAGAGTCCTGTCTTACTGCTACTGTCGATTTCATTTTCGTGTTGTACTTCTGTCACCGCAAAAATCAGAGTTTTCAACGAACGAGAGCTGCACCTTTCTCTTAAACGCCGTCATTCAGCGTTTGCCAATTGGTTCGTTGAGCGTTGTAGATGCTTTGTTCACTCACAGACAAACGGACAGACGTTATTGCCGTCAATTAATTTTTCGGTATCAAAGACCCCAAAAGTATGAATTCTGACTACACCACCTGTTAGAGGTTTTTTTCTAAATTATACTAGATTTTTTTCCAAATATCTACTTCAAATAGTTTACTGTGGGGAACATTATTCATAATATTACATAGACAGAAATCATATTACATTTTAGACTCATTTTTATAATGTAAAAACGTTTTCTATTAAGAACTGCTTATGGTTTTCTGTGAAGATTTCATTAATATCAATTTCATACTCATAGTCTTTCATGAAATCTCTCAAAGCTGTGCGTAACTGAAATGTGTTTCTAAGCAACGATAACCTCAAACAAATTCTGATCAAAATAAAACCCGTTTTCTTATTGTTGTAAAATTACGGCGGTACAACATGAAACAAATGATAACAACCGTGATTACAATAAGCGGTGCCCACTAGGGATGGGCGGTTGTTAAAGAATAATCGATTAAAGTCTTTATGTTTCTGGGGAAAGTCTGCATTAGTGCTGCAGGCAAGCTATTCCACGACTCGATAGCGCTATTTACAACAGAGTATTTTCCATCATCAGTTCTCTGTTTCCTCAGACGTATTTTTCGAATATTGTCGTGACGTGCTAGGTAGACATGGCCACTCTTAGTAATTGATTGATTGTTAGTGATTCCGGACGCGTCAACTATGGAGGTAATTAGTCCCGTAAGTGTAGTGTATGCTTTTCATCTGTTGTTGGCGGTAATTTCCCTCCTCTATATGCCAAGATCCGGCGCCGACCTACCGTTGACTAGTGGGATTTTCCCAACTAGGTATCTCTCACCTGCGGGGCACTGTCCCAGCCGGGACAAGTTCTAAGTCCCCGACCGGCGTCCCAGAATGTGTAATAGTGTAGTTCATGTTAGTGTAAGTGTGTGTAAGGGGTGGGGATAGGACAAGGAAGAGGAAGGGAAGATCGCGCGCTGTCTGTTGCCCGTTTGTTAAGGTACTGCTCCGGCATTCGCCTGGTGTTGATCGGAGAAACCACGAAAAACTACCGATCAGAGCAGCCAACCTCTAGAATTCTCCTCCGGACAGCTATTGAATTCGACCTCGCAGACAAGCTAGTGTCGAACATCCTGCCACCGAGGGGAGTGTAACCTAGGACTTCCCGGTCAAAGTCACTGCAGTGACATTAGTTGATGTACTGAACCACCGCTCCCAGTCTAAAAGTATTGATGTTTGTGGGAAAAGTCTCCATTAGTGCAGCAGGCAAGCTATTCCATGACTCGATAATCCTATTTACAAAAGAGTATTTTCCATCATCAGTTCCCTGTTTCCTATTCTTGGATTTTTCTAACGTGGCGGCTGAGGGTAGTATCTCTATGATGGAATTCGACGCGTCTTTCTTGGTCCTGCCGCAAGACGTCGCATGATCGTAACCCCATCAAGCAGTTCCGCCGATCAAGCGACTCTAGTGGCAGGACTGAGAATGACTCAAAATGTCGTGCCGAATTCCATCTTGGAGATACTACCCTCAGCCGCCACGTTAGAAAAACCCAAGTATATGATGTATTTTTCTAACGTGGTCGTAACGTGCTAGCTACACACGGCCACTCTTAGTCTCGCCAGTCTATTGTCTCCTCCAGGCGCAGCTTGTCATTAAAGGCTGAAGAGCCTCCTGTAGAAATCGCCGCCAAAGGAAATTTAAATTTATATTTATAAATGTATTTATTTATTAATAAGGTTCTCGAGTTACATTATGTAACAGTCTTGCAACATTTTTGTTTGCGAGTTCGATAACGGTCGTCCGCAACGCATATGAAGCAGTTTACAGGAAGACAGAAGCGGTAGGTTCCCGCTTCCTTCCGCCATAATGCCTGTGTAAAACGACGGGGCATGAAGTCATGCATTCACTGTACAGGTTTACCGGCGGACGAGGCTGCGGCCAGGCAGCCTGCAAAGGTGGGGTGTAGGGTCTGAGGAATGGCGTGCTCGCCAGATAGCATTATTATGCAGCTCAGCAGTAGCATTGAGCATCAACTAGTTTTCCCAATAGGCTGTACGAGCGCTACTCCCTTGCGTCTATCGGAAGAGATTCGTCCTCAACTGCAAGGATTTGACTTGTTCAGTCTGTTCCGGCTCCTGAAAACTGCTCACTGCATCTTCTCTATCGTCTTCCCATATTTCTTCTGCCTTTTGCTTCGTAGATCAAGGCAACCTTGACTATTCTTTCTTCGGGCATTTTTAATATATGTTTTCCATTTTTCTATATTCTTTGATAATATCACTCACACTTAAAATCTTTAGTTCGTTTCTAATTTCCTCCCTTTTCTTGTGATCAAGAAGAGCCTACTATGGTTCGAAGAAACTTCATTTCAGCTGATTCTAATTTTCTAATTTGGTCTTTAGTTTATGTCAACACTACTTCCGTATAACAGCATGGTTAAGGCCATTGTTTTATAGTTTCTTTTCTAACTTTATTTTTTAATGTTCGAGCTATTGTGCCACAGAAGTGTGTATACCTGTTTAATTTTACTTGTAAATCATTACTTTTATGTTATTTTATAGCCAAGATAATTAAATGCATTTACCTGTTCTATTATATTTTTCCAAGGCTATCTTTGCTCTTATTGGATCATTACCCCAAACGCCATGATTTTAGTTTTGTCTGTTGATATCATGTTATATTGTTTAGCTATATAATCTAATTTATATATTGCTTCCTGGATACTGTCTTCTGTTGAGCCTATAAATGACTTGATCTGCAAACATAGTAGTAATATTTACATTATTTATCATAAATTATCTGTTTACAACTGTTAGCCACTCATTTATGACTTCGTCAATATATATATATATATATATATATATATATATATATATATATATATATATATATATAAAATAGGTGACAATGGCACCCTTGTCTTACACCTGATTAATGATTGCCATGTTTTCCATTTTTGTAGTCTTTATTTTTATTATATAGGCTCTTTAGAGCTCTCATTAGATGTTTTGGCATTCCTTTCTTTTTTAATGTTTTCCATAGTAATGTCCTCCTAACGTTATCAAAAGCCTTTTCAATAGTCGATGAACAGATAGAATGTCGGTAAATTTTGTTCTCGTCTTTTCTCTGTTAATTGGGTGATTGTAAATATACAGTCACTGCAAGATCTTCCTCTCGTAAATCGATGTTGAGCTTCTGAGATTTTATTTTCCATTATTGAGTTTAGTCTTCTTCCTATTATATTAGCATAGGTATCGGAAGGGATTAGGAATAGAAATGCAATGCAGGCAAAGCAAAGCAACACAATGCAATGCAAATCAATATTTCTTCTTGATTGTCAAAATATGTTTACAAATAAAAGTATCCAAAGTATTTATGACAATCATTTATTCAGTAATTTCACAACGTTTCAGTAACTCGTTTTGTTACATCTTCAGGTGCTAAACTTAATGAGGAACGCTATCCCATTGAATTACCATCAGCAGAACATTCAGGAACGATCGAAAACCCTCACTCCGCATAGTTGATACCATAACTAACCATTACCTAAATGGTGACGATGATAAATGAGTGGCTAAAGTTTAAAACAGACAATTTATAATAAATAATGAATATTGCCACAGTATTGTTTACAGATGATGAAGTCATTATAGGCTCAACAGAAGACAGTATCCATGAAGCAATATATAATTAGATCATATAACTAAACAATATAACATGATATCAACAGACAAAGTAACGAGTTAGTTATAGATCAACTGTGCGTGAGTGAGGTTTTCGGTATGGTTCCTTGAATGTTCTGTTGATGTGTAATTCAATGGGATAGCGTTCCCTCATTAAGTTTAGCACGTAGATGTAACAAACGAGTTACGAAACGTTGTGAAATACTGAATAAATGATTGTCATAAAAACTTTGGATGTTTGACTTAAACAATGCAATGCATTGTAAATGATCTTGGCTGTCCAGGTGACGCCGCGTCGAAGGCTGTGTTGCCGACGTTTCGACCATCTTATCGTGGTCTTCCTCAGGGCTGTTGTGTTGGTCGAAACGTCGAGCCGGCCTTCAGCGCGCA
Source organism: Teleogryllus oceanicus (assembly GCA_964035755.1). Classification (NCBI taxonomy): domain Eukaryota; kingdom Metazoa; phylum Arthropoda; class Insecta; order Orthoptera; family Gryllidae; genus Teleogryllus; species Teleogryllus oceanicus. The sequence continues at coordinate 63,534,729 of CAXIVR010000012.1, read as the reverse complement.
TCCTGGATAGCCAGATCATTACATAACTCTGGCCGCGAGCCTCGACTTCACTTAATGCAATGCATTGGCCGCCTTCCTGTGTAGAAAATCGCGAGCGGCGACGGCTCCTTGAAACATCTGCTCGCGTGTTCGCAACGCGGGCCGCGTGCTCGCCGCGGAGCGTGGCTGGCCGCGCTGTTATGCAACACGGCGGCGAGCGCGCACGCGCGGGCCCCAGTGCGCACGCGTGCGTTGCGGCCGGCGCATGCGCGTGGCCACGGCGATGGCGCGCGGGGGTCAATTGGAGCCCCGCCCCCTTCTCCGTCTTTCAATTGCAGCGGCAAAACAAGGCAATTTGTTGCGTTGAGGAGACAAATGAATTAGTTGGAGGGCACTAAGCCATTGGGAGAGCATTTTAATGAGCTTCGCCGGAACAGCGCGGTTTTTCACGATTGGATGCGCGGGCGACCACACACAAACACACACACACACAGGTGTTTATGTAACACAGTATTTGAGCGTTTCCTAACACAAAACTATTCTGCAGCGAATTGATTATCAAATTTATGTAAATGTTTCCTGAGTGCAATGCTTTACACAGTCGTCAGAGGTGTGAAATTTACCAAAGATATTCAATGAAATGGATTTCTGAACCATTGGGAAGAACTTCATGAAATTCATTACAACCAATTTCCGGACTACCTAAACAAAATGCGTTTTGTTGTTTACGTCGGTAAACTCGTGCTTAGCTCCTTAGCAACCGAAGTATTAATAGTACGACCGTAGCAACGGTCGTTAAAATCTCGAGTTCGGTAAAATATTTTAGCGGTCCGTCAAGTTTAGATTTTACTAGTGCTAATAAATCTTCGGGTAAATGTCTCTTTAGTTCCCTTTGTCCCGTTTGTCCCCATGCCCATTTCTCCCTCTTTTCCCCTTGTCTCATCCACCGTGTCCATTTGCCCCATTGTGCCAATTTGTTCCGTCTCATTTTGTTCCCGAGTCTCTTGTCCCCGTGTCCCGTTTTGTCCCCGTGTCCCGTTTGTCCCGAGTCTCGTTTTGTCTGGTGCCCATTTTGTCCCTGAATCCATTTGTCAAGTTTCCATTTAACAAGTCCTCTAATTTTCTCCTTAAGAATTTGTTATATAAATAACAATTTCGAGTCAATACTTATTTCTCTGTTTTAGAACATCTGTTCAGTTTATGACTGAAAGCAACATACAAAACTTCAAGGAAGGAAATCAATAATAATACATTATCATCCTCAAACACATTACTTGGAGGAGACCGCAAGGCCGATGAGCGCGGTAGACCGAGCCATTTTCTAAGAACTTGTCCTCGCATGTTCCTGCTGCGGTGAGCTACAGTTCCCAGTCATGTGAATGCATTCATATCGAAGAATAGTTGCTGGAATGGGAATTTCCAAGAAATGAAATTAACTTACAATCTCCTAGTGACTGCTGGGTATTGAGCCGCATTTCAAACTGTAATATTTTCTTTGCATACCAAAAAGTTAATTTTTATTATAAATATTAAAGCTTTATAGAAACACAATGAATTGACGAAAGAAGGATCTTCAGTGGATTACATCTTCATTCTTAGATACTACAGGGAACGTAATAAAGGATTTAGAGCATTTGGCATAGTTAATCGAAGAAAAATACTCTGCAAGGTCTTTCTGACAGTAAGCCTTCAACATCCTGTGAGCACCATTCATAGAATGTACTATGTGGGTGAGAGTGAACACAGAAGGTGAGGCAAGTAATACCTAAAACGGTCTAATCTATCAAGGAATGTACAAGGGGAACCAATTCACCCATTGGAGCGGGACAAAACGTATTCAACCGCGGTCGTTCTCGCTAGCTTGCTTTGTCAGGCTCCGAGGTCTCGCTCTCTCCTTAACTGCTGGTGAAATCTGTTCGTCGGTCTCTGACAAGCGTCGGAATTGTTGGAACATGTCATTCTCGACTGTTCTCCGTAGTGTCGGCAAAATTGGCAGGGAAATTTTTCTTCTATGGCAAGGCTCATCAAACCGCACCCGCACGAGCTACTTGCCCGCCTGGGGAGCCCGGCGCTCCTACGGGCAAGGGCAACTTCCCCTGACTCCGCACTCATTTCCCCTTGTAATCCTCAGAGCTACCACAGACTCCCGCCCCGCCGCTACTTGCCCGCCTGGGGAGCCGGCCTCCTACGGCAGGGCAACTTCCCCTGACTCCGCACGCATTTCCCCTTGTAATCCAGAAAGAGGTGTGCATTCGCAAGCTGAAACGGCGGGAGGCGGTGAATAGTTGCTTCATATGAAAATATGTTTGCCAGATCTTTTTTCTATCAATGACCGGGTATTGTATTATGTTTATTGTCTTCACTACTTATTACTATTTGAAGTTTATTTTCTTTCTAAATGCTCCTTTATATGAACATCTTTGCTAAGTGACAGGAATATGTTTGAATGACGAGTTCTTTCCTTGCTTTCGTTTTGTGTTTTGCTATTAAATCATTCAGTCATTGATTGTACTAGCGAAAGGCGACAGACGTTGCCTTGCTCACCATTTGCCTACCTCCCTCTCCTCCTTCCCTCTCCCTCTCTTCGACTCTCTCTTTCCGTGTCTCTCTCTCCGCCTCTCTTTCTTCATCGCTCTCTGCCTCAGACTCTCTCTGGCACCCTCTCTTTCCCGGTCTCTGTCTAACTCTGTCTCTCTCAGACAGTGTCTCTCTCTGTCTGTGTCTACTTCCATCTGTCTCCGTCTGTCCTTCTCCGTCTCTCTCTGTCTGTGGCTACTTCCATCTGTCCACGTCTCTCTTTCTCTCTCTTTGTCAGCCTGTCTCTCTCTCTCTCTCTCTCTCTCTCTCTCTCTCTGTTTCTCTCTCTGCGACTCTAACAATCCAGATATCAACTTGTAAAGGAAACATAGAAAACAAATGTTTGTTGCCTTTGAGAAAACATAGGTAGGAACAGATAAGTCCTACCAGTCAAGGTCAGGGTTGAGAACAGATAGGTCAGGGAGCTTAACTTGTATGTCCTCCATGCCAACATTTTATGCAGCAGAACCTTCATCAATTTTAAATGGGTCAATCATAATATGTGCAATTTTGAAATATTACATAATAAAGTTTTCAGATTCCACTTTTTCTATGAATGAACTTCTGCTGAACAAGAAATTGACATTACGATATTTAACAACAATCAAAACTGGACTATTAATTGTTTCTTCCGGCGCTTAAGACCTTTTGTTGTTTCCTTTGCTTCGTAGCATGTCCTGATTACATCCTGAAACCAACTGAATTACACCTATACACCTTGAATTAACTACATTTTGTGTTAGTAAGTGTATGCCAACTTCAATTTTCGTCAAATATTATTAGTTATTACAAAATTTATGATAGATGAAGAGAAATGTTTACTTTTCTCTCGTCACATCTACTAAACTCTCATAAATTGATGGAAACAGCTCATACTACAAAATAATTTAGTTGAATAATAAAAAATGGCAATAAAATGAAAGGAAAATAATAATCCGATATTTCTCTCACAGACTTATCGAAAACATGCTTCGTCCCCACGTACATCTGTCGTTTAGGTACGACGGTTTCCTCTTCCAGGTTTCAATATGGCGGCCACAGCATGAATTTGGCGCGCGGTGTGCAGGAACATTTCTATTTTTACTTTGTCGTATACGTACGTGCGCGAGGCGTCTTATATATACGGAGTAACAAACGTAGTATAGATAAAGGTATGTAATGCTGCGGAAAACCGGTTTCGAGATTTCAACAGATATACACGTTTTGTGATACACTGATACCGAAAATATGTTGTGTTTTTTTTTTCTTTTCAAAACATCCATCCATCCCTCCGTCCATTTGACTGGTGTGTGTGTGTGTGTGTGTGTGTGTGTGTGTGTGTGTGTGTGTGTGTGTTGTGAACAACACTAGCACCTAACTATGCTTACGATTTTTTCCAATCTGTAGTTCTCTATCTATACTGTATCTATACTGCAGTTCTGTATCTATTCTATATATTCTGTATACTGTAGTCCCTGAATATATTTGGCCTGACTTAAAGCTCTGCGGTTTTGAAAAACATTCATTAATTTTGGGAAGTACTTTACATAAAGACTCTGTGACATTTTCTTAATTTTCTCAAAAATGGTTCCAAATTTGTTCTTTAAATTTCTTGTAATAATAAAGTAAAAGAGCCCTATGAAGGTGGCATTGGTCGGTTTTTCACTGTTAACTCTGAATTTTCAAAAAATGTAAACGTTTGAATTTTTTCAGCGTCTTCCTACAACTACAACATTAACGATAGAGATATTTCCTTCAATTAAATTTTTTTCTCCATAGACAGTTCTTCAATTAAGTTTTTGTAGATTTTTTGAAACCTTTTATAGCTTTCGCGCAATATTGTGTGCAATTTGCGCAATTTTAAAAACTAACAAAATTAAGTTTTACTCAAAAGCGACTTCACTCATTTTCATTAAACGTGTAGTAGTATTGATAGTGTTAAATGTACTCTATTAGATGACATGCATGCCATTCTTTTTTCTTAAAAAATTACAAAAATATACTTTTTAAATTGCCTCTCATGATATTAATATATACATTAGCGGCAATTTGTTCACATTATTGAATTTAGGAGTACATGTGCTTTAAATAATGTCATTTAAAAGTTTTCGAAAAATCTCCTTGATAAACTTGAAATGAACTTCTTCGAAAAATCAAGATTCCTGTGAAAAAGAGCTTTAAATTTCCCATTTACACTGGAGCTTAAACGATTTTTTCTTAAAAACTGTTTTAGATTTTTCCACGAAAATTTCCATGTAGGATGAGGATTTACTGTAATTTAATATGCTAAAACTAATAATTCGAATTTACCATTAGGAATCCGAGATATTGAGAAAACTTCAAAAAATGTTTTTTGGGGTGGCAATAGACGGCAGCTGGCAACGATGGGCAAGATCGTAAAGCCACTCCACATCAAGGAAATTAGAAAACATTACTACGAGAACGTCTGTGCCATTCCTTTACACCACTAGTTACTATCTCATATAGTTACGTATATACGGAGTAATCTACGGAGTAATACGTATACGTAGTAAGTAGTAACATACGAGAAAGTTATGTAATGCTGCGGAAAATAGATTTTAGGATTTCAACGAAAATACACATTTTGGAATCCCCTAATAACCATCCGTCTGTCTGTCTCTCTGCCCATCCGTCTATAAAACCACTAGCTCCCAAACCCTACGTAGAATTTCTTCCAAATTGAAGAAATCCCTGTCCATCTGGCTCGAAGTCGAAGCTTTGAAATTTTGAAAAACATTCTTCTCAATTTGGGGGTACTTTACATGAAGCCCCTGAGAAAATTTTGAAAATGTTGCAAAAACGACTAATTTTTTTTCTTTAAATTTTTTCTAAGAATAGAGTAAAATACTCTTATAAAGGTGGCATAGGTCAAATTTTCACGGTTAACTCTGAATTTTCGAAAATTAAAAAAAGAATATTTCGGCGTCTTCTTACAACTACAAAATTAAAAGTAGAGATTTTTTTTCTTCAAATGAAGATTCTTGTTCATAATTAATGCTTTCATAAAGGTCTTATACATTTTTCTCCATTTTTCGGTTTCCTAATAATTGAACCGAAATATTAAATTAAGCATATTAAAAAGGAGATAAAGCATATTAAGCTATATAAAAAGATTAAGCTATATTAAAAAGATATATAAAGCATATTAAAGAGGAGGAGATAAATAGAAATTTTCATTGAAAAATTTGGAGAAGTTTTTACGAAAATGGCGTTCAAGGATTATTGTAAAGGCGAAATTTGAAACTCCTTTCAACAGAAAACTACTGACTTTTAAAAATTTATTGGAAGTAATTTGAAGCGCTTTCACAAAATGAAAATGAAAGGAATTAAAAAAAAAAAGTTTAAGTAAGAAATAATTTGGATCGGTTTTTGAGAAAAACACTTTTGCGTTTTCTGAAAATGCGAAATTTCAAGCTCTCTCACAGAAAAGTATTGAGTTCTCGAGAAAATTTAAGTGACAACATTTAAAGCATATATACTGATAAATGCAATAATGTGAACAAATCACCGCTAATGTAAAATTTAACAAAAACGAAAGGTACTTTTTGTAATTTTTGAAAAAAACAACAAAAGAATAGTGCAATATGCCGTTTATGTCATGTCATAGAGTACATTTAGCACTATCCCTATCAAACGTTTGAAGAAAATATTTAGAGATTTTTTCGATAAAATCTAGTTTCTGTAATTTTTTATTTCTCATATTGCTTATATATTGCCCAAAAAAGTTTCAAAACAATATTTTCAATACACGACCTTATTGAAAGAACTAAATATAGAGAACCAATTTAAAGAAAAATCTGTATTTTCAATTTTACAGTTGCTGGAAGACGGCGAAAAAAATTCAAACTTTCGCAATTTTCGCAAATTTAGAGTTAAGAAAGAAAATCGGCCTGTGCCACCTTTAAAAGTATTTTACTCTATTCCTACAAGAAATTTAAAGAAAATATTTCGAGTCATTTTTGAGAAAATTTTGAATATCCCTGGTGCTTCATGTAAAGTATCCTAGAACATTAATCAATGTTTCTCAAAATTAGAGAGCTTTGACTCAGGTCGTATGGACAGGAGTCTATTCAGTTTGATAAAAAAACGTACGAATAGTTCAGGCGTTAGTATTGTTAACATACACCCAGACAGATGGCGACCGTTTTACCAGCAATCGATTTTCCGAAATCAAACAACGGATGGACTCTGGTTCCACCACGTGTTACAGGATTTTTTTCTTAATTTAGCAACTGTATTTATCCACTTTTTCGTTATTAGGGCCTGGCAATTAATTTTCACTGCTTAAAATCCACCGATTTTCGCGTGGTAATACAAAACTTTCTATATACTACGTATATTCATTTATTTATTATTTATTTTACGTCAAAAAACAGTTAAAAACTGCGTATGACGTGCTATGGGAAAAAGTGAATTGTGTGCACATTTTCAAAATTCTGTGATCCCTACACTAAGTCATATACTACTTAAATTTTGAATTTTTGAATGGGAGAAAACAACAAAACTCCCATGTAGTAAAATCTATTTTCAAAAATAATTATTCCATATATACGTTTATATACGAGAAAGTAAAAACAACAACAACGAAAACTAGAATAAGACTTCGAAAAGGTGGCACTTGCTTTTCTATTACGCCATCATGTGAATCATAAATCGTCCGCATAATACGAAGTCACCTTCGCGACCACGAGCACAAGGAAGGCGCGTGCTACGTGTGCGGAATGACGCCTCGCGCTTTCCTCGCCCCGCACCCTGACATTGGCTTTCCGCACGGCCAGTCGGCGAAGCGAGCACGCAGCTGTGTTTGCGAAACACATCACAGAATGTGGCGTGGTGCGATTAAGATGTCCAGCGCTACTGACTGAGTTCTTGACGCAGCCAACTTAAACCCACGGTGGTCAAAACTAGTTATCGACGTCGCCACGCTCCACGCTGGTTTCCTGAACTAAAACCTGGCCATAATTCAAAAAATCGAACTTCACACCGGGAGAGATGGGTCAGGGCATCGACTGACGTCACTGCAGTCCCTCTCACCGGGAGGTTCCAGGATTTTTGACACTAGCTTTTCAGCTGGGTCGAATTCAGTCGCTGTCTAAAGGCCGGCTGCTCCGATCCGTAGTTTTCCTTGATTTCTCCGATCAACACCAGATGAATGCCGGAGCAGTACCCTAATAAACGGGCCACGGACCGCACGCCTCGCTCGTTTTCCTTGTCCTATACTCCCCCTTACTTACACACACTAAAACGCACTATACTGCCACACATGCTGAGAGACCGGTCGGGAGCTTAGAGCTTGTTCTGGCTTGGGCGGTGCCCCGTGGAAGATACCTGGTTGGGGAAACTCCGCTAGTCGACGGTAAGTTGGCACCAGAACTCGCCATCCAGCGGGGGAAGATCGCCGCCACCTCCCGAGCAAAAACACGCACTACTCGTTTGGGACTAATGGCCATAGTGCGCTCGGAATCACTAACAATCAATCAATTACGCTTAGAGGTTAGTCCTACGAAATTGTGTAGAGATGTCATTAATGCATCATGTTCCAGCGAGACAGAGAAATTCTAACCTTATTTCATTCTCATATTAGATAGTGAAGTTGGCGGTATCTGAACGTCGAAAAGTATGCGATTATGAAGCAAATGTCCGTCAGTAAAGAAGGCATTCTTTATCATTTTTGCTCGTTTTGTTTCTATTTTACCGAATTGATAACACATCTGAAAGTAAGTTAACTATCTGACAAGACGTAGAAGGTGTGTGTACCGCAACCTTTTCCACGCATCTCAATTTTTAACATATTGTGGTCTATCACTTTTGAACCGCTAAGTACCGCCTTGAAATTCAGCTTGTCTGAAAGCCCCGAATTTATCAGTATGCCGAATTGCAGCTGCACATGGGAGTTTTGTTGTTTTTCTCCCTTTCAAAATTCAAAATGTATTGCTTATTTATTTTGAAAATAGATTTTACTACATGGGAGTTTTTGTTTGTTTTTTCTCCTTTCAAAATTCAAAATTTATTGCTTATTAATTTTTGAAAATAGATTTTACTACATGGGAGTTTTTGTATTTTTCTCCTTTCAAAATTCAAAATTTAAGTAGTATATGACTTGGTGTAGGGATCACAGAATTTTGAAAATGTGCACACAATTCACTTTTCCCCATAGGACGTCATACGCAGTTTTAACTGTTTTTGACGTAAAATAAATAAATAAATAAATATATTCCCCTTTTTGCTTTGCTATCTTTTAATTGTTTGAGTGCAAAACCGGCCTGTCTCCATGCGGCGTGCGACGGCCGGTTGCATGTCGCATGGTGTTCCGTTTACCTTTGAGATCTGAAAATGAACATTTTTAATCGTTCTGTTCAATAAATAAACATTACCATTTTAACTCAATATTTGCATCAAATTTGTGCACCTACAAACTTGCTACATATTTTCAGACGGAATTGCTTAATTTTCATATATTTGCTCCACCATATTGGATCTGTGATTTAGAATTTTCCAATTTTGACATCACATTCGCAATTATTATTATTTATTTATTTATTTATTTTACGTAAAAAACAGTTAAAACTGCGTATGACGTGCTATGGGGAAAAGTGAATTGTGTGCACATTTTCAAAATTCTGTGATCCCTACACTAAGTCATATACTACTTAAATTTGAATTTTGAAAGGGAGAAAAAACAAAAACTCCCATGTAGTAAAATCTATTTTCAAGGATAAATAAGCAATAAATTTTGAATTTTGAAAGGGAGAAAAAACAAAAAAACTCCCATGTAATAAAATCTATTTTCAAGGATAAATAAGCAATAAATTTTGAATTTTGAAAGGCCATAAAAAATATTCCCATGTAATAAAATCTATTTTAAAGTAAATAAGCAATAAAAAAACAAAAAAACTCCCATGTTATAAAATCTATTTTCAAAGATAAATAAGCAATAAATTTTGGCTCTTATTACTTTCTGCTGCGACAACATGGAAACGATAATTTGAAGAATTGTGTTTCCCACTGAATTCTAGAAGACGTGCACACAAATGAAGTTACATTTATGTCCAGAAGCAAAACAAGGGCCATCTCAGCATTTGCTCAATGGATCAGGGAAACTGGACGAAAAACCTGATCGAGATGGGGGTCATTGACCCGGAAGCTGTAGTACAATAGTTGTTACAGGTTGTTTATACTCATTTATACAGTCCAAATGGTAAATAATGCATTATGTATCATTGGTAAAATTAATGTTACTTTTCTTGTGATGCTCAGTATAGTCTCTAATTGTATAGAAACAGTTATGCAGCAGAAACGATTTCACTTGGGATTTAAACTTTTCTATTGAATTTAATCGTTTAATGTCATCTGGCAAAGTGTTGTAAAATAATGTACAGCTCAGTATAGTCTCTAATTTTCTGAAAATATATTCCGCCCTTGAGCAAGTCATTTTTTACAAAACCACTGATTCGTAAATAAAAAGACACGGTAATGGTAGAATTCCTAGATTAATGAAGAGAGGCTTACATGAATCACGTGGGTGGGATTTGGTTATTATTCGTACAATTCGTTTTTGTAATCTAAAAGTCTGGGAGCTATAAGATGTATTTCCCAGAATATTATGCCATATCTCAGGCGGGAATGAACATTCGCGAAGTATACACAACGAGCAGTATGAAGGCTGACTGAATTTGCAAGAATTCTGAACGCGTAGCATAATGAACTTAATTTTGTGTTCAATTCATTTAAATGGACGTTCCATTTAAGGTTTGACTGAATTGAGAGACCTAAAAATTTTGTTGCCTTAACATCAGTCAATGGTACACCGTTCATTTTCAATGGAGCACAGAATTGTTTATTTGAAATGGAAAACTGCATTAAAACCGTTTTCTTTTCGTTTACTATTAATTTGTTATTTCGGAACCAATTTCCTTAACATCGAAGGACTTTTTTTGAGCCTAAATTGTTTCTTTATTGCAAAGGATGTTCGTATCATCCGCAAAGAGAACCGTTTTTCCGTTTCGAATCGTCGGGGCATATCGTTTACGTAAAGTAGGAACAGAATAGGGCCTAAAATCGATCCTTGAGGAACTCCACATGCAGCGGGCAAGGAGTCGGAAAGGTGCGTACGTAATGTTCCATCATTCCAGTAAGGTATTTCAACTCTCTCAGATCGTTGTTTAAGGTACGAACATAACCAATCTAGAGCAATACCACGAATTCCATATGAAGGTAATTTGGAAAGTAAAATGTCATGATCAATGACGTCAAAAGCTTTTGAGAGATCTAAAATAATCCAATAGGTGCCTCGTTTTGATCCAATGATGAGGCGACATCTTTAAGAAAAGAAAATATAGCTGTTTCCGTTGATTTTGATTTTCTAAATCCATGTTGGCAATCTGAAAGCGCGTTGTGTTTACTGAGAAAGGTTTCCATTAAAGTTCTCTAATATTTTTGAAAAAACTGATAGAAGAGAAATGGGCCGATAATTTTGAATTTCATTTTTGTTGCCTTTTTTGAAAAGCGGCTTAATTTTAGCTGTTTTGAAAATATCTGGAAACGTTCCAGTGCATAAAGATGCATTAAATATGTGAGTTAACGGGTGTATAATGGCATACGTACAAGTCTTTAACAAAGAATCCGGAATTCATCTAAACCGGACCAATATTTATATTTTAGTTTACCGATTATTTTGAGAATTTCATAGGAAGAAGTTTCGAAACGAACATTGTGTCTAAAATTTTGGATGAACTGTCTGATTTTGAATTTTGTGCCTGAAGACCTTTAGTGAGATCGGTAGCAATTCACGAAAAGTATTCGTTAAAGAGATTAGCCACTGTTGCCGGATCGTTCACATTTATATCGTTATATTTTAAAACAACATTCTCTACGGGTTTTCTAGTTGATTTGGTAGTATTTTTATTATATTCCACATTGCTTTTGTTTTATTATTTGAATTCAAAATATCCTGATCGTTTTTCATGATTTTAGCGTGCCTTATGACTTTTCGTGACAATGTTTTGTATTTTTAAAGTAGATAAGGAAATCTTGAGATACGTCATGACGTTTAGAAATGAAAGAAAGAATTCGCTTGTTTTTACAAGATGTCCTAATCCCTTGTGTTATCCAAGAATTGCTTTTCCGTGAAATATTTAGTTTTCGTTTTTGAAGAGGAAAGCAAGTGTTAAAATGAAATGAAAGAGTTGAAAAAAGAATTATATTTGTCGTTTGTATCAGCAGTATTATAAACCGTTTCCATGACTCCTGCATCAAGTAATCAATGAATAATTTAATTTTACTTTTAGTAAACAATCTAGTCATACGTGTATTATTTATTGTGTCAGTGATCGCATTTCTTATAATGGTAAGAATTTGTGCATCGTGGTCACTGTATCCTAAATCTTTGTTTCTACTTCATATCGAGTAGTAGTTTTGTTAATTATAATTTGATCAATTGCCTTCATGGAATGTTGTGTGATCCGTGTAGGTACTTTAATTGTAATGTCTAAATTAAAGGAATTAATTAAATTGAGAAACTTTTCTTTCTCGCAAGATTCGACCAGAAAATCAATGTTAAAATCTCCGCATACAACAATGGATTCAAAAGAGTGATTTCTGACTTTGTTAAGTGTTATCTCCAGGTTTTCTAAGAACAAAATATAATCTGCAGTTATCTTTGTTGGAGGTTTGTAAATGCAATTTACTATGAATGTCCTTAAATAGACAGTTTTGCAAGAATACAGTTCATTTTAAACTCTTGGATCCACTATATTGGATCTGCCATTTTGCATTTTTAAATTTTGATCTCAAACTCATAATTAGCAACTCCAAAAATACTCAAATACACAGTGTCATGGGAATGTGTTATTTTTCAATATTTGATTCGCAACCTTGGATCCGCCATTTTGGATTTTCCAATTTTGACATCAAATTCTTAATCAACGACCGCAAACACCATAATATACCCATTTTCGTCCGGTTTTCTTCATAGCTTCTAACTTTGGCCAGGTTTTTGGTCAGTTGGAACCAATATGCGGTCCGTTATTCCCAATCCCCTCTTTCCTCACAAGCTTCATTATTGTTTCAATCAATACCAGAATTATTACCGTCAATGCTACTTTTCCAAAATCACCGTTATCTCTGCCTATATTCCTCACTATTTACATATTTCATTACCCTTGCACATTGTACAATATCATAAAGAAATGCAATCAAATATCATCTGCGTACGATGAAACCTGTATAAAATGCCATCTCAATTCAGCGGTCATCTCGGATGAGACCAAATTTTTTTGGAACAGATTTCTTTTTCCTTTTGTTGGGTAAATATTCCCTTCCTCTTTTCAGCGGCCACTTGGCAAAGCGGCCAGTGGCCAGGCATATTTGATTGATTGATTGATTTGGAGTTTCCGGAGTAAGTTCCGGATCCGGGCGCATCTTCTATCATGGTCAGTAGTCCCGTAGCTGTAGTGCATGTGATATTCATCGTGAGGTGATGGTGCTCTTCCGCCGCTGTTTCGTGAGATCTGACGCAGACCTACTACCGTCGGCTAGCGGGGTTCCCCCAACCAGGTATCTCCTACCAGCCGGGCACCGCCCCAGCCGGAACAAGCTCTTTGATCGGAGATCGGAGAAACCACGGAAAACTACCGATCAGAGCAGCCGGCCTCCAGAATTCTCCGCCAGATGGCGGCTGAATTCGACCTCGCTGACAAAGTAGTGTCGAAAATCCTACCACTGTCGGGACTCGAACCAAAGACCTCCCGGTGAGAGGGATTGCAGTGACATCAGTTGATACACTGAGCACTTAAGCCGGAGCCAGCCATATTCGTAGATTTATCTTTGTTAAAATGTCTCCTGTTTATAACAACAAGCAGAACCTGATGGAGAATACCGGCGTTTCCGAGAGTTTTCAGGCGAGGCATTTACGTATCTTCATAGGACGAAACGCATAGTCAGATTACTTCAGTAATAACTCGCAGAGACACTTATCCCGCGGAAGGATTAATTTCTGTTTCAGGCAACAAGAAGCGAGCTTAATAAATGCTTTCTGTTAAGACAACGCGTTCGCTCCATCAATTTCACAGCATGCACATGGTGCTAATTCGTGCTTTCCTTCTGTTGGAAGCTGTTAAGGGCTCGCGGATCACGTTTGCGATTCCGATCCAAAGGTAGTTTGCTCATTTCTTCGTTAAACGATCCTGCTGTGAAGTTTCTACAGATTATGAATTGCAGCTTTAAGTCAAGTTTGTTGGATTCGGTGAAGAGGAAATTGAGTTTCTCCATTAAGCAGAGTGACTCCAAAAAGCGTATTTTGATATTAGTCGAGATGATGCAAGGACCCTCAATACTTGGTTTAAGTTGAATTTTTTCATTTATGCTAATTAAAAAGAGAACTACCTTTAACTGATATCAATTTGCACGATTGGATTTGATTAACGCTTCTCGTAACCTCATAACCTTGATTAACCATCTCATTAAAGGCCAAATTTTTCTGTAATCATTGGTGTAGGCTTAAGTCAAGTTTCCCTGTATTTACTTTCCCCTTTATAACAAAAACTAGCCCTCTAAATTTTTTTATTGAAAGCCAAACAAAGGGTTTGTGCATTTTCTTAACTGAAATAACGTCTTTTTTAACAAACCTATTTTTTTAGTTTAGATGCCACATGGAGAAGAATAGAACGCATTCTCAGGAATCCAAACAGCGAATGGATTATCGATTAGGAGAGTACGACTAATATTTATAACTAGAGGGCGGATTTTAATGAAATGTCATTTTTTCTTTTCACTTCAGAACAATGCCGTTTAGTAGAGAAATTCATTTTATGTTATAACAAAAGGAAATGACCCATTTTTATACGTCATTTTTTGCATTTTTTATCGATTTCGGCTTATAGGTCATTTTTTAGCTATAACTGGTAGCCTATTGGATTTATTCGCTCAGAAGATGTAATGTCAGACCTTCTGAGTATGTAATCTAAAGTTTCTGTGAGCGTCATTGGCAATTCAGCCGATTTCGGGCTAACTAAAGACAGATTTTCTAAAAAAAAAGCAGTCAAAACAAAAGTATGCAAGCTGGGTTCACTTGAACGCATAGAAGTAGCCTCGATTACATCAGTAACATATCCAACATCTTAAGTTGTTCATCTGAATTGATCACATTTTTAAGTCATTTTTTTGTTTTGCTTTAGGGTATTTGAAAATCATTTCAAGAGCTATTTATTGATCATTTTTGGCAATGTTTTAGGTCACCAAAATCCGCCCCCTTTTTGACACCAACGTGTTATGAATCCCCAAGTTAAAACCCCACTGGGAACCCACCATATGACATCCACGTGCCGCAGTTGATAAGGTCGTCATGTGAAATTGAAAACTTTGGAGTGCGGTGGGGGGGGGGGAGGAAAGCGCTCTCGGGTGCCACTTCCGCTCGGCTGACTTATCTTATCTCCGTCAGAGGCGCCGTTGTTAGGAGGGTAGAGTTAGATTAACCAATTGCAGAGGTTAACCCTCGTACCATATCTGCTTGTTTATGTCAAGTACTATACCTAGTCTTTTTGGACCTCAAAGATTTCTGACAATTGGAAGTGATACACATGAATATGTACAGCAACATATTGGACGTATATAAGTGATTTTGTTTAATAACATTTACATAACATACATAAATTATTTTCAATAACATAATAAATATAATATATTCACATTAAATATTTGTTAAAAAGAATGACGTCCATCGTACGTAGTCTCCATTGTTGGTTCATAATGTTTGAGAAATATTTAAGGTTCGTGAAAGTAATTTCGAGATAAATCAAATGTGGAACAAAAATTGACTGTTTCACACACATTTTTTGAAGTTCATGACAATATGTTGGAAATGAAAATAAGAAAATTAAACACTATACCTTAGATCAAACCGGTTCCATCTAACGAAAACAAATTAATATCTCTCTAATAAAATTTTAAAAAAATACGTGGAAATGGTTTGGTCCCGGCTTAATAAGATCACAAAGGCATATATAGAAGACTGAACTTATCCTGTCAATATTCAGAACTCTATTTACAATTTAATGGTCATGAAGTACAAAACATAAAAAACAAATATGGTATGAGGGTTAACGGAGTCAGTCCTCCCAAATTTCCTAGTAAGGAAATTGTATTTTATATTTCTATTAAAGTAAGACTGTTCCATTGCAAATGTCAAGCTATTATGTCTGGATGTTGTCGCATATTATGAATGAATGAATGAATCAATCAATCAATCAATCAATAAATAAATAAATAAATAAATAAATAAATAAATAAATAAATAAATAAATAAATAAATAAATAAATAAATAAATAAATAAATAAATAAATAAATAAATAAATAAATAATAAATAAAAAATAAATAGTCGTCATTAGTGGCAAGGCTCAGGCCATTTAGCCTTTCCACTTTCAAAATTTATATGACAATAGGGCATAATGAAGTAAATAATGCAATGAAAAATACGGACGCAATTTGGATGAAAGTTTTCTCACATAGAAAACAGGAGTAAGGGACTAAGAAATTGAAAGAGAAAAAAGGCATGCTCATACAGCATTTGTGTGATTAAATTTATAAGTTTAAAGTTATTATGGAAGGTATTTCTCAAGGTATTATGGAATTATTTCGTCCTTGAAACTTGAGTCAGGCAGATGTTGTTTTTCTAATGATGAATTTAAACTTACACATCAATAAAATTTGTAAATGAATATTTTAAATGTAGTATATATGAAATCAGGCAGTATTTGGAATATACTAGGCAGTATTTGGGATATGCAATTTGCATTGCATTTGCAATTAGTGGTACAACAGAATGGCACAGACTTTCTCGTAGTAAAGTTTTGTAATATCCTTGGTGTGGACTGCCTTTACGGTCTTGCACCATCCCATTGCTAGCTGCCATCTATCGCTGCCCAAAGTAAATTGTATTGAAATTTTTTCAACTTTTCAGTTTCCTAATAGTAGAACCGAAATATTACTTCAAGCATATTAAGACGCGTAAAACCTTTCAAGAATATTAAGAAGAGAAATTTTTGTTGAAAAAATTGAGCCGTTTTTGAGAAAACAACGTTTAACTGTAACTTTAAATACGAAATATGACGCTCTTTTTTACAAGAATCTGTTGAATTTTCGAAAAACTTAATTTATATTCATTTGAAGCACATCTATTATCAAGTGCAATAATTAGTACAAATCGATGGAAATGTGCATGGCGCGGCGTGAGACATATTTCAGATAAATTACATTTGTGTAATTTTTGAGAAAACAAAAGACTACACTAAAATAAACATCACGTCATATTAAACAGTACAGTTAACACTATCAATTGAAAAAGTTAAAAAAAGAATTTGGGGCCAATTTGGAAAAATTGGCGTTTGAGTGGAGTTTTCGAGAAACTTTATAGGACATGATTTAAAGCACATATTACTACTGATTTATAGTAATGTGAAGAAATCGCCTGTAAAGTAAATATTACCGACGTGAGAGGCAAGTCAGATCAATTACATTTTTGTAATTTTTGAGAAAACAAAAGAATAGAGCAGTATGGCGTTTACGTCATCGGATACGGTGTATTTGTCTCTATCTTTACCAAAAGTTTAAGGAAACAATTTCGAGCCGTTTTTGAGAAAATTTGATTTGTATTTTTACTTTCTCCTATACTTACGTATATACGGAGTGATATACGTAGTATAGAGAAAGGTATGTAATGCTGCGCGAAGAAACGGCGGATTTTAGGCGGAAAAAAATTCATTGCCGGGCTCTGGTAACGAAATAGTGCATAAAATCAGTTGCTAAATTTAGAGAAAAATCCTATAACACGAGATGTACCCAGAATCCCTGTTTTGTGGGTCCTTGATGCCGGAAAATCAATTGAAAGCAGAACGTTCGTTGTCCATCTCCGTGAACAATACTAGCCCCTAAACCGTCCGTACGATCTTTTCCAAATTTTAGAAATCCCAGTCCATTTGGCTCTAGTTGAAGCTTTAAGATTTTACTTTACATGAGCTACTAGCCCACCTGAGGAACCCGGTGCTTCTACGAAGACGGGCAACTTCCCCTGACTCCGCACTCATTTCCCCTTAAAATACAGGAAAGGGTGCACACGAGCAAGCTGAAGCGGCGCGAAGCGGTGAATAGTGGCTTCATAGGAACATATGTTTTTGCCAGATATTCTTCTAATAATTAACCGAGAATTGTATTATGTTTATATTCTTCACTGCTTATTACTATTTGATGTTTATTTTCTTACTAAATTCTCCCTTATATACAAATATTTGCTAAGTGACCGGAATGTGTTTGAATGGCGAATTCTTCCATTGTTTTCGTTTTGTCGTGTATTATTAAATCATTCAGTTATTTACCGTGTTTATCAATAATGTGAAATAAATTAACAAGTCCCTGTAAGTTAACAATTATCGCTTGCGGACGGACAGCACTTTCAACAGACAAAAGTATTTGTCTGTTAAACAATTTTTTAAGGTCGCATCTACATCTAAGTTATTAGCGACCATTGTTGGAGTTAACGTTATGGTAACAGTGGAGATGAAATGATACGTTGATGATATGAGTTGAAAGGACAAACACAAAGACTACCATGCCCGAGACGCGACTCGAACCCGCGACCCTTCAGTCCGGGATTGCTACGACACTAATGCCTTAGCGATCTCGGCCACCGGATCGGCTGTTAAGTCATTTAACCTGAACGTATAAAGTTCATGCCTTTTTATATTATTCTTAAGTCAACAGGATTACAAAATCAAGAGTATGTTGATGCAATTTTTTTTAAATTTTACTTTCAATTGAGAATTTGGATTCGGACTGATATATTATTTGATTTTAGTTGATAATTTCTTTGCCTTAAAGAGAAAATAGGAATTAAAATAGTGAAGTCGTAGGCTTCCGCGGCCAGAGTCATGTAGATGATCTTGGCTGTCCAGGTGACGCCGCGTCGAAGGCTGTGTTGCCGACGTTTCGACCATCTTATCGTGGTCTTCCTCAGGGCTGTTGTGCCTTAAATTAATAATTTAGGAATTAGGAATTAAAATAGCTAAATTTGTGATTAAACGGTCAAGTAACTTCCCTCAAAGACTGTCATGGGGCAGGTATTCAGTGTCGAACCGTCATTCCGGAAGAATTTGTATAACCCTTACTTTTAAATTTCGCGCCCATTGTTCTGGACGCAATGCCCGCGAACTCATGTAAGCTTCTTACCTTTCTCGTGACCTTGACATGCCATCGTAACACTGCGATCTTCGAACTCAATTTCTAGGTTTGAAATATTAAATTTTAGCATTTTTTGCAATTTTCGAATGTACGGGCACAATTTATTTTTGTCTTGCATGGGTATTGCCATGTTGAAGAGAAATTACGATCGGAAGCGGGCGGAGGGGCTGGTGACAAAGTCCCGCGGTTTCTTGATGAAACTACTTTGCGAGGAGGACATATCCAGCTGTGGCTTAGCGCACTCCATGGAATGAAGTGTACGGCTGCCGACTTAACTTAGTTTCTGACTAGCGGTAGTTCGGGGAAAGTTGAGGGTTTTAGAACGCATCCACTACTGAATGCTTTAGCCTAACGTTGAATTCAGATTCTGTTTCAGTTACAGATTGAATGTCACAGTTAAAATTCTTTAGCGTATTTGTTTCTGGGGCGTCGACTATTTAGATCATTAGACCTATAAGTGTGGTGATTGTTGTTTTGGGAGTTAGGGGTGTTTCTTCTCTGCTTTCGGCATTCGAATATTTCCCTCCTTCATATGTCTCCCACAGAGAAGCACCACACAGCCGAGACCAGCAGGGAAGTTCCGGCTGGTCTTTCGATGTGTGTGGTATATTATGTAAGTGTGCGTGTAAGAGGAGTCTAAGGAACAAATATGAGGAAGGAAAGATTGCGCGTTGTCCATGAACAGTTTATTGGGGAATTGTTTTGACATTCTTCTGGTATAGATTGGAGAAATCACAAAAGACAGTCGATCGTTAAAATTGTCCTCCAGACAGTGCTACATTTGGAGTGTCGTGGACCTCCCGGATCATGAGGCTACAAATGTAACTGGGTTGCCACAGAGCTACGTCAGATTGTCAGAACCTGCTGGTCCCTTGGGTTGGTTGGTTGTTAGTGATTCCTGGTGCGTCAACTATTGAGATCATTACTCCCGTAAGTGCAGTGCATGTATTTTCATCACGAAGAGGCTGTGATGTTCCCCGTTCATGGGGAAATCCAGCGCCGACCTACCGTCAGCTAGTGGGGTTTCCCCCTAACCAGGACTCTCCCACCAGCGGGGCGCCGCCCCAGACGGACAAGCTCTAACCTGCCGACCGGTATCCCGGAATATGTGGTAGTGTAGTGCATGTTAGTGTAACTTTGCGTTTGTGAGTGTGTAAGGGGAGAGGATAGGACAAAGAAGAGAAAGGAAAGATCGCGCGCGGTCCGTGACCCATTTGGTATGGTACTGCTACGCCTGGTGTTGATCGGAGAAACCACGGAAAACTACCGATCAGAGCAACCGGCCTCTAGAATTCTCCTCCAGCCAGCGACTGAATTCGACCTAGCTGACAAGGTAGTGTGGAAAATCCTGGCATTGGCGGAACTCGACCCTAGGACCTCCCGGTCAGAGACACATCAGTTGATGTCCTGAGCCACCTCTCCCGGTGGGTCCCTTGGGGTGAACAGTCACTAGGAGGTGGTGCTGGGCTCTCCATGTTCCACTGGATGAGTTCTAACCAGAATCGGCCGTTCCGCATCTGCTGACGCATTTGGGTCCTAAATCCAATTGAACCAATTGCGTTCGCGCCTCGTCTCGAGAGCAGCTCTTTGAGCGGGCATTACGGAACGTTCCATGTTGCGTCACAATATCCCAGTGATGACACGCCTGCCAGTTGAATTAAACGAAATGTGGACACCCCAGCCGTTGATGGTAATTAGTTGACATCGGATGTTTAGGAAAATGCCTATTTTATTCTAGCAAACTTATATAAAGGCTTATAATACATGTGCACGGATCATGGCAAATGATGACATATGATGAAGTTTTATAATGCTTATTTTAGCTTTTTAGCATAAATGCATTTTTTGCATAGAAATCTTTTTAGAATTATTGGAATTTTTTGTCTTTTATGTATTATTTTTATGTACGATGCTAAGATATCAGAAAATCGGCGATGCTTCAACGTGACTATTCATTTGGAAACCTTCAATTCACGATTTTTTGTTTTTTTATAATACGAGAGAATTCCCCAAAAGCATAACAACAGATTTTTCTCCATTTCCCTGTTTCATAAATACCAGCCATGTTCGGAGAACATGGTGAATTGACAATACACTGAGAGCACCGAAATTTTAAGTGGAAATTAATGTAAATTCGCAGGTTTCAGTATTGCAAATGTCGGTCTTCTAAAATAAATGCCAGTTACATCAGTAGATGTTGAGAGATCCTTCTCCGCATTCAAACTGATTTTGTCTCCCAATCGGAGCACATTTGAAATTGTTATATTTGAAAAGTTACTGGTAATACATTTCAGTGCAAACTATTAAGAATAAAATGTAGAAGAGTTGTAAATATGTAAATCTTGTTTTACACTTAGATTTACGTACTTTGTTTTGTGAATTTTAGATTTCGAAATAATGTATGCAAAAGTTACAAACAATTTTTCATTTTATTGTGTGCAACTTATAATAGTGTCTTTTTTCTACTTATTCTTGACATTTTCAGTGCTTTTTAGGCGTCTAAATGACGGGTTTTAGAGCCTAAACATTCCAGTAATTAGTAGTACTCTCGGGAGTTCAACAAAATTCCAGACAACACAGAAGAGAAGCATTAGGAATGTTATGATGAAGTCAAAATTTGAATGTAGACTGTCTTGATCTGTTTTGTGCGTGCGCAGAAATTAATTCACTGTTAGTAGAGTCAGAAAGAAATCTAATATTGTTTTTTCATTCCGAATCGCATTTCACTGAAAATCAAATTTTACCGAGTTATCTTTATTTGTGTAATGGTCATTTCTTACTCTGAAAAAGATTTGTTCAATAGTACAAAATAACAAAAAGAATTAATTCCGAAATATAATGAAGAGCCATAAATGTGACACTAATTTTGAGATAATTTGGAAAATGCCTTTAGAGTACAATAAATTACCCTCACTCCCAAGTCTAAAGATACCTTTTGAATTAGGAGAGCTTTTTTTGAGACAGTTCAATCAGAGATCATTCATATTAAAAAAATCCTTCGGAAAGTTTACAGTCGGGATTAGTATTATGAATGTAGAAATGGCCAGACGGACTTTGACTCGAGTTCGTATCTTGAGGAGAGAAAAAACTTAAAATTTAAACATATGAATAAAAGCAATTAGGAAATAACTACCATTATCATTTGAAATTGCATTCCCTTCGAATAGTTTGGTGCATGTTATCAGCCATGTTAGAATGCATGTGACCAGCCATGCCACAAAAACAAGATGAAGTTGAGCCTTAGGGGCCATCCACAAATTATGTGAGGCCTTGAGGGGGTCAAGTGAATTTCACCTGGGGGAGAGGGGGCCTCGGCAAATATCAGATTTGTTTTGCTAAAAACAGTTCTCTGCATATGATTCTTCAGGAGCGTTTTCTGTCACCTCCATACCATATCACTCAGGTTCAAGACATCCGACGGTCCCGACCTTGAAAGAGAAAATCATTTGTTCCTTTCTTTATTCGCCACTGCCTACCCATTCAACCTGTGCACGCCTTACTCAGCATGCCCTATGACCTCTATTGCCCAAGTGGACGTGCCGATCTAAAAATGAGATGCTGCAGTACATGCGGTATCCACTTTTCATCCATCAAAAGTGCTGCATAGCACTGACGTGTGGTCCACATTGCCCCAGCTGCACCAGCACGAAAATTGCGACCCTCGCGGATCGTAACACGTCAAGCTACTGAGCTTCAGTGTGCAAGCGACAACGGTTTAGACTGGTTGAATCACAGCGAAGTTGAAGGAGCAGATGATTTACGGAAAATCATATGGACATACTGGTTCCAGTACTCATTCTTGAGACAGCCCATGAGTCCCCATGGACTGAATTAAGATGAATTATTTTGCACTCTGTTTTATAAGTGCAATAATATTCATTGTAATTCACTCTGTTTTCTAAATACTTATACTTATTTAAGACTACATATCTAGTCTTAAATAAATATAACTAAGCAAATTATGTTTTTTAAATAAATCCCAATGCAATCAATTACAAATTAACGTGTTTACATTAAAAATACGTATTGAGAAAAATCTCACTTGAGATTAGAAGGGAGGAGGAGGGGATGGAGCCAACTCTTACGACATCTCACCGAGGGGGGAGGGGGTGTCGCAAAATCGCCTCGGTAATTTGTGGACGGCCCCTATAGTACTTTCCACTTGGCCGCTATCAGAGTAAGTGAAAATTGAAGGGAAAAGGCCGTGAATCAAGCCGGAAGTGCCATCTGTACTTGTCTCTCGACACCAATTCACGTGGCGTTTAAAGAGGTTGTCGTGGAGCCATGTTTTCTTCCCAATGTAATTCGTTCAGATTGGCGTCACGAGCGCCTGGCGCTGATGTCGCAGAGGAGGGTTCAGGGCCGAGTAGTGCAGAGCTCTTCCTGCTTGGACGCCACTGGTGGAAACGAGATTAAAAGAGTTGCCACCTCTCTATGCTGAAAATTGCAGGCTCATCAAGGAAGAATTGGGAGAATTCTGATGCGGTGTTGTTGACGTAACTACACGAAGAAATAACAGAAGTCATCTCCGTCAACTTAATAGGTTTATTTAGAGCCGGCTTTCGAGCACAGTCTCCCGGCGTTTGCCACATCCAGTTAGACTGATGATGACGGCAAAGCCGTCTAAAGCCGGCTCTAAATAAACATAGTAAGTTGACGGAGATGGCCTTTTATTTCTTCACCAAGAAAAAGCCAATTGTATTCAGAAGCATAACTTGTCGGAGTGTTAAATGAGTATTTTTGTGTTCATTATCGTATCGTAATCTGTTTTTTGCTGCTGATTTAAAAGTGGGACTTTACTTTGTACGGATTGACTCAAAAAGAATTTCTATCGTATTGTCGTTGTCGTTCAAATTCACGATTGAATCAATCGTGGATACGGCGTTTAGGCGCAGGCATTCCTAGTTCGTGTAACATCTTGCAGGACATCATCACGCACAAATCCTCTAAAAATATCAATACGAAATATATCTCTGCGCAAATTTCAAGTTCGGGGTTTGCCGTTGTTGAACTTACTCAATGCAAAATGTCTTCGGCCATAATGACTTTGGATTAGTTCCACAAATTATGTGTGTTTGATGGAAAGCACGTGGAAATTATGATGGCAAAAAGTGATCGAATTTGATGCTAAGTAGATGATATAACAACATCAGTGAGTGTGTGATCTCAATGAATATCATCCTCTAGTAAATGTAAACGTTGACAGGCTTCTCGATATGTTTCGCACCATTCACCATGGATCATTCCTAGAAATTCGAATGAAGTTGATCCACGAAATGAACTAATAACAAACGCAAGTAAAAAACATTGCTCATTGCTCGGGTGAATTGTGTAAATGCTCCTCCAATGCATCGATTGAATACACATTCACGTATCTCAGTACAGGTTGTCCTTGTTTTCGACGTTGGAATTTTTGTATGAGACATTCCGTGTAAAATATTTTAGCATTTCCGAGTAACGCAATGTTCTTGCAAATGGATCGCTTTAGTATGTCTCGAAGAAGCTTGTCAGCGTTGTCGCTGGTGGTCGTTCAGCTCTTTGCACTGCGTTTTCTGTCCTAAAATGAACTCGTTGTCCATTCTCCAGGTAAACAGCTAAATGGACTACGGTGGGATGGCGTCTATGTACAGAAGATTAAAATATTTTCCTAACCGCCTCAGTGCTACTAACGTATCTTCCCATCTGTTATTGTGAAACTTCATCATTATTTGAAGCTTCAATACCAAATACAACCATACCGTTTATTTCGTGACGTACTGCAAACATATTTAATCAACTTGACCGAATGGTCAACATTGCAATGCACCGGGAGCGGTAGCTCAGTGCATCAACTGATGTCACTGCAGCGCCTCTGACCAGGAGGTCCTAGGTTCCCACTGCCCACGGCGGCAGGATTTTCGACACTAGCTTTTCAGCTAGGTCGAATTCAGTCGCTGTCTGGAGAAGAATTCTAGCGGCCGGCTGCTCTGATCGGTAGTTTTCCGTGGTTTCTCCGATCAACACCAGGCGAATGCCGGAGCAGTACCCTACCAAACGGGCCACGGACCGCGCGCGATCTGTCCTTCCTCTTCCTTGTCCTATCCTCTCCTTACATACACACACACATACACACACTAACATGCATTACACTACCACATATTCCGGGAGATCGGTCAGGAGCTTAGAGCTTGGGCCGGCTGGGGTGGTGCCCGCTGGTGGGAGAGTCCTGGTTAAGGGGAAACCCCACTAGCCGACGGTAGGTCGGCGCCGGATCTCGCCATCCAGCGGGGGAAGATCACCGCCTTCTCCCGCGAAAGAACATGCACTACACCAACGGAACTAATGACCAAAGCAGTTGACGCGCAAAATCAAATCAAATCAACATTGCAATGCGCTTTAAAGGTTTTGGAAAGCAGCGGCGAATACGGAACAATCCAGCTGTTATTACTACGACATCCTTATGTTTGACTTGCAACGTTTATGTTCTCCCACTAAGTTCTACAGAGCAACGACGATACAGGTGGTAACCATCATTGCCTGGCATTCACTCGCTCACTTTTCATATTAAGGGATTTTTAAAGTTTCTATTATTTTATATAAACCTTGTCCTGACTCACTCACTCACACACACACACACACACACACACACACACACACACACACAAGAATTATCCAATTTGGTGCAGTCGTTCTGAAGTTATGCTCTTACATACATTTCAGCGATTAATTTTTATTTGTATAGATTTATACAGAATTGAGATTGTTCCTGTAACGTTCCGGGCGTTTTGATACGGAATTGCATATTCAATAAAATAAGAAGAAAAAATTTCACCACACATTTGATTAAACTAGTGCTAGCAAAGCACATACTTTCTCGCATTGTTTCTTAATGCAACGCAATGTAACTACTACAGAAACCTGCAAAAGTGTGTTGAACCAGAAAAAAAAAAATTCCGCTCCGACACCCATTCACAGGCCTAACTTACCGACACTCACACCACTACGCCACATAAGCGCCGCATGACTCGAATTGGGGCAGAGGCATCAAAAGGTAAATGCCATCTAAAAAACCCTCAACAATTAAAATATCGGCTGAATGGATAGGGGCTACAGTTGTCCACAGATGGACTGACACCAGTTAGGTTAATATTGCTCTACCACTTTTAAAAAAACCTTCCACTGCGCATGCCCGAAAGTGGCCTCTCCCTCCAAAGTTCCTAATATTTCCCCGCCTGCCTGCGCTCTTTGTCACAACATAGCTCTTCCTCTGTCTTTCTCTCGTGCGTCGCGCGGTAATTCAACACTGTGAGTTTGGTGATAACAAACTGACGAGTGAGAAGGATCAGACGGAAGGCAGCTTACGTGTTTCTACAGTAGGGGTTGTCAATCGATCAACAGAAAATTAGCCGTGTCTTGGAGAGTTTCGGTCTCCAGTCCGTGTTTTACCGTGGCTAGTGAGCAGTGACAGTGTCCTTTGCACAGTAGCTGCTGCTATTCACAAAAACCCAATTATTACAAATAATTCAAAGTATATTCACTGAAAAACGATAGGTCATTGATCAAATAATCATTGAACATGACCACATTCCTCTCCGTTTTGCACCGTACCATCCAGATCTGAATCCAATAGAACTTGTTTGAGGATTTATAAAAGGGCGCGAGGCAGCAGAAACTATTGGTGCATCCTTAAAAGAAAAGGAAATGTTTTGCAGAGAAGCGTTTGCAAAATACGATGTATTCATTTCTTTGGACACTCCTGGGAGTGCGAGTTCCTCTTTTGACGAAGAGGGTAGTGATGACGAGTGGCGGTCAGCGCGATCGCTGCATCTCGCAGTCGCCGCTCCTCGCCTACGCGCTTCCTTATCGCCGAGAGGGAAATGTCAGGTGCCGCAGGGTGGGGCAGCCTCCGAGACTTTAACAAAGGTACGTCCGCCATGATGGTTTTTGTGCGAGCGGTTCAGCTATAGATTGATTGGTAATGATTCCAGGCGCGCCAACTCTTATTGCCCCCCTATAGTCCCTTAAATGTAGTCCATGATTTTCCTCTGGTGGTTGTGGTGATCTTCCTCCTGAATAGCTAAATCCGGCGCCGACCTACCGTCGTCTACCAAGATTTTCGCCAACCACGTACCTCCCATCATCGTATCCCTCCAACTGACAACGCCCCTGACCAAGAGATCCTAGGTTCGAGTCCCGGTGGTGGGAGGTTTATCGACACTAGATTTTCAGCTAGGTCGAATTCACTCGCTGTGAGGAAGAGAATTCTAGCGGTCGGCTGCTCGAATCGGTAGTTTTCCGTGGTTTCTCCTGTCAACACCAGGCGAATGCCGAAGCAGTATCCTAACAAACGGGCCACGGACAGCGCGCAATCTTTCCTTCCTCTTCCTTGTCCTGTCCTATCCTCTCCCCTTACACACACACTAATATGCACTACACTGCCACTTATTCCGGGAGACCAGTTGGGAGCTTGTCCCGGCTGGGGCGGTGCCTCGCTGGTGTGAGAGTCCTAGTTAAGGGGAAACCCCACTAAATGACGGTAGGTCGGCGCCGCATATCGCCATCCAGCGAGGGGGAAATCATCATATCCTGAGGATAAAACATGCTCTTCACTTACGGGACTAGTGACCTAAGGTGTTGACGTGCCCGGAATCACTAAACAACCCACCAACCAACCAATCTCCAACCGGGACAAATCTAAGCTCCCAACCTGTCTCCTGGCATTTGTGGTAGTGTGGTGCATGTAAATGTGTGTGAGTAAAGGGTAGATAGGACAAGGAATGGGAAGAAAAGAACGCACGCGGTCCGTTCGGAAGGGTGTTGATCAGAGAAACCACGAAAAGCTACCGATCAAAGCAGCCAGCTACTAGAATTCTGTTCCATACAGTCACAGAACTTGACCTAGCTCTCTGGCTAGTGTCGAAAATACAGCCATTGTCAAGACTCGAACCTAGGGCTTTCCGGTCTGTGGCCCTACAATGACACTAGTGACACATGCCCTGAGCCACATCTCCTGGACTGTCATTACGGATATGTAAGTCCGTCCCATGAGTAGTGTATATATTGTCTTTAAATTTCATGATATATTCATTATTTTACTTAGATAGTTTCATAAAGATGCACAGAAAGACATCAATTGATTTGACATGACATACGTTTTACAAATCAAACATATGTGAACATTTTTTTAATACTGGAAAAGTAGCAAATCACATACACACTTCCAATTTATTTAACTTAATTAATTGTGTTAATGTGATTAAAATTGCTTCAAAAGATTTTCAATACTGTAGTGGAATTCTCCAGAGTTTTCTGGGCCGACAAAGAATTGTCACAAATAATAATCCCCAAGCAAGGCTCGAACCACCGACCATTCCGCAAAGCTGCGTCCATATCCACAAATTAAACACCTCCGCCACTCGCGTGGGGCACGGATTTTCACATACATTATAGTAATTAAAGCATGGCGGTGGTTTCACTTCTAGCATTAGGCAGAAAAAAATTGAGAAAATGTGAAAAAATGTTCTTTGGGCGACAGAAGATGGAAGATGGGAAAGGAATGAGGCATATCCCAAAAGCTCGAGACTAAAGAGTTTAGAAAACTAACAAAAGAGAGAAATCTGTGCCATTTACGGCACAACTAGTTCTTACTAAATCTTACTAAATTTAGTAACAGGATTTATCCACTCCTTCGTTAGCAGAGCTCGGCAAAACAGTTTTTCTGGCAAAAATTCGCCATTTTCCAGCGCGCGATTACATATTTTTCTCTTCCCGAGAAAGAGGCGAGAAAGTAGTAATAATTTAAACCGCTAGGGGTATCTAAGTTCCACGGGTAGTTCTTAACAAGTACTTAAATCTCATGTTGATTGATTAGTTCACTTAATTCGGTTCATACACATGCACAGAAAGACTTGACGTGACGTTCGTTTTAGAAATCGAATAACAGAGTTGAAAAAATGATTAAAAGTTGCAAATTGGGAAAACATACAGACACGTTCGGTATATTTATCTAAATTGAGTCTATTTGTGAGTAGAAATACTTCAAATTATTGACAATAAAGTTCCTGGAATCCTCAATAGTTTTCTGCAATAACACATTCATCGAATTGAAACTGCTGTGTGGGATGCGAACCCGGTTCCTTTCGTCCCGAAGCGCCCAATTCGTTCGCGCATTAACGATCTCCGCCATTTCGGTTCAATGCGGAATTCATATTTCTGTATGAATCAGTCGAGAGATAATGGTATCAGCTCTAGTATTAGGAAGTCGATAATGTGGAAAAATGTGAAAAAATGTTTTTTTAGGTTACATAAGGCATACTCGAAGCTCGACCAGACTAGAGAGATTGGAAAACTAATTACTGCGAGAAAGTCTCTGCCATTATATAGCACCAATAGTTTATTTATTTACCATACAATGTTACATAGGAGGATAAACTTCAATGAAAATATTTGGTGCTGGTTTTGAGAAAATATTTTTAGAAATTGAATACATTGCATGCACGAATTAAGCGAAATCAGTTCATTTTTTCAAAAAATTGTACATGTCCTTTATTAAAGAGATGATTTTTTACAACAGATTTTGTTTAAAGCAAAAATCGCGATCTCCAATTTTGTAGTTTTCAAATGTCCAGTTTCAACAATTTCGAAAAAACTAATTGATAGCCGAAAATGGGACTAGCACCATATTTTTTACCATCCCTCATTACATATGATGAGCAAATTTTTAAAATATTGAGCGGTTTTTGTGAAAAAATGCCTATATTTCGCCCCAAATTACACGGATACTACTCCTATTTTCGAAAAATTGAACAAGAACTTATTTCAAGATTCGTCTTTAAGGAACACAAGGAGAAAAACATTTCTATCTTCAATATTATAGTTGTAGGAAGACGCCCCAAAAAATTACGCTTCTTCAATTTTCAAAAAATCTCAGATTTCAATGAACATGAGACTACCACCATTCTCTGAAGCGTTCTTTACGCTATCCGAAGACAAAATTTCACCAAAACATTTGGTGCCGTTTTTGAGAAAAATTTGAAAATGTTTTTGTGACTTCATGTGAAGTACCTTCAAAAATCAAAATATTCCTTTGAAATTACCGTAGCCACAAGATCATTTAGACCCAGTGGGGAATATCAATTTTTAAGAAAATCTGTTGAATTGTTTAGGCGCTAGTGTTGACCAAAGACGGACGGACGGATATTTCCCGCCAATCGATTTTCCGCTATTAAGAACCAACAAAACATGAATAATGGCGACACCACGGATTTTTTTCTATACTTGGCAACAGTATTTATCCACTTTTTCGTTACCAAAACCCGGCAATAACAGTTTTTCTGGCGAAAATTTGCTTTTTTCCGGCGCACGATTACGTCACATTTTCTTAGGAAGAACTTCGTAAGGCAAGAAAGTGAAAATGTGACTGAAACCTAAAATAGACGTGCATTTAAAATGTTAATAAAAATACCAATAAATGACCTTTATATATTTTCTTAATCCTGGCCACATAGAGAGTTTTTTAGAATTCCATTGATAATTTTATAGTTCAAACAGTTCAGTGTTTGATGGAAGTTAAGACAAAATAAAGAAATGAAGTAGTCGGAATAATCTTTTAGTACAGTGCAAATAAATTTTATTAAATATAAAATTATCCGCGTTAACCAAATTTTAACAATTTTGTAGAAATAATAGTGACACAAATGTCGATAAAACTTTCAAACACTTGTTTTGAAATACGCACGAAATCATGTTTTAGGGTGATAAATACATGGGTGATTGTAGTTGCTAACAAAGACATCACAACTATCATCTTAACAATTATCCATTGCACCGAGCTGAGGAAATGCAATGCATTTTAATGAAGTGCTGCTGGCGTCTTTATGCAGGCAGATTTGCACAATGTAGCATTATAATTTTTTAAGCAGTCAGAATTTGATGTGAAACAATGAAATTTTGTAGTCTTAAGAAAAAATATGTCATCACTTTTTGAAAAAAGAGAAATTGTTTATAATATAAACATTTTAAATTTTTAATATTTAATTGGTATTATAATTTTTAAATATTAATTATTGAATTTGTGTCATATTATTCGATGCAAAAAATTTGAGTTCAATAAAATATTATGAAGAATCTAAACAACGTTTGAAAAAATCCTTACACTCAAAATGTCTTTGTTATCTGCAGCTACGCATAAAATTTGAAAATTGTACGTCCAATATTTTTTGAGGAAAAGGTACATTTGTCAAAATATGAAAGTTATTGCAAACATTGAAGATCAGTTCTCGGAACCTTCACAAATGGGCTCAAATATGTAAACTACAATCTAAGTCCATTCTTTTAACATTATCCACTAAACATAGTGAATGTGTTCGCAATTGTCCAAGCCACAACGTTTATGAATAGCTCCTGATTCAAATAATGCATTGGCAAAATTGTAAGATCATTAACATTCTCGTTTCCTAGCCTCATCTCTATCCTCATCCACCAAGAGGAGCTTCCGGATCAGAAGTACACGTCTCGGGTTCACATTCTACAGCATTAGGATTAACCTCAATATCAGTTCTGTTTATTCTTCGTGAAGGAATGTTAAATAGTTTGACTTTCTTCACTTTCTTACGCCAACTAGTTGCTCTAGCCATGATATCACCCATGACTTCATCACATACTAATTATTGCGAAAGAAAACACTGACAACACGTAAAACTGGTTCCACAAGAAAAGCACGCTTCAAAATCACATGTAAATACACATTTACAACCCAAGAAATTACCACAGCCTTATAAACAGATGGCATGCATCTTATGCATTCAACTATTTCTATCTTTTCTTTGTTTTTGTCTACAAATGTTTATTTATTATCGATTTATTGGACTTTCCATGAGCGATTCATTCTTTATTCATCGCCCATGATTTCAATCGCGTATATTGTCTTTCCTCAAAGAGCATACATTTCGTAAATGTACTTTACTATGATCTTGTATGCCTTACAATATTTTCAGAGATGAGAAACATTCTCAAATTTTTCCCCTAACTTCATGTTGACATACACTTTCCTTCCATTTTCTCTCCCCTTCCTTCAATTCTTCATATCCTTCTCTTACTGATTTTTCATCTTCATTCTGTTCATCTTAATCCTCTCGTTTTCTGTTGTTTTCTTCTTATCGTCTTGTTCTAGCTTCTTTTCATTATTTATCCCTCCGTTTTCGTCGTCGTCATTTACCTTCCTCTTGTTTTTTGTTGTTTTCTTCTCTGTTATCGCCTTGTTTGAACTTCTTTCAATTATCGTCGCCGTCGTCGTCCTGTGGATGGCCGCTGGCGCTGGTTGTTCGCTTCCTCAATCGCCGGCCGGCGCGCGACCTCGCGCCAATGAGACAGTCAAGGTGCGAGCTGCGCTTCCTGCCGGGCGGGCGGCGGCGTGGCGCGGCGTGGCGTGGCGCGAAGAGCTATCGGGGTCAGGGGCGGCCGGCCGCGGCCGGGCCGATTACGAGGGTGTCCGGGGAGAGGGGAAGCTGCCCGGACGGCGCGGCACACGTCCTCCGTCGAGAAGTTGGATCTCAGATCTAGAGACGCGGATTCGCTAAAACTCTAATCGAGGAAGAATCGAATCGTATTTTAAAATTTCAATGATTGATTCGTTCTTAGTGATTTCGGGCGCGTCAACTACTGAGGTCATTAGCCCTGAAAGAACAGTGCATGTTTTTTCTTGGGAGGTGGCGGTGATCTTCACCCGCTGGATGGCGAGATCCGGCGCCGACCTACCGTCGGCTAGTGGGGATCCCCCCTAACCAGGACTCTCCCACCAGCGGGGCACTGCCCTAGCTGGGACGAGCTGTAAGCTCCCGACCGGTCTCCCGGAGTATGTGGTAGTGTAGTGCATGTCAGTGTAAGTTTGTACGTATGGTGTGAAGATAGAACAAGGAAGAAGTAGGTAAAGTCGCGCGCGCAGTCCGTGGTCCGTTTGTTAGTGTACTGCTCCAGCATTCGCCTGGTGTTGGTCGAAGAAACCACGGAAAAACTACCGATCGGAGTAGTCAACAGCTAGAATTCGCCTCCAAACAGCGACTGGATTCGACCTACCCGACAAGCTAGTGTCGAAAATCGTGCCAACGTCGCGACTCGAACCTAGAACCAGCCGGTCAGAGGGACTGCTGTGGTATCAGTTGATGCCATGTGCCATCTTTTCCAGTTTAAAATTTCGAGACAAAGTATTGAATTGACTTTAAAATTTTCATATCGAAGAATGAACAGTAAAACGATTCTATTCTTGATGATCGATCATAAAATGATCTGATTCTCGATTAATCAATCACAAAACAGTTACTCGTAGATTCTTATTGCTTTAATGGTTAAATGATTCGATTCTTGTTCAGTCGATCCAAGAGCAATTACATCTCACAGACGTCAATGTAGTCGCCCAAAGAAATAATTTGGTTTGAAAGTTTATCTTCCCAACCATGCAGACAAACTTTGACCACCCTTAGATCGGGGGAGGGACGAGTTGACCGAAAGTGAGCAGTGACAATTATAGTGTGTATGTGATTGGCTCAAATTTCCACGGGACGGGAATGACGCTGACCCGGGGCCTCGTTTGTGCACGTAGACTCTCTCTGCCGACGGAAAGATTTTGCTTGCGCGTTCGCCATGAGGGGAAACTATTTCTGTGCGGAGGTTTTCATTCGAGTATCTTTGTCAATAGACGAGTGAAGATTTGCAGTTGAGTAAATTTTGATGACCATGCATTTTCCACTTTGAAAATATCAAAAAACACTTAAGTGGCCTCAAATTATCTACCCAACACTTTTAATATCGAAAATATCTTAAAACGCACCCATTTCCGGGCTATTATAACGTCAGTTATATTAATGTAAATGTTCAATATATTGGTAAAACACTAAAATATATAACAGGTTTATACGTCCCAGATAGAGATAAAATATACATGCCTCACCAGGGGTTTAAGAATATTTTCTTTGTTAAGCTGATAAAGTTAAAAAACTACGTGTGAATTATTTCAGTCATTAAGAATAATATGCTCCTTACTTCATAGAATATCACTCTGTATAATTAAAACGAAAATCATTTAATAAACAGTTTTTTTTAATTTCTAGCTTATACAAATGTAAGAATAGAAAGTATTGTAATCATGCGCTACTTGCGCTGTTGCTACATATAGTAAATTATATCCTCTAAGTATTTGGTGTAGCCAGAATCCATATTTCGTGGGTAATTGATACCAAAAAATGGATTGACGGCAAACGTTTGTCCGTCCGACTGTGAACAACGCTTGCCGTTAAACCATCGAATTTGGAACCGATGTTTTAATTTTAGAGAAAACTCTGCACGAATTCGTGGAAATTCTCAAAATTTTCAAAAAAAAAAATTGCACCAAAATGTTTATTTAATTTTTTCTCGGATTGCATAATAGACGCTTAAGATAATGGTGGAGGTTTTTTTTTTTTTGCTTTCCAGAACATTGGTTATCTCCTAATGAACTTAACGTTTTTCAAATTCCAAACTTTTACCTGGCAGGCTTTTATTGCAGAGAGAGAGAATCACATAAAAGTCCTACATATGGGGGTTCTTGTATTTACGTTAGAAATAATATTGATTCTATCTCCTTGACGAAATTAAATGTGTATTCCGTTGAAAATGTTTTCGAAATTTCTGTTGAACATCTTACTTCGCTAAAAGTGATTTTACTTTGCAACTTCGGACCTCCAACAAAGAGAGCTGCAGATTATATTTTGTTCTTAGAAAAACTGGAGATAACACTTAACAAAGTCAGCAATCGCTCTTTTGAATCCATTGTTGTATGCGGAGATTTTAACATTAATTTTCAGGTCGAATCTTGCGAGAAAGAAGTTTCTCAATTTAATTAAGTCTTTCAATTTAGACATTACAATTAATGTACATACACGGATCACACAAAAATTCGATGAAGTCAATTGATCAAATTATAATTAACAAAACTATTACTCGATATGAAGTTCAAACAAAAGATGTAGGATACAGTGACCACGATGCACAAATTCTTACCATTATAAGAAATGCGAACACTGACACAATAAATAATACACGTATGACTAGATTGTTTACTAAAAGTAAAATAAAATTATTCATTGATTACTTGATGCAGGGTCATGGAAAGCGGTTTACAATACTGTTGATACAAACAAAAATTTAATTTTTTTCTTTCAACTCTTTCTTTTCATTTTAACACTTGCTTTTCTCTTCAAAAAAGAAAATTAAATACTTCACGGAAAAGCAATTCTTGGATAACACAAGAAATTAGGACATCTTCTAAAAACAAGCGAATTCTTTCTTTCATTTCTAAACGTCATGACGTATCTCAAGATTTCCTCATCTACTTTCAAAAATACAAATCATTGTTAAGAAAAGTCATAAGGCAGGCTAAAATCATAAAAAACGATCAAAATATTTTGAACTCAAATAACAAAACGAAAGCAATGTAGAATATAATAAAAAATACGACCAAATCAACTAGAAACCTTGTAGAGAATGTTGTTTTAAAATATAACGATATAAATATGAATGATCCGGCAATTGTGGCTAGTCTCTTTAACCAATACTTTTCGAGAATTGCTGCCGATCTTACTAAGAGTCTTCAGCCAAAAAATTCAATAATAGACAGTTCACCCAAAATTTTAGACACGAAGTTCATTTCCGAAACTTCTTCCTATGAAATTCTCAAAATAATCGGTAAACTAAAAATAAAATATTCCCCGGTTTATTCGTTGTTAACCTAAAATTATGAATAAGTTTCGTATGCCATTATACACCCGTTAACTCACATATTTAATGCATCTTTATGCACTGGAACTTTTCCCAGATATTTTCAAAACAGCTAAAATTAAGCGCTCTTCAAAAAGGCAACAAAAATGAAATTCAAAATTATCGGCCCATTTCTTTTCTATTAGTTTTTTTAATATTAGAGAGACTTTTTACCTACGAGTGAAACCTTTCTCAGTAAACATGACGCGCATTCAGATTGCCAACATGGATTTAGAAAATCAAAATCAACGGAAACAGACATCTTTTCTTTTCTTAAAGATGTCGCTTCATCATTGGATCAAAACGAGGCACCTATTGGATTATTTTTAGATCTCTCAAAAGCTTTTGACGTCATTGATCATGACATTTTACTTTCAAAATTACCTTCATATGGAATCCGTGGTATTGCTCTAGATTGGTTATGTTCGTACCTTAAACAACGATCTCAGAGAGTTGAAATACCTTACTGGAATGATGGAATATTACGTACGCACCTTTCCGACTCTTTGCCCATTGCATGTGGAGTTCCTCAAGGATCGATTTTAGGCCCTATTCTGTTCCTACTTTACGTAAACGATATGCCCTCGACGATTCGAAACGGAAGAACGGTTCTCTTTGCGGATGATACGAACATCCTTTGCAATAAAGAAACAGTAAATAGTGCAATATCAGATGTTTCAAATTGGTTCCGAAATAACAAATTAATAGTAAACGAAAAGAAAACGGTTGTAATGCAGTTTTCCATTTCAAATAAACAATTCTGTGCTCCATTGAAAATGAACAGTGTACCATTGACTGATGTTAAGGCAACAAAATTTTTAGGTCTCTCAATTCAGTCAAACCTTAAATGGAACGTCCATTTAAATGAATTGAACACAAAATTAAGTTCATTATGCTACGCGTTCAGACTTGCAAATTCAGTCAGCCTTCATACTGCTCGTTGTGCATACTTCGCTAATGTTCATTCCTGCCTGAGATATGGCATAATATTCTGGGGAAATACATCTTATAGCTCCCAGACTTTTAGATTACAAAAACGAATTGTACGAATAATAACCAAATCCCACTCACGTGATTCATGTAAGCCTCTCTTCATTAATCTAGGAATTCTACCATTACCGTGTCTTTTATTTACGAATCACTGGTTTTGTAAAAATGACTTGCTCAAGGGCGGGAATACATTTTCAGAAAATGCCGACGTCTATTACTATAACACTCGTCGTAGAAATCATATTCATCAGGTGACAGTATCGACAGCCCATTACAAAAACTTCACATACAATACATGAACATTATTTTACAACACTTTGCCAGATGACATTAAACGATTAAATTCAATAGAAAAGTTTAAATCCCAAGTGAAATCGTTTCTGCTGCATAACTGTTTCTATACAATTAGAAACTATACTGAGCATCACAAGAAAAGTAACATTCATTTTAACAATGATACATAATGAATTATTTACCATTTAAACTGCAGAAATGTGTATAAACAACCTGTAACAAGTATTGTATTGCAGCCTCTAGGTCAATGACCCCCATCTCGGTCAGGT
Source organism: Teleogryllus oceanicus (assembly GCA_964035755.1). NCBI lineage: Eukaryota > Metazoa > Arthropoda > Insecta > Orthoptera > Gryllidae > Teleogryllus > Teleogryllus oceanicus. The sequence continues at coordinate 63,497,624 of CAXIVR010000012.1, read as the reverse complement.
TTTTCGTCCAGTTTCCTGATCCATTGAGCAAATGCTGAGATGGCCCTTGTTTTGCTTCTGGACATAAATGTAACTTCATTTTGTGTGCACGTCTTCTAGAATTCAGTGGGAAATACAATTATTCAAATTATCGTTTCCATGTTGTCGCGGCAGGAAGTATTATTCCGAAGGACTACATGGATAAGAGCCAAAATTTGCCTTTTATCCTTGAAAATAGATTTTATTACATGGAGCTTTTTTCCAAAATTTAAGTAGTATATGACTTAGTGTAGGGATCACAGAATTATACAACCGAAATAATATATGAGATAATTGCTCTGTCGGTCGTTTCAGTGAATTCATCAATTATGGTCGAAAGTCGGTGGATTCCCTTAAACAATGAACTACGGACTGTTCGCAATCAACTCCAATTCCCGTGCCATTGAGATCAGTGCTGCCGTTTTAGCGGATTTTGATAAGTTTTAGCGGAAAAAACAATTTGTCACGGTTTGCGGAAAATTTAGCGGAATCGTCGAGTTATAGGGGATTTATGGAGAAATTCATGAAAACACGAAAATGACACAAAATATTGAAATGTTTTCTAAGCGCATGTAACTGATCTTAGGCCAAAAACCAAAGGGCGGAATCAATAATTCCAAGACAATCGCGACAGACTAGTAATGAAAATGACGACGATGATATTCTTCTTCATTTCGATTTATAAGAAAGCTTGATTGCATGTGGTTTTTTATTGGTTTATTAAATAAAAATAGTATAAAATGTAATAGAAATTAGAAATTTTAAGTAAAAGATATTAAGATGTTTTATTTTTTCTTATAATAAAGTATTATTTTTAAATTTAATTTTTTTTAAATTTTTAAAATTTTTAAAAATTAAAATAATTTTAATTTTTAGCGGAATTTTAAATTTTTCTAACGGGAAACAAGGAGTTCCGTTTAGCGAAATTTTAGCGGAAATTTACATGCCATCTAGCAATAAAGCTTACATGCCATCTAGCAGTACGAAACGGCAACATTGACTGAGATTCGTAACCCGCGCCCTGGTCGGCCCACCATGCCGCACTATGTCAGAGTCTGCTGTGACGTATTCCTACAATTATGATTGGATGATTTGGCGCAGTAACCCATTCAACACGACCATGCCCTTGCTGATAATGGTTATCGTTTTGTTATCAATTCATTTTCAATTATTTACTCATCTTTAACCTTCTCTGAGAACACGTCCGCATGTGCTAGAAAAGATACGTGAAAGATCAAACTATGAATGTTTGTTACTCATTGCTCCAGAAACATTTCCTCATTCAAAGAGTTAAACCTTACCACAAGTTTCTAGATTAATATCAATCATTCAACATTTCATGTTCTTGGAATAGCGCACAATAGAATTAAAGGATACTACAAATAACTCGCTGTTTAAAAAAATATTTTGTAATTTCAAATACATTTAAACATGGTTTTGAATAACAATCAAGAAATAAATCCTTGAATGCTTAATAATTGAACAAATATGATGAAAAATAAAACTAAGATTTTTTATGAAAAATAAAACATTAGGATTTAATACTTAATTCAATAATTAATACTTACTTTAAGAATTAATACATAATTTAATAATTAATAGGTTACATTAACGTTTGGGTAAATAAAATCAGTGCGCCACAAAATTTCGGGTGTATATGTGTCTCTGTCAGGCCTAAAGTGTACGCGGCCAGTGAACCGGACCACTTGTTATTTGCGCTACATCCTACCCCGAAGTTCAATCCACATTCTCATCATTCAGTGCACTAGAATGAATCATGTTTTACTGATTCATGTAGCTCTCCTATACTATAAAGCTAGGGAAAGCATGCGCAGCACATGGGGAATCATTTTTAACGTATTGGTTTTTATTCATAAAAAAGTTTTTTTTTTCAAAACGTCCGTCGGTCTGTCTCTGTCCGTCTGTCCGTCTGTCCGTCTGTCCGTCTGTCGTCCGTCTGTCCGTCTGTCCGTCTGTCCGTCTGTCCGTCTGTCCGTCTGTCCGTCTGTCCGTCTGTCCGTCTGTCTCGTCTGTCCGTCTGTCCGTCTGTCCGTCTGTCCGTCTGTCCGTCTGTCCGTCTGTCTGTTCCGTCTGTCTGTCCGTCTGTCTGTCTGTCTGTCCGTCTGTCTGTCTGTCCGTCCACCTGTCCGTCCGTCCGTTTGTCTTTAAACACCCCTAATTCATACGTAGGAATTTTCCATTATGGATATTCCCGGATCGTTGTGACTCAACTCAATGTGCTGCGATTTTGAAAAACATTCGTTAAAATTTAATTACATAAAACTCGTGGGACATTTTCAAATTTTTCTCAAAAATGGCTCCAATTTTTTTCTTTAAATGTTTTGTAAGAATAAAGTAAAATAAACTATTTTCAATGTTAACTCTGAATTTTCGAAAAGTGCAGAATGGTAAAAGGCCTAACGATAAAAACTGAAATGAAATATGCCCCGCTATTCACTTCTCGGAATTAACTTCACTTGTTTGACTTCACTTGTTCACAAGGAGATGTCAACGTCAGTGTTTCCAAAGTCGCGAAAGAAAATTATGGCATGTTGAGCGAAAAATGCCTTTGCGTACTGGGGTTTAATCAACGCCACCAACATAGATCTATTTAGGTTGCGTTTGTTTAATTCCCAGAATACTCCCTAACATCGCAGCGCCAAAGCACGGAAAAATACGTTTTGGGAAATTTCATTGAATCTTGTGGCCGTATCCGAAAACAAATTATCATGTCCCCACCAGGAGGCCAAGACGCGTCGAATGACACCACACATGTCACGATTGGTGCACGGAAAGTGGTCAAGCCGTAAGTGCCGGAACATCCGCACATCTGCACACTAGCAGTTGCTCAACTATATAGGGATTATATTATATATTTGACCAGAGGTAACACGTCAAAAATGACGGAAAGGAATCGAACTCCCATATTCATAAGAAAAATTATAAAATACAATTTAATTTCTTTATTACTAAATTTCAGTTTTTTATTTCAAACTTTCCTTTATTATAGGTTCTCCACCTGCGTTTCACGGTCAAGGGGGCCGCAAAACGATTTTTGGAAACCCAGGAGGGAGAGCCAGGTAAAATGTTTGACTATTGCGATTGTTGACACGTCCCACGGGCGAATATAATTTAGTTCCTCTGATTGATTACTGATGCCGAGCGCGTCAACTACTAAGGTCATTAGTTCCGTAAGTGTAGTGCATGTTTTTTCGTCGGGAGGTGGCGGTGATCTTCCCCCACTGGATGACGAGATACGGCGCCGACCTAACGTCGAGTAGCGGGGTTTTCCTCACCCAGGTATCTCCCACCAATGGGGCACCGCCCCAGTCGGCACAAATTCTAAGTCCCCGACCGGTCTCCCGGCATGTGTAGTGCATGTTAGTGTAAGTGTGTGTGTGTGTGTGTGTGTGTAAGAAGAGGGGATAGGACAAGGAAAAGGAAGAAAAGATCACGTGCGGTCCGTGACCGGTTTATTAGGGTATTGCTCCGGCATTCGCCTGGTGCTGGTCGGAGAAACCACGGAAAACTACCGATCAGAGCAGCCGGCCGCTAGAATTCTCCTCTAGACAGCGACTGAATTCGACCTAGCTCACAAGTTAGTGTTTAGTTCCTCTAACATTTGCTACAGTAGTTTAGCACCAAGGAAGCATCTAGGAAACCAACAGCATGTGAAGCGAAGATTAGGTCCACTGTGTTCCCAGACGTCTTCGCTTTTTCTTTGACGGGTCGGCGATCTATTGCGTTTCAGTTTCGTGATTCTATAATTATGTTTTTCGTTCAGTTAATTAAATATGCTCATTAATTCCATGAAAAATCGTTGATTATCTCCATGATAGCACACGCGCAATTAAAATTCCACCATGCAATTAAAACAACACACCTACCAATCAGAATTCAGAAACAAAGCCAAATTGTTCACTTAAACTATAACACAGACGTAGCCAAGGTATTTGCAGTCGGCCATGAAACATGAACAAAAAATGTACATTAGAGATTACGTGCTTGCAAGAACTACATATAAATAATGAATGAATAGAACTAAATTGGGAATGTAAACGTTAACCTATCGGAACAACGAAACAATGGAAAAATATTACAGAACAACATAAGATATTTAACGTGAATAAATTAAATGTTTTACGTGTACAATATTTGATCTTGGGATTCGGAATGTAAAAAATGTATACGTCAGTTGTGATTACTAATTCTAAAAAGTTTGCTATAGCAAAAGTGTGTCAGAAGTGATTAGTTTTTCCTCAATATTTGTACATGTATTCTGTCTCACACCTGTCTTTACTTTTCGTGGGAAGTAATGTTTTCATGACTTTGTCAGCCTCTTCTAATATTTTATCGGCAATATGTTAAGTACTTTCCATTTGCAAATATTTCATGGAAACAAAAACAATGCAAGGCCCACTAAAATAGTCTTTATTCAGAAGCAATACTACGTCATGAAATGTATGCTTCGGATGGTAAAGATGTGCTTGAATTTCTCAAAATTTAAACTATTCTTAAATGAAAACGAAAAAATATTGAACGTTACATGCGTAAAAAGGGTATAATTGCACTCGGGGTAAATATGAAAACTCGCTCCTATCGTCGCTCATTTTCTTTAACATACCACTCATGCAACTTTATACACTCTTTATACACTCGTTTCGTTAATTACTAATTGCAGTATATCTAATTTTTTTGTTTTTATGTCTTGTATCTCAAATCTCCAATGGTTATTTTTGTCAAAAATGTTTTACTAAAAGAATCCTATTTCTAATTGAAGTTTACATAAAAGGGTCACAAAACAATCTAAAAAAGTGAAAGGGACCGCTTTGCAAGAAGTAGGCAATATTATTGCATACATTTGGTTCAAGCTGACACTCAATATCAAGAGAGTCGGAGTCCCCATTGTTTATATTCCTTCATTAATTTCCTGTGCATAACTTCAATATCGTCCACATCTTCTGATAATGATATTTTATCAACCGCAAAGAGTAAAGGGCACTAAAACTCATAATTTATAGGAATTCCCATAGTCGAACAATGCTTCTTCAATTTCAATTATAGATTATTAGAGGTAGGGAAGAATGGTGGCATGGGAACCTAGGGTAAAAGGAGTCTATCTCGAATAAATTGACTTTTGCAAACCAGAAACCTACGAATTGCGTTGAAAGTTCCCTACAGTGCTGCCTTCGTTCACTGTACGAGCAATGTTGCTGATGCACACCGTTTGCCTAGCAGACGACGCGGTATGTTTTCGGCAGTCTGCTTGTAAGTTTTGTTGCTGTTATCTTAAGCCGGTGAGTTCGCTATCATGCTTATATAGGGATCTTAATAAATCGTTTTAGTGCATGATTCATGGAGTTAAACGAGATCAAGTTAATACAGAAGTGCAAAATTATTTCATTCTACATTTTTTAATTTAAACAAAAATGTGGGCAATTTCTTGTGTGTAATTTAAACAAAACATTTTCATTAGCCCATTCTGGCTAATGAAATTCATTAGGAAGCCTATCTGTGATAACTAAAGATGTACAACACAGCAGTGGTAGAAGCTATGAAGGTCATTTTCTATAATCCTTAAATCAAATTTCATTCTTCTCCATTTTTAGAACATTTGTAAAAAATTCTTTCAAGGCTTGCCCAGACGAATTAATGCTTTAATTCATTCTAAAGATGCTCACACAAAGTATTCATAAGTTTGTTTCTTCTTCAATTCTATAGTTTAGTTCTAAAGTTTTGAGACAATGAAGAGATTTTTCTATTAAAAACCATTTTGCTAATAATTTGTCCACGTCTGTACTAACAGTCCGGCGCGCCAGTTTCGATTATTTCAGTGGCCAGAAGTGCGCGTCAGCAACATATTTTCACTTCCAGGTGTGAAAAGTATCACTGACGCCGCGTTTCGTGACCTTTAACCTTAATTTCCGAGAAACTTTGGCGATCGCCGAAATGTAACACTTCGATGAGGTTGCTGTACGCTGCAGTGATTGTTTATGGGTCGTAGAAATCTCCAGTTTGTACGAGAGCTTCTACTGAGCTAGTCTGGCTGCTAAACTATCGTCCTGGATAACAGTAGATGAACCTTTTACTACAAAGGGGAAGTTGCATGGCGCAGAGTGTGCCTGGTGTTCTGGAAAGAAATTTTTAAAACGTTTGTATTATATTAAAAATTTGTTTAGAAAATATTTGATAATTGTAATTTTGTATTAGGTAAATGTGTTTTATAATAAGTGTATTTTATTATTACGTATTATACCCGATATTACATATTTATTATATAATCTTACTGCTTTCATCACATATTTATGTTCATATTTTGACGTTTTATACGACATATTTTTCCGGTCTCTAGTGATAAATAAACTCTGGAAGACAATTGGCACGCTATTCCAAAGTTTCTTTTTAAGCTGAGTCAAGCTCCAACGTAGGAGGTAGACTATTGTGAACAGTTCTCATGCGAGTTTTTTAAAGGAATAGGAAGTTTGATTTGGAAGGATTTAGGTATTTGGAAGTTTTAATACCTTAGAGAAGAAAATATAATTTTAATCTAATCACATTCAAAGCCTAACTGTCAACAAGTAAACTTTATCTATGTATTTCGCAGCTCTCGGGAAAAATCATTAAACTAGTGTAATGTTTTTTTTCATTGCTTCCTACACTCTAGGACAAGGCTGGTCAAGCAGAGCGAATCGGGAGCTCGGAGCCGAGTTGGCTACCGACGGCAAGTCACCGGAGGGGTCGCGTCGCCTGGCTTGCGATAACTTTTGTCACAGTGTCCAGATAACTCCGGGTGCCGAAACGTGCAAGTCGATACCAGCACCTTGCTAACCGAAGCGCCCACACCGACAATTTTCAATACAACGAGGGAAGAAAAATATATTTTCGCAGATGGCGTCAGCTATACCAAATGTTGGGCTTGCAGAAACGTGCTTAGTCCCATGACGTTTCATTTGCAACGACATTATACAGTTAATCATGCTGCTGAATATGACAAGTACTCTACAGGAGAACATAAGGAAGTTTGCAGTGCTCTGAGAAACAATGAGTTTCAAGAAGTATGTTTTGGATATATTTTGATGTTCCTATATTGTTTAATAGTAAAATACAAAAATATAAAATAGATTAATTTTATTTCATTTAACTGTCCCTTTGGGAAAGAAGAACCTCTCATTCTTCTCAAAATTATCTTCAGTGTCAAACATTCATGAAACATCGCATTTTGGAGAATCAGTAGATATATTCATAACATTGCGTTCGTTATTTGAAATCCGATTTAGGGATTTCTTTGATTTATATTTAGAATTTAATATATTTGCTACACCTTTGTCTCTTGATGTTTTTCCTTTTTTCAATTAAAAATAATTTGGAGTTGTACTGAATTAACAGAAAAATTTCAAACAAAAGAAACATTTATTAGATATTGTGAGAACATCACTCAAAAAGGTTTTTTCGAAACTGCATCGGAATGCTACTCAAATGTTACGTAAACGAACAAACGTGAGCAGTATATTTCTTCGAAAATTTGTAAATTTCGAATGAGAAGTACCATTACAGATCACAATGTAAAATGCAAGAAGTAAAATAATTGATTTGCAATTAGCTTGATTTTTTAAAAATTTTAATATCATTTATTGTTAGTATTTGCGTTGTTAGTTCATTTAGTAACATTTTTCGGTAACCTTTAGAATACTTTTTCATAATTAGCAGCATAATAAACGGTAATGTCGCAGCAATTAAATTTCTTCATGTGGTTGAGCACTCTTTTGAAACTATAAATTTGGCATACCTGGCGCAATCTCCAAAAATAAATTTTTCTTTCCATACTGCAATGACAATTACTTTTTTCTTACTTCCAAATCACAAAAATATGTGTATTACTAGTAAATGTTCCTATAAATTTTACAAAAATATTTCTCTGTTTTTCGGTCGGAATATCCTTTCTCAGAGCAGGGAGACATTTTCAGTTCAAGCAATGGAAAATTCCCCCAAAACCCAAGACGCGACCCATTGTGCCATCGATGCAAGCAGCCGATCGATGAAATATGACGTAATCTGCTCCGTCTGCTGATGGAGCTGCCAGAAAGAGCAGGAAGCGAGCAGCGGCTCCTCGGAGCAGTTAGCTGGGCAGCCCTGCTCCAGGATATATCACTTTCAAACTCGCATACTTTTGAGTATCTGCGTGTGTGCAAATCGAACATTATAGTCCGCATGAATATTAATTGACTTTCAAATGATGAATTGAAGTCCCCAATGGGAGACTGGGGAGCAGATTTCTATGATTTTGCATATTTTTGTGCGTTGCTTCAGTTCATAGCTAAGCGAAATATCTTGCCATTTGGTTAGAACGTGACACTTTTTTTTTATCGATTGATTGATTTTTCGTGTTTCCGGGCGCAACTGCTTTGGTCATTAGTCCCGTTAGTGTAGTGCATTTTTTTTCTCGGGAGATGGCGGTGATCTTTCCCCGCTGAATGGCGAGATCCGGCGCCGATCTACCGTCGGCTAGTGGGGTTTCCCCCTAACCAGGACTTTCCCACCAGCGGGGCACCGCCCCAACCGGGACAAGCTGTAAGTTCCCGACCGGTCTCCCGGAATATGTGGTAGTGTAGTGCATGTTAGTGTGTGTGTAAGGGGAGAGGATAGGACAAGGAAGAGGAAGGAAAGATCGCGCGTGGTCCGAGGCCCGTTTGGTAGGGTACTGCTCCGGCTATCGCCTGGTGTTGATCGGAGAAACCCCGGAAAACTACCGATCAAAGCAGGTCGCCGCTAAAATTCTCCTCCAGTCAGCGACTGAATTCGACCTAGCTGAAAAGCTATAGTGTCGAAAATCCTGCCGCCGTCAAGACTCGAACCTAGGACCAGAGGCGCTGAAGTGACATCGGTTGATAAACTGAGCTACCGCTCCCGGTGACGCTATTTTAATTAATATGTTGGTACATATGTTGCCGATTTTTCCTTTTGGTGCATGTTTGGGTAATTATAGGCGCATATTTCGTAAAAATAATAGAGACTTATCTATAAAACGATTCATCTTTACATAGAACCTATTTATTTGTGAGCGTTCGTTGATTCAAAAGATCTTGTCACAGTTTGAGGGTTTTTTTCTATAGATAATAAAATGCTGGTGGTTTCTTGATAACATATTTTTGTAGCAGCCAGAAGAAACGCAGTACGACTAAAAATTTACTTCTTCAAGGTGAATATTTACTTCAACTCTTTCTCTCACGAAGTAAAGTAGATTATATTATGTTTGCACACACACACACACACACACACACACACACACACACACACACACACACACATATTCATTCCAAGGAGGCATCTCCTGAATTTTATCAAGAAAAGTTTAAAGAATGAAATATTGTTAATTTTAATTACAGGTTTGTGCAAATATAGTGCATATTTCAGAATTGTTGTGTCATAAATACGTATTTTTAAAAGCATATTTGAAGATAGTTTAGGGCGTAAAAATCCGCTCCTTTGTTATGATGATTGCGATAAAAGGCGGAATATTTTGCATTCGGATAACCGAATCCAGTGCGAACGGATTGGAGTCCATAATTCGTTTACCGAATATCTTTGATATTTGCTATTAAGTGCTCTTAAAAATTCGTAATTCATAATTAAGAACAAAAATGAATGAAAATAAAATCCATCTTCAGAGCTTTGGAGGAACCTATTAATTCTACAAAATGTATTTACTATTGCTTATAAGGGACATTATTATTGTGAATATTCCTTTTTAAATTATTTATTCGTTACATCTAGAATTCTGCGACGAATGGCAGCTCGCAAGAATTGTGGGAGATTACGAAGAATAAAGGACTGACATTTCTGTGAAATGTGATATTCACAATGGACGTTATTTGTAAATATTTCATATTATTCTTAGTGCGCACATAGTGCGCACATAATTTACCATTTGGACTGTATAAATGAGTATAAACAACCTGTAACAACTATTGTACTACAGCTTCCGGGTCAATGACCCCCATCTCGATCAGGTTTTTCGTCCAGTTTCCCTGATCCATTGAGCAAATGCTGAGATGGCCCCTTGTTTTGCTTCTGGACATAAATGTAACTTCATTTTCTGTGCACGTCTTCTAGAATTCAGTGGGAAATACAGTTATTCAAATTATCGTTTCCATGTTGTCGCGACAGGAAGTAATAAGAGCCAAAATTTATTGCTTATTTATCTTTGAAAATAGATTTTATTACATGGGAGTTTTTTCTCCCTTTCAAAATTCAAAATTTATTGCTTGGATTTTTTCTCCCTTTCAAAAATTCAAAATTTAAGTAGTATATGACTTAGTGTAGGGATCACAGAATTTTGAAAATGTGCACACAATTCACTTTTCCCCATAGCACGTCATACGCAGTTTTTAACTGTTTTTTTTTTTTGACGTAAAATAAATAAGCGAACGCTTCCCAACCGTGGGCGAGAATGGACTCTTCGGAGGGAGAATAATTTGTTATCCTGAGAGCGCTTGGACTGCTTCTTCTGCAAAGAAAACGAAGATGCCAGTGGCGGCAGCAGGGATGGGAGGTCCCGGCTGTAGCGTGGGGGGGGGGCATGTTGAGGCGGAATGAGGGTGGGGAGGAGGTACTATGTGGTCCTTCGCCCCCGGAGCCGCAACTACACACTGGACCGAAGCGAAAAAGCGGGAATAATCATTTATAAATTATTATTTGGGAACGGAATTTATTATATTAAAATATGCAAAATACATTCTTAAATATGTACTTATTTTTTTTCAAAACATGTGTGAAAAAATAGGAAAATGTAAAATAAAAATCATCAACGCGGACAACAATTTTCTGTAAAAAATATTTGTTAGTTTTCGATCCGAATGCGCTGTTTGAAACATGAGCAAGCACGTGGTTGAAATTACTTTTGTTCGTGTAGTGTTTGTATATAGTAATAGGTAAAATATGTAATCATATCAAAATATGCAACAAAAGTAAAATGAAAATAGTTCTAATTCAGTCAGAATGTCTTGTAACCTCTAAAAAACGTTATTGAATGCAAGTATCTAGTTCCTGTAAAAACATGTAATTACATGGATATCCGTTCCCTAATTATTATAAGGCTCGGAAGTTAATTTTGCATCAAATTGAGAAACATGCATGGAATTATGATCTAACAGTTGTAAAATATCCACCAGAACTAACCAAATATGCTCTAACAATGAAGTTTTATATAATCATGAGAAATTACAAAACTTTAAATTTTAATAATTAATTTTGCATTTTTGTCTTTACTTAATATTCCAGCGATAATTCTTAAAGTAAATATATAATGATTTTGTCCGTATCACCGTTGAAGTATCAACGTCAGTGTTACAAATTCTTTATCAAAGATAAATTATCACATCATTCATAATCGGACAAATCGTTTCTGGGTTCCAGCGTCATGATATCATATAAAAGAAGTTCAGACAAATACTGCTGCAACGAACGAAAGGCATTCCCACGATTTCTCATGAACAGCATTCACATTCACGTTTGTGAAGTACAGTTTTCGGTTTGAGAAGACAAACATGCATATTAATTGAAATTCCAAGAGAAATATGCCACATTAAGAACAAAAAAGCAAATATGCATAATAACTTAAATGTAATGGAAATATGATGCATTAACACAAAATGCACTACATATGCACAAACATGCTATAAAAATGCAATGAATATATGTTCGTTTGATTGTCCTTTGTCGACATTTGATAAGTAGCATATTATAAAGCTAATAATTAAAAATATGATTTTCCATAAACTTCCGGCTCTTTATTATTATCAAGAATATACAATGAAGGGATAAATGAGCCAATGGTAATGATGATTTAATGAATGAATAGTTAAAAGGATACTTGAAATTTCGTGTGTTAGCACCGTCCAACAATGACAAGAAGCAATGCATTCTCGGATTCTAGAGCACTCAGAAACGCAACGCTGAGCTGAGTTGCTCCCGCAGCAGGCCTCGCCGGATGCGCTCAGCTGACTACCTGCTCCGCGGTGCCGCTGACCGCACCTTTCACTTAAAGCCGCCTTCAAATGCTACCGCGCACCTCGCCACCGCGTTGAAGGGATCTATACAAGAAAAATGTATTTTTTATTTATTTTATTATTTATTTTACGTCAAAAACAGTTAAAAACTGCGTATGACGTGCTATGGGGAAAAGTGAATCGTGTGCACATTTTCAAAATTCTGTGATCCTTCACTAAGTCACATACTACTTAAATTTTGAATTTTTGAAAGGGAGAAAAAACAAAAAAATCAAAACAAAAACAAAAAAACAAAAAAACAAAAAAACAAACAAACAAAATGGACTCCATAAGAGAAACTTGCATGATTTAACACGTCATATCTTGATTTTGTATAATGAAAAATATTGCTATAAATGACATTCTACATTCCTCAATTTGACCATGAGCATTTTTGGCACGTAAAATTTGTGAGAGCTAACGCAATGATTAAAAAAATGTTGGTAACTTGCAAAAGCTTACATCGTTACGACATTGTTTATTGACCGTTGTAGAATGCACGACCATTAATAAATTATGGGATATGGATCACGGCATTGATCAATTAATAAAAGACATTAGTTTGCCAACGTTTTTGAATATGTAATTCCTTCCTCACGACGAAAGTAAACACAAAAGTTTAGTTTAGTTTATATTGCTTTGGTTTTATATTTCTTTTTTCACATATGTTGATTCAGGTTTATATTGTGTGATTTTAAATAATATTGTTCAGATAAGTTGTCTTCATTCCTTGTCGGAATTTGATGTTGTTGACGTTCTTACGAGAAGAAATAAAACGGATCATCTTCGTCAACATATTAATATGTTGTAAATATGTTGACGAAGATGACCTGTTTTATTTCTTTTCATTCCTTGTGTTGTTTGTGTTTACTTTAGTCCTGAGGAAGGAATTACATATTCCGAAACGTTGGCAAACTAATGTGATTTATTAATTGACAAATCCCGTGATCCATATCCCACCCACATTGTTTATTGTTTTTACTTCATATGTAGTAAAATTATTCTAATACTGCAAAAAACTCTATATGGAAATTTTGACGGAAAATCACGTTTTGGAGGTCCTTGATGCTGAAAGTTGCATTAAAAAATTGTTTATCCGTCTGACTGGGACAATCTTACTTTTAAACCCCGCGCCAATTTCTCTGAGCACCTTGCCCGCGACCTTGGCACACCATCATAAAAACCTGTTCGAACTCTCCCTACTGTTTTGGCACACTGTGGACTACCGGCGATCCCCCCTCCCCCGCCGAGACCCTGCTCTCAGCGCTTCCTCGACCCGCCTCCGCCTCCCCTCCCCCTCACTTTCGACCGCCTCCTTCTGCTGCTGCTCCTCCTCCGCTGCCGCCGCCGCCGCCAACACCCAGCGCTTGAAAGTGACAGTGAGGCAGGCCGGCGCGGGGCGACGCGAACCAGTCGCCGCTAGCCCGCGGACGCGAGCGCACCGATTCGCGACCATCGCTCTTCAACTGTCCGCGCGGCGCTCTCTCGGCAATCGGAGGACCGCACGAAGTGAGCTGCCACTATCGTTTCTCGCTCCGGTGGACGGAACGACGAGAATTTCTCGCGAGTGGCGGGGCCAAGCGAACGAGAATCTCACAGCACAATGGAGCAGGATACCAGGTGAGTGCGGCTGTTGAGAACTGCTGCCAACAGGTGCGCCGCGTCGCGTCGCGTCGTGGCGAAAACAAAAGAGGGATCGCGCGATGGATATACTGAGTGTGGGAATCAATTGTTTTAGAGCCCCTGCTTCTGCGCAATAGGTGAAACTGAACTAAGCAACTTTTTTCGGGATGTGTATGTGTCACTTGTGATTTTAATTCAAATTTGCCATTAAACTGCGAACAACGCACTCTTTGCCTCTTTGAGAAAGAATTTTATTTATGACAAACTCGAGCCATCTAACTACACCCTCCCACACAACTGTACAAACAATATAAATAAATGCCATTATACTGGTATAGTCATTGAGATAGAAGCACGGGACAAAATATAACACTTAGTGTAAGTCCTTCCGAAACGAAAATTAAAATTCTGAATATTACTAAGAAGTTGTCCGGTAATATCTTTTCAAGTAATCGACACACTACACAATCTTCGTGTTCATTTCAACAGTGGCAACTTAGTATTACCAAATTACTCACTCGTCGGTGTTGAAAAACAGATTTTTTATTCAGATCGTGGTGTTGACATTGCCTGGAAAAGGTTGTCTGCTGACTGTAGAATGAGCAAAGCTAAGTAATTTGTATTCAAAAACATGCAGTGCCTGCAGTTCAGATGCTTGAAATTTCATGCCTTCACTTTCTTACAGCTTGTTATTTAAGAAGCTGTAAGAAAGTGCCCTGGCACCTATGCGCAAAAGAATATGAAATAAGATGCGCGAAAATGTAAAATACAATACTCGCGATATGTGAAATTGTGATTGTAATACGAAAAAGTTCTATAAACTGCCCATTTCATAAACAATGTCCATCTGTTTTTTTCACAACACGCGTTATTTTTATTTACAATTCGCCACATTTCGGCGAAAGTTTATTTCCTTCATGTAGTCTTCATTAAGAATGCTACATTACTTTGCAGAGTGTCAGAAAATCATCTCATTATGAGAAGTCACTAATTGTCATTAAATAAAGGGGATCAAACAATTTTCCTGGTGATGTCTAGTAATTTAATTCTAGAGGAGAATTAAAGCTAATTCCATATGTACTTGCGTTGGTGATTCCAAAACTTCATCGTGCGTGCGATTTCATCTTGCAGCTTTCTTTTTTGAGAAATTATAAATGGAATTATTTAAAATTCAGTTCTCATCATTGTTTATTATTTGTGTACAGTTTACACCTGCTCTTTGTAATTGTTTGTTATTACTCATTTCCAACAAAAATGTTCAGAAACATCTCATAAATCGTCTCTCTCAATATCTCTATTGCTTTTATACTATAAAAGTCCAGGCATCTTCCAAACCGCTGGCAGCATGATCAGTTCATAAGTTTCAAAATCTGAATCACATTACACTAGTCTACAATTGTGTGCGTTAGCGTCTCGTTAACAACGCTTCAACAGGTGCGGTGTTGTGCACCGATTCACACAAGGAAGAAAGACGGTGGATATCGATGAGGGGGAAGCCCTAACCCCCTCCCCCTTTTTCCCACAAGCTCAGCCCGTGGTCTTCAATTTCATTCCGAAACCGAAGAATCCGTGGCGTCAGAAACGCTTTGTAAGCAACGACGACTTAACTGCATCTCAACAGTACGCTTAAGTTATTAACGTCTGTATGTTGTTTTAGAGCAAATAACGGACACAGTTGAAGTTTGTAAAGTGGGAAGAACCGAGAGTATAAGAAAACAGGCCCGTTTGTAGTGATAAGGATGTTAAATATGTTTCGTATATGTAAAAAAAATTAAAAATACCTTTTTCCTTTCCTTATATAGCCCTATTTTGTTACAACTCATTTATTTACATTGTTTTTAACGGTCGGTGGACTTACCCTTAACCGGCCGTTAAGAGTGACCTTTCGTTCCTGTTTAGTTGCGTTATGTGGATATAATAGAAGTATTACGTAAACATCTTACCAGTCTTATTTGTTATTACGGATGTTGAAGTGGATGTACAGAAGTCCCGAAGGAGCAATGACTTCTGTTTATCTTGTATATAATAATGTAAATAAATAACAGTGCGTTATCTTTCTTCCTAATCAATGTGAACACTGATGAGTTAATTCCTACAATAGTAGGAAGAAGCTTTTTTTCACAGAAAACTATTGAGTTTTCGAAAAAAATTATTGGAAGTTACTTGAAGTGATTCTACACAAAAATTCAA
Organism: Teleogryllus oceanicus; assembly: GCA_964035755.1. Taxonomy (NCBI): domain Eukaryota; kingdom Metazoa; phylum Arthropoda; class Insecta; order Orthoptera; family Gryllidae; genus Teleogryllus; species Teleogryllus oceanicus. The sequence continues at coordinate 63,481,749 of CAXIVR010000012.1, read as the reverse complement.
TAATGCATTTAAATTACTGTAAATGTGCGCGTTAAAGGCATGAGAGATGTATAAAAAAATACATAGTGTAATTTTTGAAAAAAATAACAAAAGAATAAAAAAATTTAGGTCGTATAAACGGTACAATTAGCACTACATGTACGAAACCTTTGAAGAAACTTTGAACCGTTTTTGAGAAATTGACGTTTGAGATTTTGTGACCGAGAGCGGTAGCTCAGTGCATGTCTGCTGATGTCGCTGCAGCGCCTCTGACCGTGGGGTCCTAGGTTTGAGTCCTGACGGCGGCAGAATTTTCGACACTAGCTTTCCAGCTAGGTCGAATTCAGTCGCTGTCTGGAGGAGAATTATAGCGGCCGGCTGCTCTGATCGGTAGTTTTCCGTGGTTTCTCCGATCAACACCAGGTGAATGCCAGAGCAATACCTACCAAACGATACACGGACCGCGCGCGACCTGTCCTTCTCTTCCTTGTCCTATCCTCTCCTCCTTACACACACACTTACACTAACATGCACTACACTACCACATAATCCTAGAGATCTGTCGGGAGCTTAGAGCTTGTCCCGGCTAGTGAGGTGCCCGCTGGTGGGAGAGTCCTGGTTAGGAAACCCAACTAGCCGACGTAGGTCGGCGCCGGATCTGCCATCCAGCGGGGAAGAGCACAGCCATCTCCGAGAAAAACATGCACTACACTAACGGGACTAATGACCAAAGTAGTTGACGCTCCCGGAAACACGAAAAAATCAATCTATCAAGAGATTTTGTGAAAAGGCGGAAATAGGAGCTCATTTTCACAGAAAACTTTTGCGATTTCGAAAAACTTTATATGACATTAAAGAACATTAAGTTATAAATACAACATCGAGAAAAAAATTGCCGCTAATGCAAATATTAACAACGTGCGAGTTTAGTCAAAAACATTACATTTTTGTAATTTGTGAAAAAAGAAAAGACTATAGCAATATGGCGTTTGTGTCATCTTATAGATCACATTTAGGAATATTCCAAAAGTTTAAAGAAAAAATTTGCAGCCGTTTTCGAGAAAGTTTTTTTTGTTATTATTTTACATACATGATTTACGTGGTTAATTTTCATACGTATTAACATGCACAACATTGCACGCAATATTGCGCGAAAACTACTAAACTTTTCAAAAAATGATTATGACGTTAATAAAAGACATAAATGTGTAGAACAAATTTCATTTGAGGGAATAAAATCTATTTTCAATTTTGTAGTTGAAATATGCCGTAAAAATTCAAACTTTTGCAATTTTCAAAATTCAGAGTTAACCATGAAAATTGGCCCTATGCTAACTTCGTAAGTGTAATTTGCTCTTATTCTTTCAAAAAGATAAAATTTGGAGCCGTTTTTGAGACAATTTTGACAATGTCCCTAGGGCTTCGTGTGAAGTACCTCCAAATTTTAAAGAAAGTCTTTCGAAATCGCAGCGCCTCGATTAAAGGGAATCCATTAAAAATCCAGGGAATTAATCCATCGGGGAATATCCATTTTTGAAAAAATCATATAGTACAGGCGCTGGTGGTTTTCACGGACAGACACACGAACGGACGGATTGACGGGCGGATGAACGGGCGGACGGACAAACGGACGGACGAACGGCCGAACGGTCGAACGGACGGTCGAACGGACGGTCGAACGGACGGTCGAACGGACGGACGGTCGAACGGACGGTCGAACGGACGGTCGAACGGACGGTCGAACGGACGGTCGAACGGACGGTCGAACGGACGGACGGACGGTCGGACGGACGGATGGTCGGACGGTCGGAAGGTCGGACGGACGGACGGACGATTACATAGCTTTCTCTAGATTACGTATATTACTTCCGTATATACTACGTATGTATACGAGAAAGTAAAAATGTATCATGAAACGTTTTCACGATTACTTAAAACTTTTAACATACCAACTTCAGCAAACACGAGAAATTCAATTTAAATTCCATGCAAGGAAGAGCATAGAAAAATTACGTAAATAATTCGAAGTAGCCCAATGTACTTTAATTAATTCAAATTATTCATGGTGCTATGGCCTATCTGAAGGTGGAAAGTGTTCGTGTAAATTTCTTTGCACTAAAAGATTCAATGATATAAATTGTAAAGTCAGTTGTAATATTGTGAAGTGATTTGAATTAAAACCTTTTAATATGTCGGGATGTAAATGCTCTCTCATTGCTCTCTTCCTCTCTTTCTCTCTCTTCCTCTCTTTCTCTCTTTTCTCTTTTTTTCTCTTTTCTCTATCTATCTCTTTTCTCTCTCTTTTTCTCTATCTCTCTCTTTTCTCTCCCTTTTTCTCTATCTCTCTCTTTTCTCTCGCTCTATTTTTTGTCTCTCTCTTTTTTTCTTAATAATTTTCACCACATTTAATCATATCTGAACCTGCTCCACTGTTGTAGATTTAACCCGCCCCACATGCTTTTCGTAATCGAAAAGCATTACACCAACTTCGATAAGCAATTCTTAATGAATGAAAATAATGTTATTTTAATAAAAATATAAGCAATTAGATGATAATGCCCCAATTTGTTGTCTTTTAAAAACAATGTTAACATAAAGTACTTTACAGAACAGAGAAATACTCCAACAGTGACAAAACATTATCTACGAGTCACCTTGCGAACATGAACACGGCGGGGTACTTCATTCTGTGAATGCAAGAAGTTGTGGAAGACAATTGAGTGCTTCCTTACATTCTGTCAACACGTAGGAACAAAATTCCGCCAAAATACATTGTCTCAATGTGCCTCTTTTCTCCCTACAAATGTCTTTGCACATTTGACTCCACATTGAGAGAGGTTTTTAAATTTCTTAATCTTTATCGCAAATGCTGGGATTAAATGTAGTAGCTTTTTTCCTCCTACATACATAAAGCGCCGTTTATCACTACTCTGATAATATGCACTCAAAATGCTTCATTGTAAATTCAAAACATGTGATCGTGGGATTAAAAGCTTTTCGTTAACAGGTTTTGAGGTATCTTTATTTCTTTCATTCTTTTCGTTTTCTTTCTTTTCTTGCCTGTCTTTCGTTTTCCCTTCTTTTTTTAATTGGTTTATTTAAGGTCGCTTCAACATCTAAGGTCATTAGCGACCACTGTTGCTGTTAACGGTATGGTAACTATGTGGATGAAACGATATGGTGACTGATGATAAGGGGTGAAAGGACGAACACAAATACAACCATGCCCGAGGCGGGACTCGAACCCGCGACCCTTCGGTCCGAGATCATTACGACACTACTGCCTTAGCGATCTCGGCCACCGGGCCGGCTTTTCCCTTCTTTCTTTTTTCTTAAATTTGTTTTCTTGTCCTTCTGTTTCTTTTTGTTTTCCTTCTTTTCTGTTTTTTCTTTCCCTTTCTTTCTTTTCGTTCATTTATTTTCTTTGCTTTTTTCTTTCCGGATTGCGCTGCAGCTTAGTTTGGACCTGGGCCTGATATCGGGATAGTCGCAAACGGAGCAGGAGGGATGGCGCAAGGTCCGTGACGCATTTTGTGAGACATTGTGTTGCCATCGCCTGGAATGGATCAGAGGAAACTTCCCCACAATTCTCACCCAGGCGTAATTAGATTACGAACCCACTTTTTAGCTGCTCGACGTCGACAGCCCTGTCTCTAACGGGATTCGAGCCTAGGAGACTCCGCCCTCCCTAAGAAGGTTCAGTGGATGAAAAACAGTAACGATCCAGTTCTTCCGAGGGCGAAAAGTTGGAGATTGATCGGAAGACTCATATTGCTTATAAGACGCCATATGACCTCATTAAACTACTTGACGGACGGACACACGGAGAGACGGACGGATGAACGTTTTGCCTCATTCGATTTTTCGGTATTTTAGACCGGCAAAACATGGATTCTGGCTACGCTACGTGTTACAGGATATTTTTTCTAAATTAAGCAACTGGATATATCCACATTTTCGTTACCTGTAATAAAAGATTCTCTGCCGAAAATTCGCCGATTTTTCGCGCAGCAATACAAACCTTTCTCTCTACTCCGTGGCGAGATAGTAATTATATATAAAGTTCTATACGAAAATAAACTCAGAGTAAAATATAATGCGTTGTCAATATAGATTTGTAATGTTTTAGTAAACATGATTCATTGATAGATGAAATGCTTTTGCTGTTACGTCGGTTTTCTTTATCATGCCCTGTCGGTTGCTTTGCAGACTATGCTTTTTAAACTGAAGCACGTAGTAAATTATCGAATGTGAGGTTACTAAAATGTAGATACCTCCGCGAATAACGCATAAACAAATGACAATGCGCGTCAATTTCCTGATGGGACGCGTTATAATTACGGCAATACTTTAAAAGATTTTAAGAGAGAGATTGCAGGTTCGAAGCAATGGCAATAACATCGATTTACGAGGTCAAAGTGTGGCTAACAATAATGTAATAAATATAAGAATGAGGCTGAAGAAATTAGACTCCTTAAGGGCAGAAAACTTACTATACAAAACGTAAGGCTGCTATGATTTAAATTAAATGATTATTTTAAAAAAATCAATGATTTAAATCATCAGTGGTGCAAATTTATTATTTGCAATAAAATGAACATTCAAATTGTTGTTAAGTTATACAACAATGTGGAAAATTATAAAAAGGATACCATTTTAAAATTCCGAGTATGATCATATAAATATTTAGATAAAATAATGACTTTCATGAAAAGTACAATTCACAGAAGCGACCGTTAAGTATATTGTTCCTCAATTTAGTAACACAATTAGTAGAACAGTGAGCAAGTAACAAAATGCGGAATATATCCCGCATTTTTCGTTTAGGGCACTACTATTAAGTAGAATTTAATATTTCAAAAACTAACATTAATGTACGTTTTTCCATTAATTCACCTGTTATGCACTTATTGTTATTCACTGTTATGCACTGTAAATGCACTTATTGTTAAAATAAGTGCATTTTGATTAGGGCGGTATAGCACAAAAAATGGTAAAATTTCTTTGAACGAAGAATGCCTTTTTTTAAAACATGCCAATAGATGGTGACACAAGCTTATTCGGTAATGTGTATGCAAGAGAAGTGTTTCAGGGTATTACAATTATAAGTAACTCAAATTTGAAGATGTTATGTGTCAGGCGGTATTGCACCGGACCTGTACTATATATTGAGCGGAAGACGAATATACGCCCCGCTCACGCATCATGAACCCGCCGAGTTGAAACGTTGGTTCAGGCGGTCCGCCAAGTTGAATGCGGCGCGGTGACGTCATCACCTGACGTCGGAATCGGTCAAGCGGACCGACGCTGACCAACAGAAAATTCACAAGACAAGATTCTCAATTAAGAAGCAATTTATGCATTCAGTTTCGACCTGAAAGAAAGATTATTTAATCCTTAATTATTTACAAATAAAAATATTTTCTGTATAATGAAAATAAACAATCAAAATATAAATCTCAATAAATAATGCTTAAAATAATTAAATTGATAATCTTGATTCAATATTCTTATCTTATAAAGATACATAAATATACCTTGACCTCCATATTCTTCTCTTCACCCACAATCAATAACACGAACAATTTTTAAACCACGAACTAAATATCGCCATTGGCTCCCGAGGCAAAAGCAAGAGAAACAATGGCCAAGATATTTTTTTCTGTTGAAAGACAAAATTTTTCAGTTAAAATTTCCGAAAGAGAGCAGTCGGTTAGAGCCTCAGAAGAAGAGTGGTTGAGAAATCTGATAGTTTTTCTGAACTGTTGAGAAGGCTGTTAAAGGGGATAGAATCGGAGTGATTTTCGAAGCGTGGTTTAGTGTTCATTTCGGCGTCTCACGGACCATTCTATCCAGCCGTTATGTCGTTTCACAAAGGAAACAGTCCTATGGCGAATGCAAGTTTGCGACGTGGTCAGGGAAGCCTTCGCGTTAGAAACACGAAACGAGGGAGTAGATGAGACCGCTGCTTTAGTGGTCAAATAGAATTGGACTGTGATGTGAACGGGCGGAGGCGACGGAACGAAGAAGCGTACATGATCCCAAGTACAATGTCTTCAAGACATTGCTGACAGTCCTATTAAGCAAAATTCGCGCCATCAAAATCCCCGGATTACGACCTTTATTTATTTATTTATTTTACGTCAAAAACAGTTAAAAACTGCGTATGACGTGTTATGGGAAAAAGTGAATTGTGTGCACATTTTCAAAATTCTGTGATCCCTACACTAAGTCATATACTACTTAAATTTTGAATTTTGAAAGGAGAAAAAACTCCTATGTAATAAAATCTATTTTCAAGGATAAACAAGCAATAAATTTTGAATTTTGAAAGGGAGAAAAAAAACAAAAAACTCCCATGTAATAAAATCTATTTTCAAGGATAAATAGCAATAAATTTTGAATTTTGAAAGGGAGAAAAAAACAACAAAAAAACTCCCATGTAATAAAATCTATATTCAAGATAAATAAGCAATAAATTTTGGCTCTTATTACTTCCTGCCGCGACAACATGGAAACGATAATTTGAATAATTGTATTTCCCACTGAATTCTAGAAGACGTGCACAGAAAATGAAGTTACATTTATGTCCAGAAGCAAAACAAGGGGCCATCTCAGCATTTGCTCAATGGATCAGGGAAACTGGACGAAAAACCTGATCGAGATGGGGGTCATTGACCCGCAATTGACCTACAATTGGCACATCATCCATGCTACCACGGCTGCAGATCAGTCTCCAGAACATACAGTTTCCGACGGTCGTCCGCTAACGAGGGAATCGAAGCCGACGGAAACGCAGAAGAACTGGTGCAAACGAGAAATGGCGAGCACATTGGTGTATCTAACCAAGACCACGTGCATCTACGAGGCTGTGATATCGTAGGCTTCCGCGGCCAGAGTTATGATCTGGGCTGTCCGGGTGACGCCGCGTCGAAGGCTGGGGTGCCGACGTTTCGACCGACATATCGCGGTCCTCTTCAGGGCTGTACTGCCCTGTACAGTACAGCCTTGAAGAGGACCGCGATATGTCGGTCGAAACGTCGGCACCCCAGCCTTCGACGCGGCGACACCCGGACAGCCCAGATCACATCTTCGAGGCTACCCGGACGCGTGGAGGTTGCTGCAGCGCCGAGAGCCGCCGCATCGCGTGCCGCCAGCCGGGGCCGGAGCCCGGCAGTGTTTACGCCTCGCCAGCGGATCCCGCCGAGGCCGCTCAACCCCTCTCCCATGAATACTCGTGCGTGAGAAGTCATCAAAGATAAAAACTTGCATAATCGATTAACGAATAACAAATTTGAGATCGGAATTAAAGAACGTTCCGTTTTTAAAACCCTTTATTGAACGAGTCGAAGCAAAATCGATGTTAAGTCGAGGAATTGTTGTAAATATGATCAGGGTATTAAATTGTTTCAATGTGTTATTCAATCAGTTAAACGTGTGGAATAATGGAGTCATTGATATTTGTTGAATATCGTCCACAAGACAGTGGGATTTGTAAATAGTTTAAAGGCGTAGAATACGAATTTCGGGTAAATGCCTTAAAAACTAATCAGAGACAAGGCTAGCATTTGCTCGAGTTGGTTAACTACACTAAAAATATAGAACTAATCTCAAATGAAAATATTTGTTTTCAATGAGCATTAAAATTTGTTCAGGCAGTAAGGTGACAGTTGTAGTTTGTACTCAACGTCAATTACGAATGTGAGGTTTGCGTTCGAGTAACGAATTCCAGATATCAGAGTTCAGTCTTTTTTGCGTAAGTTTATTTCTAATTGAAGAATACATGATTTTGTGTCACTGATCCGCAATCTTTCATTTCTTAGTCGTAAACTTGCCTGTATTATCCCAAACATGCATTCTTAGTAGAAGCATCCGAAGAACAATTGAACTAAATTAGCTCGACAGGTCTGACAACGGATCGGCAGTGAACTGTCGGACGTCGGAGGCAACGCCCACGCAGAGCGAAGCTCCCTTAGGGATAACGACGCCTCATCGGAAGAGTTGCAAACGCACGACGCACCGCGGGAATTTTGACGGCGTGTTCCGTGAATGGGTCCTTTTTGACTTGGTATATATGTAACATTATTTTTTTAAATTTAGGTCATATTGAGGAGAACATTAAATTCCAATAGTAAATAAAAGCATTATGTGAAAGAATATACTTATCTTGGCCAAACTATAACAACAAATAAGAATAAGAATAAAGAAATAAAGAAAAGAATAGGACTAGCTTGGGGCAAATTTTGGTCCATGAAATTTATTTTTGAGGACCAAAATATAAACAGAGAGTTAAAATTCCATCTACTAGAGAGCTGTGTATTTCCAGTATTATTATTTGAAGTACAAACATGGAGTTTAACTTAACAAAATATGAAATCCCTAAGAGTATGTCAAAGAAATATGGAGAGGAAAATACTGCACATCAGACTGAAGGATAAAGTAAAGTACGAAGAAATTGGTAAACAGAGCGGTTTAAAGGATTTAGCAGCAAAGGCCCAACATCTAAAACGGAAATGGGGTGGCCACGTGGCAAGATTAAAAGATGACAGATGGACGTATATGTTAACAACCTGGGACCCAAGACAGGGAAAAGAGGCAGAGGATGTCTTAAACAAAGATGGGCCGATGTCTTTAAGAATGTTTATGGCAACATATGGTCAAGAATAGCAAGAAACGGAGAAACGTGGAAGGCTCAAGAGAAGCAAATGACAATCAACATTAGTGAAAGGAAATGAATAAGTAATATGTGAAAAAGTGCATGTAAATAGTGTAAATATTAATGTAATAACTAAAAATCTCTTAAGGACAAATCAACAATATCGGTGAAAGGAAGTGAAATATGTGGATAAGTGCGTATAAATAATTAAAGTGTAAATATTAGTGTAAACTCAAAATCTCTTAAGGACTGGTTCAACTTAAGAGTTAAGCAGAACCACTCCTGTGTTCTGATAGGAGTCCCTTGCCCTATTAGGGATTCAACGGGCTCATATCATCATAATCATCATCATCATCATCATCAAATACTTATGTAACTGTCAATTTCTTACATATTATTGTAATCAGTTATAATCTGCATTACAACAGTGCTCTTAGTTTTGTCAGTTTTGAAGATAACTAAATCTTTGTTCATTTGTAAGAAGCTTTTAGCATTTATCACAAACTCCTTGATTTCTGAATTAGTGTGGTTTTTCATATATTTCTGTTTACTAATAACGTTGGTTATTACGTTGGTAAATTAACATTTGTGTTTATCAGTGCATTCTGAGATTATGTAATCTATATCAGGAATTAACTATTCAACGGAAATTTGTTTATGTTTGTATGGTATACCGAATTTTGAATGTTCGGACAATTACTGACCAATATATGAAGGAATTTCTGTGTTGGTTAGATTAATAAAACAATTGCTGGTATTGTCTGCATTTTTTCCTAATCTGGTGTTGGTTTTTTGTGTGTTAGACTATAAAATTTGGCGATATGTTTATCTTTGGTCTCAATGAACAACCTTTTTCATACGCAATGTTCTGTATACATCTACTGATTCCCCAAAATTCGATGTTTTGTGAATGTTTGACGCTGAAGATAATTTTGAAGAACGAGAGGTTCTTCTTTCCTAAAGGGACAGTTAAAATAAATAAAATCAACCTTTTATATTGTGTTATTGTGCTGGTAAACGGTATAGGAACATCAAAATCTATCCAAAAGGTACTTCTTGAATCGAATTGTTTCTCATAGGACTCCAAAGTATTTGGCGGTCTCCTTTCGAGTTCTTGTCATGCAGCATGATTAACCGTATAATGTCGAAGCAAATTAAACTTCATGCGTATTAAGCACGTTTTTGCAAGCCTAACATTTGGTATAGCTGACGCCATCTGCGAAAAGATTTTTCTTTCCATGTTGCATTGAAAATTGTCGGTGTGGGCGCTTGGGTTAGCAAGGTGCTGGTATCGACTTGCACGTTTCGGCACCCGGAGTTATCTGGACACTGTGACAGAAGTTATCGCAAGCCGCGCGACGCGGCGCCTCCGGTGACTTGCCGTCGGTAGCCAACGCGGCTCCGAGCGCCCGATTGGCTCTGATTGACCAGCCCAACCTTTTACAATGAATTCAATGCCAGAAATATATGTTCATTTAAAGTTTTCAATGAAACTTTAATTTTCGCTTGAAACTATTTAATTTTCGCTTGAAACTATTTAATTTTCGCTTGAAACTTTAATTTTCGCTTGAAACTATTTAATTTTCGCTCGAAACTATTTAATTTTCGCTTGAAACTATTTAATATTCGCTCGAAACTTTAATTTCGCTGAAACTATTTAATTCTCGAAACTATTTAATTTCTCGAAACTATTTAATTTTCACTCGAAACTATTGAATTTCCATTACTAATGACGAGAAAGTACGTGTTGTTTTAGCACTAGTTTGAATCAAGATGTAAATTTTTCAGTTTCTTTGGCTAATATGGACTACGCTAAATTTGCCTGGTATCGACGTACGTGAAGGTCTGTACATTGAAGACAGTGTTGGTCAACGCCCTCTCATTCTAGAAGGCATTGGTCTTGGTCTAGGGATGCGAGTGATAGCGATGTTAGAGGGTGATGTTTGTACACACCACAGCGGGCAGCACTAACGCTCTTGTGCGCATGCGCAGATGCACAAAACTGATGCGAAACATGAACTGCACATGCGCAAAAAATCGATAGTGCTTTAACTATCGAGAGTGCACAAACTCCCTGTTTTTAAAATATCTAAATTTTCCAACAGAAACATCGATATTTTGTTTTGATGGTTCTTCAGATCGATGTTTTTTTCTAGAAATGTTGATGTTTCCCCCAAGTATCTGTTGTTATAAAGAAAATTTCGAGTATCTATTTTTTTGTGAATTGCTCAAAGACAACTGCCATTGACATCTGTCACTCCCAACCACAAGAAACTGTTTGGAATTCGCAAACTTTCTCCAGTGTTACCAGGGTACGGGATTTATTATGTAGGTTTGTTCGCTTTTAGAAATAAATATGGAGGAGGATATCTTTCAGTATTATTGGGTATTTTGTTCAGGAAGTCTCTCTTTATTATAATTTTAACAAATTTGTTATTGTTTCTTGCGGTAACCATTGGCGAAATTGAATGAAACGGTTCAATATCTGCAGCAGACAACACGATGGGCTGAGATAAAGACGAAAAAAATGTTTCAAATAAAATTTTATTAGCAGCGAATGACATGTGACTCATCAAAAAGAGAATCTTGCCGTTGTAAACACGAAGACATTTTCTACAAGAACAAAATTATAATGGGATTGTCAGATGTTAATCATATGAGTGGACGTTTTACATTAATTACTGAAGTTCTAACCACAGTGTTGTGCGGTTCGGTGGCCGAGATCGCTAAGGCTGTAGTGTCGTAGTGGTCTCGGACCGAAGGGTCGCGGGTTCGAGTCCCGCCTCGGACATGGTTGTACTTGTGTTCGTTCCTTTGCCCCTTATCTTCACCATTTCGTTTCATCTTCATAGTTACATAACGTTAACTCCAAAGGTGGTCGCTAATGACCTAGATGTTAATGCGACCTTAACAAAAAACAGTGTTGCCAGAGATAGATTGCCCGAATGCGGGATCTCAAGCGCCGCAATGGGGGTTTTTGCGGAAGCTGGGCAGTAAAAATGTGGCTATGATGTTGTTGAGCCTGGCTTTGGAAGATTATCTGAAGATATTTCGTGTTCAAAACAAGACTCCTCCGCCTTTTAATCCTTTGGCACAAGGGGAAATTCTGAAGGCCAATTATTTAAGAACTATTAGTTTACCTCAGCGTAACCAGGTGCATCACCGCAGTGCATCAACTGATGTCACTGCAGCACCTCTGACCGGGAGGTCCTAGGGTCGCGTCCTGACTGGGGCAGGATTTTCGACACTAGCTTTTCAGCTAGGTCGAAGTCAGACACTGTCTGGGGGGGAATTCTAGCGGCCAGCTGCTCTGATCGGTACTTTTCCGTGGTTTCTCCGATCAACACCAGGCGAATGCCGGAGCAATATCCTGGCAAACGGGTCACGGACCGCGCGCGATCTTTCCTTCCTCTTCCTTGTCCTATCCTCTCCCCTTACACACACAACAACATGCACTACACTTCCACATATCGCGAGAGATCGGTCGGGAGCTTAGAGCTTGTCCCGGCTGGGGCGGTGCCCCGCTGGTGGGAGAGTCCTGGTTAGGGGGAAGGATATCGCCATCCAGCGAGGGAAGATCACCGCCATCTCCCGAGAGGAACTACTCTTACGGGACCAATGACCAAAGCAGTTGACGCACCTGGAAACACGAAAAAATCAATCAATGAATCAACCCCAGCGTATAATTTATAGAGTATTGAAGAAATGGTCAGTATTGCCTTGTCTGTTCGAAAAGCAATCGCTTGCTATTGTTTTTTGCGCAATTCGAGCCTCATAAATGTTATTAAGCAGAGATCGCCCGCCAAAACGAAGTTCATGGAGTCTGCAATGCTGTGAATTAGACGTGCTACCAACTTGAAAATAAAACTTTCAGTGCCGCCAGACGCGTATTGCTGCTTAGAGTTTTACACGAGTGAGGCGCGTCGACATGAAACTGCGCGGCTTCCAGACCTTCAAACAAAGCGATTTCATCGGGTCTCAAGTAGAAAGAGCCGGGATTCCGCAAAATCGCGACCAAGTGCAATGTTGTCTTTCTGGTCGTTCTTGGTGTCCGGCCCGTGCAGCGCTCTCACGCCCTTCTTAGAAAGCAGTTCAAATTTTCAAAGCAGTTCAGTCGTTCCAAAGAGTTTCATACGAAAAATGTATATTGCTTTTGTCTCTGGAAGCCCGCCCGCGGTTTTGTACAGAAAAAATAGGTCCAAGGTGGGGTGTTTGAAATGCATACCAGTTTGCTGTTAATTTGCGTCAAAGAATTGCTATATATTATTGAATTCCTAGGACGGAGCTAAATTTGAATTAATTTTGACCGCCTATGTGCCAACACATATGGATATAAATGTGTATGTCGATTTCTCTCGGAGATGGAATACGCATGTTCAATAGTATTAGACTTTGCTTTCTTACTAGTGTCTTCTACTTGTCTTCTACTTTCTTATGATCTCCAATGCTGTTCAACATATTCACCCACGATATCTCCAGCCTCCCCTCCACCGAAACGGCGCATTATGCAGATGACGCAGTTTTATTCACATCCAATCACTTTCACCAAGATGCCTTTTCTTCCCGTCAAAAAGCTTTAAACGAATTCTCCACTTCGTCTTCTGACTGTCAACTTTAACCCCGTTAAATACATTCCCAAAACCTTCACCCTAAAACGTATTCCGCCTGCTTCACCCCTATATGTATCATTTGCTCCCCTCAAATGGGTAGATCACAGCACTTCAATCCCTTACCTTGGAGTCCTTCTAGACACCCGTCTCACCTGGCCCTTAAAATTCCTCCCTTCGCCAACTCTATCCTCTTATTAATAGAAACACATCCCTTAACCTAAAAACCACTATGCACTTACATAAATCGCTATTCCGCCCTGCAATTACGTACGCCGCACCGGTATGGGGAGGGGGTGCCGCCCCCTGAACAATAAAGCACTTCCAAACTCTAAAAAATAAAGTCCTTCACACTGCCTTAAATGCCCCATGTTACATATCTAATGCTCGAATTCACAATGATTTAAACTTCCCTACAGTCGCCTAGCACATCGCCCGCCTCTCTGAAAGATTCTACAAGCTTCATAACCACCCCTTCCAACCGATTTCCTCACTAGGGAAAAACGCTCATCCTCATCTAAACCGCATCCCGTCCAGATCCTACAAAGATAGATTCCGTCCTCCGAAACTCCTTCCCTTTCCACATCATGTGCACTGTTATCTCACCCATTCCAAAACCAGCGCAATAACTGCCAAGCACCCCAACCTGATTTCCCGTTGAGAAGCCCAGTGGGGTCATCCTCATTTTGTCTGTATATTATTGTATACATTGTGTAATGAAACAATTCTGTAAAGTGGCTATGTACGCTATAGCAGAAAATTCTTGAATAAAAAAGCAAGAAACTATCTTGTGACTTGTACTGAAATTTGATCGGTACTTTCCTTTCTTTAGAAAATACTGGAGAGATAAAGTGGGAAGATCCACAATGTTATAACTCAATTCTTTGAAAAGTCATGAAGCTGTCCTTTTCTATCTCCATCAAAAGCTGAGATTTATTTATTTATTTATTTTACGTCAAAAAAACAGTTAAAAACTGCGTATGACGTGCTATGGGGAAAAGTGAATTGTGTGCACATTTTCAAAATTCTGTGATCCCTACACTAAGTCATATACTACTTAAATTTTGAATTTTGAAAGGAGAAAAAACAAAAGAACTCCCATGTAGTAAAATCTATTTTCAAAGATAAATAAGCAATAAATTTTGAATTTTGAAAGGAGAAAAAACAAAAAACTACCATGTAGTAAAATCTACTTTCAAGGATAAATAAGCAATAAATTTTGAATTTTGAAAGGAGAAAAAACAAAAACTCCATGTAGTAAAATCTATTTTCACGGATAAATAAGCAATAAATTTTGAATTTTGAAAGGAGAAAAACAAAAACTCCCATGTAATAAAATCTATTTTCACGGATAAATAAGCAATAAATTTTCAATTTTGAAAGGGAGAAAAAACTCCCATGCAGTAAAATCAATTTTCACGGATAAATAAGCAATAAATTTTGAATTTTGATTACTAATCGCGCGTTACATCCACCGACCGGCAGGGCCTGCTGCAGGGCCTCCAATGAATTGAACAAAACGAGAATTTTTATTCAAAAAGGAACTAGAAATTGCACAAATTTTACATAAATATTTTTTGTACGAAGTATGCACAGAATTTTGTTGAAAATTTTGCAAATCTACGACTGCTCTTAATATAATAATGACAGGGCCCGTGGGTCTAGGTTAATTTGGGGTCCCCTATTCTTACTTTGACAGATCTCCCACCCCCAGTTTCAATGTTGAAATTAAAAAAAAAATCCTATCAACTCACATTGTATTTTGTATAATTGTTTAATATTTTGAAAGTATTTCTTAGTGCTTCATTTAATATTATTCAAGGGAAAAAATGTAAACATACAGTGTATGTGTAAGTAAGAATAAAAGATTGATAGATTGAAAATGACTATAAATTAGACTTTAAAAACAATATAAAAATTTTGTGTCTCTCTCGGTCGGCTGCCAGATGTCGCATGCTCACGACCGTATCAAGGAGAGTTGCAGATCAAGCGACATCTAGCGGCACGACCGAGAAAGACCGAAAAGCTGTGCCATATTCCATCGTGAAGACAGTCCCTCTCGCGCCACGTTATGAAAACCCAAAGTATATGAATGGTGTGCTTTTAGCCATGGTGTGCTTATAGACATGGTGTGATCTTAGCCATGGTGGCATTTAGCAGACCAGGCTGTAAGAAAACGTGGAAACTGTTGCATAAAATGTCGTCAATGTTTGATAAAATGAGATGCGCTCGTCATTTTATCGTCATTTTACGAGTATATACTGATAACCGAAAGCCGTAAATGATAATGGAGATGAGGAGAGCACCTCTGAAAATATTTTCTCCGGCCTTGAAGTGTTCGAATAATGGATGAATACTGAGTCTTCTTATTACTTCAAAAATCTTTTATATGCCTTGGTGGCGACAACTTAAACATCTATAAAGTCTATAAAACTGATTATAAATAAAAAATAAATGTATGTTGGTATGATAGTGTAGTTTTTATTTATAATATTTTATTCTTTTTTAATTTAAGATACTATATTTGTAAAATACATAACATAAAATTAATAAGATAAAATAAAGTAATATACAATTAAAAATAGTATATAATATTCATAATTTTCAATTTTATTTAAAATATTATATTTTTAAAATACATAACAAAATTAATAATATAAAATTATGTGTTACACAAATGTAAATAGTTCAATTATTTATAATTTTTAATTTAATTTGACATATTTGTTTCGTACAAAAATACGCATTCTATTTGAGTGATTGACCCCCATTACTTTATTTTTTATTTCCGTTTTTTATAATTATTGCGTATATAGATTCATGAAGAGCCTAGACCACCCGCTTCAGGCGGGGTGAAAAACTTGGTGGGATGCCCTAGTTCAAATCAACAAATTGTTTTACACCATCCAGCATACTCGTAGAATAGTTTAACAACGACCAAAAGCACTAAACAGATAATACCATGTACATATTATTGCAGGCAAGAAACTACTAATTTTATGTCAAGGATGTTATGTTGAGGATTGCACATTACCCGTTCCAGCTGCCTCCAACATACTCTGTTGTGAACAGTGTAAACCAATGTTGACTCGCTGCTTTCCGCTGTGGCCCGTTTGGTGTGCGGTCTGTCTGGATTCCTCCATCCATCCATTTCCTTCTTTTCATTCGTTAAGCATTATTATTAACATACGTCTTATACGTAGGTGATCAAACAATAAAATATAACTCGTTTAAGTTGAATAAATAATAATGGAAACGGGATGAAACTGAAGGTGGTACAGAATAGCACAGACTTTCTCGTAGCAATTTTTTTCTAATTTCCTTGGTGTGGACTGGCTTCAAGATCTTGCTCCATTCTCTGCCCAGATGACATCTATCGTCGTCTAAAGTATATTCTTCTGACATTTTCTTCAGTTCTTCAATTTGGGAAAGATCGGGCGTGTGGTTTGGGCGCTAGTAGTGGTCGCGGACAGACGAACCAACGTTTTAAAATTAAAACCAACAAAAAAACACTTTTTCGGTATCAGGAGTCCCAAAACGTTTATTTCCGTTCAAATCTCGAAATTGATTTCCTGCAGAATTACATAACTTTGTCTATACTACGTTTATTACTCCCGTATATACGTATGTATACGAGAAAGTAAAAAAAGTTGTTTGCTTCGTACAATTTTCATAAGATCCTTCTCCAGAGTTCGTGCTCTCTCCTTTATTGATTCTGAATTGTCCTGTCTCTAAGAATCGTAATGCAGTCATGACACCTTTCAGTGCCTCTTGCACTGTAGGAACACATTTCCACTCTCCGAAGACCCTTTTAATCGCTTAATGACATAAGAAATCCAATTAACTTACAAAACTTTGTACATCCTAAGTTCACTGTAACCGAGATTCAGGTTCACTATAACCGAATCATTTTAAGTTTATTTGTAACTAGCAAAATACCCGGCCTTGCCTGGATTTTCTTCATATTCAATCCTTGCGAATGAGGGAAAACATGCATTTTATATAAACCACAGTGTTTAATATTTTTAACGTAATTAGTTCAAATTTTAATAAAATACTATAATTTTCTTTCATGTTATTGTACAACACATTGCTATTAAATGAAATTTTTGTTATCTTATGCACCGCTACTCATCTCTAGCGAATAAATTAGGTACCAGTTTTGCTGCAGCACTACTGGGCTCTGACGGAATATATTAGGATTCACGTGCTGTATGCGAGAGGCGAAAAATGGTCACGGTGCATCTTCAAAGATATTATTAAAATTATTTATTTCCCGCATTTGGGTTGTCTTAATATTTACCAGACTTTGCTAGGACACTGCGAAGACCTGAAGAAGAGCTTGTAAAAAATTTCTATCTATTCATTCGCTACTTTTTGTGGTATCTATGGCGGTTACACGCCGTTGAATTCACATTTATTAGTAGGGAACGGAATTTATTGTAGTAAAAAATGCGAAATATGTACATATATATACTTATTTTTTTCCTAAATCTGGAAGAAAAAGTAGAAAATGTGTAAAATTAAAAATTCATTATTGTGTTTGAAATTGTTTTCTATAAGCATTTTCCGACCATAGAAAGTCGCCGATCAGTTCTTAACAAGTATTCGGAGTGGCTGAAAGTAGGTTCTATCTCTACTGAAGTAATTGTTCACTAGACTTCACCACATATAAGAATTTTATTCGAAATATAAAATACGTTCATAGTATATAATACTCTAGCGTCATGCACAAACGCAATTGTAACGAACGGCCGCGTGGCATAGGCGACGCTAAGGCACCACGCGTCAGCCTTTGTTTACGAGCGGATGTGACGTCCTTTGTTTACGAGCGGCGGAACGCTCTCTTGGTTACGGACGCGGTGCGGCACGGATCGGAGTCTGGGTGGAGCGGGCCGCGAGCTGTGCAAGAGCCGGCAATGTGTTGCCGTACAGAGGCTGACTCGAGGACGAGTCGTAGGTGGGTTGCGGCGCTTCACGCCATTTAATGCTTGAGATTAGTGCGTAGTGGTGTGGTAGCCGTAACGGGAAATTACTCCGTGTAGGGATATTAGTAATTACGTTATTTTGTAATAAGGTGGTGGACTGATAATAAACCTCTAAATTACTAAACCCACACTCGTCTGTGTTATTATTGCAAATGCATGACGCCACAATACAATGTTTGAGAGGAACCGGTGTACAAGTGAATGGTAGTACAGTGTAGCGAGTGATGGATCCCGTGGGGGGGGGGGATTGTATATACCCCACCCTCCAAATTGAGCAACGCGACAATTTTCTGTAAAAGTATTTGTTAGTTTTCGATCGAGTTACGAATTTACTATTACTACTACTACTACCTACTACTACTACGACAGTACGATTACTACACACGAGCAAGCACGTCGTTGAAATTACTTTTGTTCAGAAAAATCCGCTGATCCTCAATTCATAAGTACGCAGTAATCGGGCGTGGGGAAGTAAGTTTGACAATGGCGGAGACATGGTGGTAATAAAAGCATTACATTTGATTTGTAAGAAAGATGATTCCATAACAAATATTGCAAACATTTGGAATGTTCCGTTTCGAAGTATCGGCATATAAAAATATTAAAATGTAGCGAAATATGTAAGAAATGTGCCGTAATAGGTAAAATATGAAAGATATGTAATTAAACCAAAATATGTAAAATAAAAATAGTTTTAATTAATTTAGAATGTTTTGTAAACTCTAAAAAATATAACTGAATGTAGGTATCTAGTTCCTGTAAAAACATGTATGTAATTACATGGAAATCCGTTCCCTATTTATTAGTATAGATGTAAGTGAAACGGGACCAGTGACTTAAGTTCGCTACAACCGATGGTTCGCTATACCCGGAGTCGACTGTGTGGATGTTTTGGGAAGCTTTGCCCACGCCAGGCGGGTGCGCTGAGCTCAGCGTTCGCCACACGAAGCACGAGGCGCGGGGAGGCGCAGGAGGTGCTATTTTCCTCCGCCAGCGGATGTTTGCGCTGATCAGCGGCGCGAGCGCGGCGCGAGACGAGACGAGACGAGACGAGACGAGACGAGACGAGACGAGACGAGACGAGACGAGACGAGACGAAACGAGACGAGACGAGACGAGACGAGGCGTTGCGTCTGAGGGTAGTGTCTCCAAGATGGAATATGCCGTGCCCTGCCGGACTTTGACTTATGTGCGCCCTAGGCTGTCAAGATGTTTTTAATTTGCGCCATTTTAATTTGCTTTTTTAAATTAAAGATATTTAAAAATTGTTGTGCGATATTTGTAACCGAAGCAAATATTGTGTACTTATAAATAATTGATTATACGTATGCGGAAAATAATTCTTACCACGATATTAATTTAATAAATATACGATATTTTTGTATTAATTTTATCCGTACATCAATGGATTTATATTTGATCAATTTACACTTTTGTTACAAATATGGAAAGAAATATTTATATTAAAACATTCAAAAGTTCTCCGTCAGAAATTTTGTATCCGCTGAAATTCGTCCGCCCCCAAAATTGCTGCCCCCAGGCTGCAGCCCACTCAACCTGTTCGGTAATCTGGCACTGGGAATATGACAGAAATGTTTGCCTCTTTCTCGGTCCTACCGCAAGATATCGCATGATCACGACCGTATCGAGCAGTACTGCAGATGAAGCGACTAGTGTCACGACCGAGAAAGACGCGAAAAGTAGTGCCATACTCGGTAAAAGTAGCGCCATCGTGGAGATACTACCTCAGATGCCTCGTTAGAAAAGCCCAAGTGTAGAGACAGTTAAACCTCGATAGTAGGACTATACTTGGTTTTATAACTGCCAGTTGACATAAATCAGCTGTTGAATGTTTCGTCCAATTGGAGCTTAAACGTCACCACAGTGGCGTCATCGTGATGACGTTTTAGCTCTCGATTGGATGATCCCATAAGAGCTGATTTACGACAACTGCCAGGTTACAAACACGCGAGTAGTATATCGAAAACTATCGAGTCTTTAAATAAACTATAGACTATTATCGATAGTACTATCGAAAGAGAAATTTAAAAATCAAAAATGTTTCGACTAATCGATAACCTTTTTATAAATAAATCACAATAATAATGTAATATTATAATTATGGAATAAAAATATTAATTTAAATAATACCTTATAAAATTTTCCAATAAATTCTCCGTCTTTAAATGTAAATTTCTTTGAAAATGTGTAAAATATTGTAATTCTCTTCCAACGTAGCCTCCTCGAACAAACATTGGCAAATATTACTATACTACTTCAATACATCAAACGATAAGCAGAACTAGCTAATATCGGTTCACGGAGGAACCCACCGTGTATTTTCACCATGGCTCTACTCCATGGTTGAAATACATGGGTGAGTTCCTCCGGGGCACTGATTTTGCGCGTTCTGCGCACCACCAGTTGCGTCAAGAACCACGTGGCCACAGCACGGGCACTTCGTTTGAAAAGCCAGTCCAGTCGCTGGCCGCCATGTTGCATGGAGAGCAAGTCGTATTGAGAAACATTTTGAAGGTGGTAAAAACAAACAATTTTCAACGGTAACCAACCAAAAATAACGCGATGAAGGAGTACAAGATGCAATATTTTAAAGAAATGCTTCATAAATCTATTAAAATGCCTTGTAATGATGTGATAATTTTGGTCATTGGCTGAAGTCGGATACCATGCACAAGAGCCCCATTCTCTACCTTCAACCCAACCGGTCGAGATGTCTTAGTGGTAACATCAATTGCCTCTACAGCATTTTGACGAAGAGGTCCCAGGTGTCCAGTTGCCACGGTGACGAATCGACACAAGCTGCTTCGAGTTGAACCACTGACCAGATAATTCTAGCGGCCGATTGCTCTAAGGTTTGCCGTTATGTTGTTGTTGTTGTTGTTGTTTTACTCCGATCAATACCAGAGAAATTCAGGAATAGTACTTTAACACATTCAGGTCGCTGCCGGTAGAATCTATGGGCGCCGACAGGTCACCTTAAATTAGGACGCCCGTACACTACGGGCGCGCGATTAATGCTCACACCGCTCTTCCGCCTAACCACTTAAATATTTACATTTACGTAATTACAATTGAGGCATTCGGGCGGAAATAGTGATAACTGATATTTCACGTTACTTACGAAATTGCAATGGTCGTATTAGCAACGATCGTGTTAGCGAAAGTGTGCTACACATAACTAATGAAACATGAATTGTGAATGTATTTTCATGGTCAATTTTCTGGATTGTAAAGCTAACAACTGTATACTGTATATCTTTTATTAGGTCATTTGCCGTTCACTGACAATTCATGGAGGTTTTGACATCAATACGGTACCTAAAAACACAGCTAGATTTCTTTTCATATCACTTAATCGCTATTAAATAGCTTTTGGAATACATGGACGTCTATGCCCTCTGTAGTGACGCCTAAAGAGGCTAATCAAAATCACCACACCGAAACCAACTTTTGTCAATAAAAAGTAATGTTTTCTTCGTTATTGCAATAGACACTAATGTTATATTATGTATAATGTTCTAATATTAACAGAAATCGCAAGAATTTAAGTAATCATATAAAACTTTTCGAACTCAATTTCTTGTTATTGGTATGAAAAAATGTTTTAAACTATAAATGTAATCATAAAAGTTGGAAGTTCATATAAAAGTACAAGATTGTTCCTTAAAAAAAAGAATCTTGTTTCTATGTTTATTAGGTAAGAAGATACGACCCTTCAAATATACCTCGAAACCTTACTTACTGGGGTGGTGAAAAGTCGCCCTGAGGCTACGACCTGAATGTGTTAAAAAACAAGCCACGATCCGCAAGCGATCTTTTCATCCGCGAGCTTTTTCCCTCGTCTCTCCTTGTCAGTACGTTCACGCTTGCATTCGAAAAACAACTACACACGTCGCACAGTGGGGCCAGAAGAGGGGAAAGTTGGCAAAAAATTTCAAATTCCAAGTATACCTAATTGATTGATTGATTGTTTAGTGTTTCCGAGCGCGTCAATTACTTTGGTAATTTGTCCCGTAAGTGTAGTGCTTGTTTTTCCCTCGTGAGATGGAGTTGATGTTTCCCCGCCTGATGGCGAGATCCGGCGCCGACCTACAGTCGGCTATCGGGGTTCCCCCTTACCAGGTATCTCCCACGAGCGCGGAACCGCTCCAGCCGGGACAAGCTCTAAGCTCCCGGCCGATCTCCCCGAATATGTGGTAGTGTAGTTCATGTTAGTGTAAGTGTGTAAGGAGAAAGGTAAGGACAATAAAAAGGAAGGAAAGATTGTCCATGGCCCGTTTGTTAGGGTACTGCTCCGGCATTCGCCTGGTGTTGACCGGAGAAACCACGGAAAACTACCGATTAGAGCAGCCGGCCGCTAGAATTCTCCTCCAGACAGCGTCTGAATTCGAACTAGCTGAAAAGCTAGTGTGAAAAATCCTGCTGCCGTCAGGACTCGAACCTAGGACATTCCGGTCAGAGGCGTTGCAGTGGCATCAGTTGATGCACTGAGCTGCCGCTCCCGGTCAAAATATCCTTCAGAAGCTCCATTTCAAATGAGAGGTAGTAAAACGTCTCCTTCGTTCCCCGACCAGAAAAGGAAGGGGGAATCACTCTACTCCTTTAAGTGCAACTTTGAACTTGCACAACTGATTAGTGGCGCACTCCTTCGCTCTCCTAGTAAGAAGGGAGGTGTGTTTTTCGATGCAAACAGTTTTGCTCTTTCTACTAGGAGAATCGTACGTGCTATGAATACAATACCTCGAGATATGTACTTTAAATCTTCATTTCTTAAAAACATATTCCTTGAATAATAATGTAGTAATTCCAAGTAGAAACTTCACGTGTCACAATGGAATTACATTTTTAAATTAGGACTAGTGAGAACCCTTCAAAATTTGACGGTGAGATCTGAGATGAATGTAAAATACTGTGCCCGGACTAATGTTCACAATATGTTGCGTTGTTTGGATCTTCAGGGTATAACAAAGATATTTTATGATGTAGAGTTTCCAAAATTTTGAACATGTATGGCCCATAACCAGGTGACAATGCAATATCGGCACTAAATGACACAAAAGAAAGAGCACTATTATACTGACGGATATTTCTAATTTTTTTTGATGTGTCATCACCTATAAACAACTTTGATTTCTTCTGGCATATTGCTGGAAGGTAAACTTATTTTCCTATTTAAGCAACACAGAGTAAACTCGTTTACAGAATTTCTCTCACATGGGGAGTGCAAAGCAGAACAAAACTGACATTTCATAGACAACGACCATACACAGAACGAAATGACTTCACTAACACGACTTCTATGCGGTTTTTCTTTTTCCCTGCGTCCACTTAATGTACGTTTGCGTCTTTTGGGGCGCTTGGGCAACGATCGACATAACCTGTGTACAATTTAACTACTGAAGTACAACCGAGCAAAACCCACTGTCCGAATGTTCCCCAACGAAAAAAAAAAAAAAACAAGCAGTGCCACCATGAAGCAGCTTTAGAAGAAATCAATTGACTATTGATAAGCGTACTATTAAAGAATGAATGAACTAATTAATTTACACCGTAAATGTTGGTGAATCAACACTAACAGTATCTGATAACACATCTAGAGATCACGTTCTTTCATTTAAAGGAAAAAATACTACAATCGATTCAGTAGAAGCTCTAACGAAGCCATGGCAGAATACCTTATTTTTTTAAATATATAGATTTTCATATTGTCTTATTATCGTAAAGGCAGTGGACCTAGAAGTTACACTAATGATATTGGATTCATGTACCAATTCACTTTTTGAATAAGACTCACATGATAAAAGTTCTAATATTCAGGTTATGTAAATAAATATTTGAAGGTTAAACTATTAAATACGAGATTATTTCATTATAAAACGTGTATTTTATTCCTCAAAATTCCGAAAAACGCTTAAAAATCTTTTTTGCCAATTTGTCCCCTTTCTGGCCCCACTGTGCGTCGGGAGATTAGAAGCGTTGAATTTGGCCTGACTGGTACACTAGTTGTGTTGATCTTTCTCTCTTTGGGGTGAGAGAACGGTGTGCGATCCAAGTTCGCACGGCTTTCCTGCAACTGGCTCGAGATCGAGAGACGATCAAACACCAACTCCTGTTGACAGCCGTTTATTCCGAAATGAAGAGTACAGAAAGATCTGGTCACAGCTTAATTGTGCCCTCTCTCTCGTGGGGCGCCTCCGCTTAATTACCTGCAGCCGGGCGGGTGACAACAGCCACGAGTCGCCTGATGGAGGACCTGTACTCACGCGGTTGTTCTCACTTCTAAAGCCTGTTTTACACGGTCATTTTTTCATCATTTTTCTGTACAGAAACTGGATGGAAGAAGGACGTTCGGTTCTATGCGTACCGAAACTGGATGAACGTAATTCCAGCGTTTTACACGGTCACTCCTGGTCTGTACGTAATCGTGATGAAAATACTTCCTCCAAACGCCGCAAAAAGCGCTGGAAGTTTAACAGTTGAACATCGCATTTATGGAAACAAATTAAATTAGCGGGAAGAATGATCAGATAGTTACGAATTCGCAGAGTAAGGAGTAGAAAGATGTGTGAGGTATTGTGGTTTTATTTGCGAGAGGGTTCACTGAACGCAAAGACTCAATATCACAAACAACACGTGCCCACGTTACGCACCAGATATATATACTCCCTGCCGGAGAACCCACACAATCGAAGAAAGTTCCATAAAGTAACACTAGGGGGGCTGTAGTCAAACAGGATGAAATCTGTACGGAGAAATGAAGCATGCTTCATTTTTGCGTACAAATTACATCCAGTCTGCTCAGTATTGACGGGAAATGATGAAAAAATGACCGTGTAAAACAGGCTTAAGACAACTTCCTGCTTCACTTCACGTTTGTGCACACGTGCCCAAGTGTCCACGTGTTGGAGTGGATTGCCTTGACATCTTAGCCGCAGTTTCCTGAGTGCTGTTTCTGGATGCTAAACAATATTTATTATAACTTTAGGATTTACTGGTATTTTCCAGCTGTTCAGGATGCGGTATTTCGGCTGATGTGGTCACAGAAGTGTGAGGCACAGGTGTGTGATATAAACCGGTGACTCTCTAGGATATATACCGATAGAGGGAATAAAAATCTGTAGGCTGACACCGGATCGGGATCTGTCGGCACAATTCCAGCGAGGAAAGCACCACCACATCACGACCAACACTATGCACTACACTTTGAGGACAAACGACCATGTACAGGTCCCTTTTAACAGCATTGGGGGCCCTTGGACCTAGAGTAATTTGGGGGGCCCCAAATTCTTATAGTATAGGCACCGTATAAGCGACTCTGAGAGTTCAAAAGGCTGTTGCCACACATTATTACGCACATGGCACCACTTACATCACAGATAAATGAAATCTAAAAACATTAACACTTACTGACAGACTATGACACGTCTTCATGACATGTTCATAACTTTCGCCAAAACCGAAACTTATCACCTCCGCGACTCTGCGCGAATCAAATGAGCGCCAACGCAGAACCCTGGCTGTGAGCAAGTAAACAATCCCTTGCAATCTGATTGGTTCAGAGCAGGTCACATGAGGAACAATAGCTCTTGGAGGGGAAACTTTCAGATAGGCTTATACGCTGCCGGTACTGTACTGTCACCGATTCCCCCTCCCCCAGTTTCGAGAATAACCCAGTTACACCAATAGTTTGTCTATGATTTAATCATTCATCTTTTTTATAGTTTTTTATTTTATTTTTTGAAAAATTCAGTATTAAATATTTTTATGTACTATCCGGGACCCTGGGCCAGGGCCCTTCGGGCGCGCGCAACACGGCACTGACCATGGCAGTTGGTTGGTTCTTAGTGATTCCGGGCTCATCATCTACCTAGGTCGTTAGTCCCGTAAGCGTAGTGCTTTTTCATCGGGTTGGATGGTTGGTTGGTTGGTTGATTGTTAGTGATTCTGGGCACTCAACTACTGAGGTCGTAAGTCCCGTAAGTGTAATGCATGCTTTTCTCTTTGGGAGTTGGCAGTGATCTCCCTCCGCTAGATGGCGAAATCCGGCGCCGACCTACCGTCGACTGGCGGGGTTTCCCCAACCAGGTATCTCCCACCAGCGGGGCACCCTCAGCCAGGACAAGCTCTAAGCCCTCGACTGCTCTCTCGCCATGTGTGGTAGTGTAGTGCATGTTATTGTGTGTGTGTGTGTGTAAGGGGAGAGGATAGAACAAGGAAGAGGAAGGAAAGATCGCGCGGGGGTCCGTGGCCTCTTTGTTAGGGTACTACTCCGGCATTCGCCTGGTGTTAATCGGAGAAACCACGGGAAACTACCGATCAGAGTAGCCGCCCGCTAGTATTTACCTCCAGACAGGACCTAATTCCGCCTAACTGACAAGCTAGTGTAGAAAATCCTTCCACGGTCGAGACTCGAACCTACGACCGGTCAGAGGGACTGCAGTGACATCAGTTGATGCACTAAGCCACCTCTTCCGGTACCATGACAATTGATACACCCGAAAACACTAAATATTCATTCGCTAATTCGCTCCTCAAACCGAAGTAGGTTTAGAGCAGGGCAAATCCATCTTTTTTTAAAATATACTTTGTAGATTTTTCAAAACATTCTGATCGCATCAGATTTTGAGGGAGTATTCGTATCATTAATAGGCATTCCTCTTATTTCAAGCCAATAATTTTTAATTTCTGTTTAATATTTGAAAATTGTGGCGACGTCTACACTAAAATAACTACTCCTCACATCTGAAATATTTTCCTGATCAACTTCTGAGTTGATGCGACCTGAGTCACATCAGTACTTGAATTTTCGTAACATGGCGCGTGAGGGACTCGTCTTCACAATGGAATATGACACGGCTTTCCGCGTCTTTTTCGGTCGTTCCGCTATATGGCGCTTGATCTGCAGCACTGCTTGATGGGATCGCGATCATGCGACATCTGGCGGTGCGACCGAGAACGACGCAAAAAGCCCATATTCCGTAGTGACAAGTCCTCACGCGCCACGTTATAAAAACCCCAATATACCATTGATCTCCCATCCAGAAAGTGACGAAACACCAACCAGCCCTGACAATAAGAAAAACACCTTTCATAACAAGAATACGTGGCTCAAAGCGAAGTCGCTCACCTTTCATCACTGAGGTCTGGTTCGATTCCCATCGATTCCGATTCCCATCGAAGCTAAAAGTTGCTCTTCTTCCATGATGAATTTAATCCGGGGTCTTGCTTAAGGAAGCAAGCATGATGGACCTTCGGGGAAAAATCAGTAGGACAAACAGAGAACATATTTCCTCACTTTAACGAATGGTTATTATTTCAGGTATATTTAGTCGTTCTTTATTATTCATGCTTAATTCCTCATAAATTTAACTGAAGTAAAATTCATTTTATAGTTGTTAGTCGTGGAGTGATTTTACAGTGGAAATAAGTCTTGTCACGACACTGTTTACATTTACAAGGAACTATATATTGAAAACCCTGTGTTGAAATGTCTATAACTAATTCTATTTCATCCTTTTATCTTCAATTCAATTAATCCGTTTATTAAATAACTATAATAATGACGTAGATTGCGTGTTATAGTGAATCTCTTTTTAATAGTGAAATTAAAAGTGATTTTTTATTTTGTGAGTAGTAAAGTTGGCAAGACGAGGGGAGCAATCCTAGAGCAAAATAAAATCACTTTTGCCACGTGTGGCATACACATTATTATTTAAACAGCCTTACTGACCTTCAATTTTTTTTCATTCAAGTGTACAAATCAGTTTATCATATATTAAGATCGGTAATTGGTGATGAGTTCATACGAATGTATTTTGTTTTCTTTAATGCATTCACCGATTCATCACACTTTAGCATCGTCTCACTTTCAGCTCTATTGCTAAAACTTGGACTTAGCAGTTACCACGCTACACATGCCCTGAATGAGCCGTTTTTGGAAGTGGCTGCACATAGCATTTATTTAATTTTTCCGACATTTCGTGTAGGTGTACTTCATCAGAGCTGCAGCGATCAGAGCTTTTCTAGATGAAATTTCATAAAAAAGTAAAAACCTTTTTTTTTTTATAAAAAACAGCTGAGGAAATTTCCATTTTACTAGGTGACAGCGTCCATTGGTGCTGGACTCACTATCGTTCACTATCGTTCGTTTTTCACTATTGTTCGTTTTCACTATCGTCCACATTGTTTTAAAAATGTGAAAAAAATATTACAGAATGTTCCAGGGGAAAACACATTCCAGAGAAAAACTGAGACAGTGCTCCAAAGTCCATTTCAAAATTTAAATAATTTTTCTCTCTTTGAATTTGGCGTCAGAATTGATTGACAAAAATATCTTAAAATTCAACTATTTTCCCCCGTCACTCTCATTTTTTCCAGCTTAATACATGCAATGGAAGCTGAGAAAAAATAAATCATGAAAAACACGTTCCTTGTATCTTTGCAACATATTGTCCTAAGAGGATGAACTTTTTGGGAATGTACATTTTTTATTTTCTTTCTTAGAATCATCGCGATTATCAATTTGGTTCGGGGCAGTTGTCACTACCTTATTCGGCTATACACTTTGCCTTTCCTCTCACGAATACTGAACAGTTACTCAAGGAAACAATTTCAAATTACAGAAGCAAGTAAACGTATTATTACTTCGGGATGGGTAAATATCATTATAAAAACATGCATTACTTCAGATGAAATTGTTAACGTCAGTATTAATGATTTATTGAAGTGAGTACAATTTGGGAGGGAATACGGCTAAGAAAACTTAGATTGCTATTTAATGCTAAATTGTTTAGTGTCTAAGTAAATAATTTTTGAGGGTTTGCTCAGAAATTCTTGATAAAACTCCAGCGTAACTTAATTATATTGTAACTTGAAAACATAATTACATTATATTTAACACTTGCAATAAAATGAAGAAAAATAGATTATGTCAAGTTCTTCTGCTGTGTCATGTGGAGTTGTGTGTTCTTAAGTTAGGGTGACCAGACGTTCCATTTTTGACGGGCAAGGGCGTGCGGTGATTACATTGTATACCCCAGCTGCTAGCGGTCTATTGCCCCTCCCCTTCCACATGCAAGGTAGTCGCGCAACATGAGATTCTTTACCACAACTGTGGAACATTTTTTTAAAAAAATAAACAATTCCAACACACAATATGTGTTTTCCTGAAAGAAAAAGTAACTTACAGGACAGGAAAATAAAATTGCTTCGTGCAAATGTTGCGGTAATCAGTGGAAACAAAACCTCATTCTTCTTTCAGGACTAGCAAAATACTGCATAATCTTTTGAGAAAAATGAATATGTGTGGATATATCCTCAAGCAGGGATGATTGAATAGGACAAAGTGGATAATCTTTTTCACTAGTTCTATTTCGACCATAAGTTTTTATTCTTTTTACATTACGCACACTCCTGCCAGACGCATTGACTCTCTTAATGGTACGGACTGCTATTCGAAAATTCGGGGAATCTAGTGTTCTGATCACGTGTGTGAGAACAACCTTCATTATAATTAATAAAACATCTAGGAATATTCCCTTTACATCGAGAGAGGCATGTATGCCTTATAATCATTATATAAATTATAAACTTCTCGACAAAAGGACAAAAGCTACGTAAATTTATGTTGACAAAACATGCCATTTAATAAAATAATGACGAATAAATGTAGCACTGGCTTACGAGTAAATGTGAGATGCCTTTTGTGCTCTCTGGCGGGGAATACTGCGATCACGAGACAGGCGAGGCCTCGCTTTGAAGCAAGGGAGGGCGAGTAAAGTCATATATTCCTAGCTAGTTGGGTTCAGTACAACGCCCTCTCTCCGATCGCCGCCCGCCGCTGGCCAGCGTTAACAATTAGTTTTGCACAACACAATATAACAATAAAATGGCAGTTATCCCGTAATTATTTGTATACTTGTCGTTCAGTGAAAAACGAATGTAACCTAACCTCTAAAACTTACGTGTTGTACTCATTTCTGCGGTACACAATTTGTCTAAAACGAAGCTATTGCGGCTATTTGTGTCCCTTTTGTCCCAAAATTGACTCCTAACAATAAAACAAGTGATCAATTTCTCAGCATTCATGTTATCCGACATGCACAACACCTGAAGTGTGCCAGCTGTGAAGACTGCGGAACAGCGCGATACTAGCAGCGAAAACCTACCGAAGGGTTTTCTTCGCTCTTATCGCGGGTCGCAGCGCTGATCCCGTGATCAGCGCGCTGTCAACATGAACACTTCCATCTGTTTACATGTGGACGTTCTCGTTGCTTCGCTCGTATCGCTGCTCTCATCGTTTGTCGCTGCTCCAACATAAACGCACCCTAAGATGCGCGCGCAGCTCGGAGTCCCAGCGAAGGTCTCACAGGTGGAGTTGCGCAGTGGGCCGGCGCAAAGATCGCAGTGGAATACACAGTGGGGGCAACATTGTTGATCAAGTGGCATCGTAATTTTAATTCTCAGTATTCATTAAATTCTCATTCTTGCTTACCCCAGCAGAGCTGGGGTCGAATGAAAGCCACAGTTTACGGGATTGTCCTATTATTTAACTTCCTGCCCTATGTCCCGAACAAGCGTTTAAGGGACACTGATTGTCCCGTTTTTTTATTGTTGTGAATCATTTAGACCCGTTTTTTATTAAATCGGTGCTTTTATATTCAATTTGATGCATTAGAAAGTATTCTCAAATGGCAACATCGTTGGTTTTTTTTCCGAAAACGCCTATTGACAAAGATATACTCTTGGTGAAATGTCAAAAAAGTGATCATATATGGTTCGTTTATAATAACTTCGACTTGACGAAAGGCAGCTGCAAGCAAAAGGAAAGTTGTTCTCACAATTGCAGGAACTAATGCATCCGTGGAAAGGATATTTTCTTTAATAAGTTCTTTATGGACTGGTAAAAAGAACCGTTTATCGAGACTGTCTCAGCAATGATAATTGTGAAGACTCTCTTTGGTGAAAAATGTGTGTTGAACTCCAAGATTAAGTTGCAAATAATGCACCACGTTACAAAAAGTAACTTCCGCATATAAATACTTGAAATATATTTGACATTTCAGACTATTTTCTTTTTATTCGTGCTAGACATTTTCATTAATGTTTAAAAAGTGTAGTTTACTTTCATTGTCAATGTGTAAAGTTGCATCTTTGTAGTGCATGTGTTCCGTTTTTTTAGTCAAGAAAATGTCACAATGTCCCGATTTCTTTTATTTGAAGACCTGGTCTCCCTATCTTAGGTTGGAATATTTCCCAGATTTAATCATTTCCTAGTGTTTTGTGTCCGTTGTGAAATGCTTAAGGTTTATAATTATGCATAATGACACCCCCAATGAGTGCTTGCAGTTATTCTAACGAACAATATTTGTTAAATATTCAACATGTCGCTTACGCATATCAAGTGAACACTGTACAATATGCCTACTCGGTTGATGTTGATGTCTAGACAATAGTAAGAATTGTTTGAATCACCAGAACACAATAAAAAGTAATTAAACTATCATTTTTGTGTAACTCAGTGTATTTTACATTTGTAAACAATATTTGTATAGAAATGATTGCAACAATAAAATAATGTTCTATATGAACCGAGTTTCACATCATATAAATATATAATTAGTGGTGCTACAAATGGCACACATTTTCTCGTATTATTAGGTTTGCTTTCCTCCTCAGACAGGTCTAGAGTTTTTGTTTTGTCGAACCCACTTCGTAGTTCCTATATATCAGTCACCGAAACACCTGCCGGGCTGTACATACTGCTTTCACGCTGTACATACCGCTTCTGTAACTGGGAGAGGTGCCTTAGTGCATCAGCTGATGTCACTGTAGTGCCTCTGACCGGGAGGTCCTAAGGTCGAGTTCCGACTGTGGCAAAATTTTTGACACTAGCTTGTCAGCTAGGTCGAGTTCAGTCGCTGCCTGGAGGAGAATTCTAGCGACCGGCTGCTCTGATCGGCAGTTTTCCGTGGTTTCTCCATTCAGCACCAGGCGAATGCCGGAGCAGTACCATAACAAACGGACCGCGATCTTTCCTTCCTCTTCTTTGTCCTATCCTCACCCCTTACACACACACACACACTTAACGTGCACTACACTACCACACATGCCGAAAGTCCGGTCGGGAGCTTAGAGCTTGTCCCGGCTGGAGCGGTTTCCCGCTGGTGGGAGATACCTGGTTTGGAAAACCCGCAAGCCGACAATAGGTTGGCGCCGGATTTCGCCATCCACCAGGGAAAGATAACCGGCACCTCCCAATGAAAAAACATGCTCTACACTTACGGGACTAATGACTTTACTAGTTGGCGCGTCCGGAATCGCTAACAACGAACCAAACTGCCAACCTACCAACCGCTTCTGTATTGACAATCCATGTGAAGGACACAATCGCATCCCCTGAACACCGCATAGGTCTATCGCAGTCCTGTACCATAATATATTTGCTGATGGTATACTTTGGTCCATTTCAGTGCTTCTACCATTGTCATGGGTGTGGAATCTAGTTCCTTATTACACACGCAGATTGCACATACAATGTATGTCCCAAAAGTATATTTTTTACGCATTATAATGAGTGGCAATTTTTTAAAAACAAATTTATTAATCAGATTGGCACTTCAATTTAAAATTCTTCAATGTATGACCCTTATGCGTCGATACATTTTTACCAGCACGAATTTCATGTCTCGTACGCTCCCAGGAAGTTTTCGGCGAAGAAGTCCTTTAGAGCCGTCGTCGTACTTGCTTCGGTGTTGTCTTAATTCTTGAAACGCGTTCACTTCGTGATCCTTTTCAGCCGAGGGAGTCAAAAATAAGTCCGCCGAAGGAAGGTCGGGACTGTAGGGCGCTGCGTCGCCTCACCGTTGCGGATCAGGAAGTCCACCAATACAAAGGCGATGTGGCCATCCAGCGGGGGAAGATCACCGCCATCTCCTGAGGAAAAGCATGCACTACACTTACGGGACCAATGACCTAAGCTGTTGACGCGTCCGGAATCACTAATGAACCAACCAATCGAAGCGCTGATCTCCGTTCGGACGTGAGTGACCCTGTTCAGTCTCTGTAGCCCTGGCTTGTCGAACAGTCTCTGTGTGTCAAAAAGGGAAAGAGCAACACTTTCAAGCGCGATGTACTCATACAAACCTGCTGGGGCGCGAACACGAAGAGGTTGGCCACTCCGGCTCTGCCCTTTGTTTGCGGACCAAACTCGAAGATCCACGTCTCATTCCCGTTGAGAGGTATCCAAACTATTAGGAATGAAATCTCGAAAGCGTCCTGCGGCGTCTTTTTCAGATTCATGCAAAACATAATCGCGTATCTTTCATCCAAAAATTTCTCCAAGGACGCGACTACTATACAGGAGCTCACAAACGGCCACGTTCTAACCTCCCCAGGGCACGGAGACAACTGAGGTTGGAACCGTTGCATAGGAAAACCTCCCCTTACTCTATCCAAACCAGTCAGGCCGCTCTCCGACTCGCGTCAGAAAACGCATTACTTTTTCGCGACGCATTACTTTTGACTTGAAACCTTGAACACCTCACACATAGTTTCCTGTTGGGCAAAGAGATTACGGAAGAGAGAAGACGAGAACGGGCATGCTGGAAATACATGGGCGAGTTTCTCCAAGGCACCGATTTTTGCTCGTTCTGCGCACCACCAGTTGCGTCACGAACCACGTGACCTAGCACGGGCACTTCGTTTGAAAAGACAGAAAAGATGTTCGCCGCCAACAACCCTCTTCCTAGCTGCTATCTACTAAAATAGTAAAATAGAACACGTGATGGTAGGACTGCGCATACTCTAGGGAATTATTTTTAACTTTTTTAATTATCAAAGAATCTATTTATGCACAAACATCCTACTCTTCATCAGCTATTGAGTATTACTGAACACACAGAAATCTATTTTCATTTAAAATAACACTCTTTTTAGATATAGAAAAGGCATTCGAAAAAGGTTGGCATGATGATTTAATATATAACTACATTTTTTAGGTATTCTTTTATCGTAAAACTTTTATTCAAACTTTCCTATCTAATAGGACATTCATGGTTAAATATATTCATTCCTTCTCTCAAAAATTTAATATTTCTGCCGGGGTCCCGCAAGGTTCCTGTCTTTCTCTTCTGCTATTCAATATTTATCGAAATTGCCGGGCGATATATTACGTTTATATTACGATACTATTATGTTTTCAAAGTCATAAATCAGTTCTACCATTAGAGAATCGAAAAACCTGAACAAATGTGGAAAAAAAAATACTTTGGACGGCGATAGATGGCAGCTGGAAAGAGGATAATGCAATATAGAAATGTAAAACAGATCAAATAAATTAGAAAACTAACTGGTACCAGAAAGTGTGTGCCCTTCTGTAGCACCACTAGTTTAAATTTTAAATTGTCTTCTTCCAGTTACATTGCTGGAGAAAGAAAACTTCGATTTCATATTACATCTGCAGAACACACTTCTGTTATGCAGAGAGCCTGTTGAGAAACCCGGCTTTAATCAATCAATAAAGTAATCTGTAACTTCGGTCATCGTTTACGCAGTGCGCTGACTTGCGCTTCCATCTATGCCAGGGGTGTCCGACTGGGGGCCCGCGGTGTCGTTTATTATTGCTCGCGAAACGTTTCTAGTCAAACGTGAAAGTCCTTTGCACCTATGGCGGGCGAGGACTTTACGGACTTATCGTGGTCAACCCCTCCTAAATGTAAAAATAGGATATGTTTAGGTTGGTTAGTGACTCCGCGCGAGTCAACAGCTTACTTCATTAGTCTCGTAAGTGTAGTGCATGCTTTTTCATCGGGAGATGACGGTGATCTTCCCACGCTGAATGGCGAGATCCGACGTCGATCTACCGTCGGCTAGCGGGCTTTCCCCCTAACCAGGACTCTCCCACCAGCGGGGCACCGCCCCAGCCGGGACAAGCACTAAGCTACCGGCCGGTCTCCCGAAATATGTGGTAGTGTGTTGCATGTTACTGTGTGTGTGTGTGTGTGTGTAAGGAGTGTTGATATGAGAAGGAAGAGGTCGAAAAGATCGCGCGCGATCCGTGGTCCATTTGTTAGTGTACTGCTACGGCATTCGCCTGGTGTTGATCGGAGAAACCACGGAAAAACACCTGATCAGACCAGCCAGGCGCTAGAATTCTCCTCGAGACAGTAACTAAATTCCACCTAGCTGAAAAGCTACTGTCGAAAATCCTGCCGCCGTCACGACACGAACTTAGGACCACCCGGCCAGAGGCGCTGCAGTGACATCAGTTGATGCACTGAGCTACCGCTTCCGGTGCTTATGCTTAGATTTAAGGAATTTGTTTCTACTAAATTCAGAAATTCAAATTCATGGAACCGTGCTTATGCTTAGATTTAAGGAATTTGTTTCTACTAAATTCAGAAATTCAAATTCATGGAAATGTGTTTTATTGCATTATTTTTTATTTTATTTTATTATTAACACAATGAAAATTTACAATCATTTCAATTCGAATAATAAGTAAATATGATATTTCAAAATAAAATGATCAATGAAACAATAAATTACAGAAACGTCCCCCATTGGTACTTTCCAGTATCAATATACAAAGACTATAACATAAAAAAATATTAGAATAATAAGAACACAAAACGGAGAAATATTTTTGTTTTGTGTATGTTTTTGGAAAGGTTTGCATTATGCATAATACGGTCAGATATCACGCATGGTTCCATTCTCCTTCGCCCTCCGTTTCAGAGCAACCGAGAGCAACAATACCGAGACACGTGTGGATTATGCAAACATGTTAAACGCGGCCCTTGAGTACTTGCGAGTTGGACACTCCTGATCTATACTAATTCACCCAGCGATAATGTCATTGGCTGTCATTGGCTGGGTGGGCGGAAATAAGATTTCTTCAACTGGACTTCGTACTTTACAGTCACTCCCGAAACTATGCGGACACCAGCGATTTTCTGTTATGTACAATGAATTTCTTCTCTCTCTCAGAAAACTTCTTTGGGCGCCCCCTCGAGGGTGTAGCTCAATTCTATTTTCTTCATAGAACCGTCTTATAATGTTGCTCACTGTACTCATCATTAATGTATGATGAATTTCTATGCATCTCGTACCGTTCGAATGGTGAAATACAACCAGCTGTCTTAGTTCGAAGGTACTATTTCTCCCTCTGCGACTCTTGTTACTCCTTCGTAGTGCCTCCCACGATCCAAACCCTTCGAGAGGAAACTCGCTGGCTGATGCATTCGACTTTCGTTGATTTTAACGGTTTCTTTATATCCTTAAAGGATTGATATTCCAGTTCGGTTGCGCACTGTCTCAATAGTTTCGAGGCCGACGGTTGATTTTGAACTATGAACAGATGATTAAAGGAGAATTTTACTTCCTAGAGCTACTTTTTTAAGACGACGTTTTATTTATTTTCGCGGCTAACTCCTATTTACCTAAATTATGCTGAATTTAAATATAATAATTTGTGTCAAAAATTGGACGAAAGTTCTTCAAATTACCGGTAACTGAATAGTTTTGGGAGTGACCGTATATTTTCTATGCATAGTTATTGAAGTTTTAAATTCGAAACTTTCATAGTTCCAACCATCTAATCATTGCGTCGGTCTCGACACTTCAATAAACTAGTAGAGCTAAAACAGCACGTACTTTCTCGTCTTTAGAAATGGTTACGTAATACTATTTATACCTTAATTTCTCTCTGAATTAACACGTATCAGTTGCCATTTTTTGTAAGACGTATTACAAATTTTGGAACATTTGAAGCGAAAACTAAATATGTTCAAGCAAGTATCACCATAAATTTGAAATTATGACTGTTTTTCATACAGCTACATCTCACAACAATGAGACGTAATTCACAGAAATTTGCGAGTCGCGACGCCGAATGTCACTGTTACATTACAATTACGGAACCAATAATTTCAGAAAATTAAAAAAAAGTATTTTGGGCGACGATAAATGGCAAAACTATGTAACAAGTCTGAATAGTTTGCCCAGACCAAAGAAAATAGAAAACTAATGCGAGAAAGTCTGTGCCATTCTGTAGCATCGCTAGTTTTCTTTTATACGTACGTGGCTATGTATAGTAGTTTATAAGGTAGTACTAGTTGAATGTGGCGTCGCCGACGAGATGCAATATTTTAAAGAAATGCTTTATAAATATGCTTCAATGTCTTATAACAGGTGATAATTTTGATAACTGGTGTTGTCATATAATTACAATAACAAATATATATATATATATGTGTGTGTGTGTGTGTGTGTGTGTGTGTGTGTGTGTGTGTGTGTGTGTGTGTGTGTGTGTGTGTGTGTGTGTGTGTGTGTGTGTGTGTGTGTGTGTGTGTGTGTGTGTGTGTGTGTGTGTGTGTGTGTGTGTGTGTGTGTGTGTGTGTGTGTGTGTGTGTGTGTGTGTGTGTGTGTGTGTGTGTGTGTGTGTGTGTGTGTGTGTGTGTGTGTGTGTGTGTGTGTGTGTGTGTGTGTGTGTGTGTGTGTGTGTGTGTGTGTGTGTGTGTGTGTGTGTGTGTGTGTGTGTGTGTGTGTGTGTGTGTGTGTGTGTGTGTGTGTGTGTGTGTGTGTGTGTGTGTGTGTGTGTGTGTGTGTGTGTGTGTGTGTGTGTGTGTGTGTGTGTGTGTGTGTGTGTGTGTGTGTGTGTGTGTGTGTGTGTGTGTGTGTGTGTGTGTGTGTGTGTGTGTGTGTGTGTGTGTGTGTGTGTGTGTGTGTGTGTGTGTGTGTGTGTGTGTGTGTGTGTGTGTGTGTGTGTGTGTGTGTGTGTGTGTGTGTGTGTGTGTGTGTGTGTGTGTGTGTGTGTGTGTGTGTGTGTGTGTGTGTGTGTGTGTGTGTGTGTGTGTGTGTGTGTGTGTGTGTGTGTGTGTGTGTGTGTGTGTGTGTGTGTGTGTGTGTGTGTGTGTGTGTGTGTGTGTGTGTGTGTGTGTGTGTGTGTGTGTGTGTGTGTGTGTGTGTGTGTGTGTGTGTGTGTGTGTGTGTGTGTGTGTGTGTGTGTGTGTGTGTGTGTGTGTGTGTGTGTGTGTGTGTGTGTGTGTGTGTGTGTGTGTGTGTGTGTGTGTGTGTGTGTGTGTGTGTGTGTGTGTGTGTGTGTGGTGTGTTGTGTGTGTGTGTGTGTGTGTGTGTGTGTGTGTGTGTGTGTGTGTGTGTGTGTGTGTGTGTGTGTGTGTGTGTGTGTGTGTGTGTGTGTGTGTGTGTGTGTGTGTGTGTGTGTGCGTGCGTGCGTGCGTGCGTGCGTGCGTGCGTGCGTGCGTGCGTGCGTGCGTGCGTGCGTGCGTGCGTGCGTGCGTGCATCGTGCGTGCGTGCGTGCGTGCGTGCGTGCGTGCGTGCGTGTGTGTGTGTGTGTGTGTGTGTGTGTGTGTGTGTGTGTGTGTGTGTGTGTGTGTGTGTGTGTGTGTGTGTGTGTGTGTGTGTGTGTGTGCGTGCGTGCGCATGCATATTTTAGGATAAAGCCGAAAATGTATGAATGTATTGGTGCATGAGATGGTTCCACTCAAACTGTTGAGCTACAGATGTGATTGGTCCCAGATTTTTCAAGATCGCTTTCGAGCGCCCAAAGGAAGCGTGCGGTGGAGGGGTGGAGGTGGGGCGATGGGCGGCTGCACTGGCCAAAGCTGCAGTGAGCCGAGAGGAGATGATCGGGTGAGTGAGAAGTGAGCCGAGTGGGGTCGCTCTATCCTATGCGCTTCCGTGTGGTGCGGGAATAAGGGTGAGCAGTGACGGGGCGGGGAGTATTGGTGCGGAGCGGAGCTCTGCAGTGCGGGGTAGTGCTAGCGGTGCGATGGTCAGCGAGATGGCACGGAAATTGGGACACTGGAAATGGACCAAGACGAAGCGCAGCTGGGCTGGTCGGGTCTTAAAGAGCTGAGCTTTGGGAATGGTTGCTTGGTTGGTTGATAGTGATTCCAGGCGCGTCAACTACTGAGGTCATTAGTCCCGTACGTGTACTAAATTTTTTGGGAAGGTGGCTGTGATCTTCCCCGCTGGATGACGAGATCCTGCGCCGACCTGCCGTCCGCTAGCGAGGTTTCCCCAACCACGTATCTCCCACAAGCGGGGCACCGCCCCAGCCGGGGCTAGCTCTAAGCTCCCGGCCGGTCTCCCGGAATATGTGGTAGTGTCCTGCATGTTAGTATAAGTGTGTGTGTGTGTGTGTGTGTGTAATGGGAGAGGATAGGACAAGGAAGAGGAAGTAAAGATCGCGCACGGTTCGTGAACCGTTTGTTAGGGTACTGCTCCAGCATTCGCCTGGTGTTATTGGGAGAAACCCCTAAA
This sequence comes from Teleogryllus oceanicus, assembly GCA_964035755.1. NCBI lineage: Eukaryota > Metazoa > Arthropoda > Insecta > Orthoptera > Gryllidae > Teleogryllus > Teleogryllus oceanicus. The sequence goes on along the minus strand of CAXIVR010000012.1, from coordinate 63,442,212 downwards.
AACTACCGATCAAAGTAGCCGACCGCTAGAATTCTCCTCCAGACAGCGCCTGTATTCAACCTAGCTGACAAGCTAGTGTCGACAATCTTGCCACTGTCGGGACTCGAACGTAGGACCTCCCGGTCAGAGGGACTGTTTGGGGAGCGGTGCGGTGCAGAGGGATGGAGAGATGGGAGGATCGGCTGAAGGGCAGGGCTGCGCGGAGCGGAGCGGTGCAGGGTGACGTGCTAAGCAATTGGCCGGGGACGGTGGCAAGTGGCCTGGCCTCTGCCAGGCGTTGCAGGTCACGGGTTCGAGGCCACGCAATTGCCACTCGACACGGATCGTGCACCCCGCGGGGCGGCTGCAGCCATCGGCCCCGGCGCCCCGCGGCGTCAAGGACAGCGCTCGTTGGCAGTTTGATTGGCTCGCGTTGGCCACTCGAATCAACGACCTCCTAGCCACCTCCCATTCGCTTTTCATTTGTTTGACATGCACTACCACATATTTCGGGAGACCGGTCGGAAGCTTAAAACTTGTCCTGGCTGGGGTGGTGTCCCGCTGGTGGGAGATTCCTGGTTAGGAGGAAACCTCGTTAGCCGACGGTAGGTCGGCACCGGATCTCGCTATCCAGCGGGGGAATATCACCGCCATCTTCCGAGATGAAACATGCACTACACTTACGAGAATAATGACCAAAACTATTGACGCGCCCAGAATCACTAACCAACCAAGCAACCAATTTAGATTTGTTTGAGCTTAAGGAGTTCCTTGAACCTAAATTTCAGAATCGTATGGAACAAACGTAATAATTTATTGTTGGCATTGAACGGACTTTATTGACTTGGTATGTGGCAGGGGGAACTCTGGCGCATTGTATCTTACTTCAACCAACAGACTTCTGACACCAGTTTGCTTCACAATATTAGCGGTAATTTTAAATGCAGTCAGACACCAAAATTATCACCTTGTTCCATGACATTGAAACAGATTTATGGAGTATTTCTTTTAAATATTGCATCTTCCTCCCCTTCCTCGCGTTATTTTTGGTTGGTTGCTGTTGAAAATCGTTTCTCAACACCACTCACTATCGATGCAACATGGCGTCCGATGTCTATTCTGTCTTTTCAAATGAAGTGCCCGTGCTGTGGTCACGTGGTTCGTGACGCAAACTGGTGCTGCGCAGAGAGAGCAAAACTTGGTGACACGGAGGAACCCACCCATGTATTTCCACAATGGTATGTAGGTGTTTATTTCTGATTCCTGAGATGTAGACCTCGGAAATAACTAACCCTTGTCCAAAAATAATTGTAACATGAGTTTGACTTGTTTGGATTTAGTCATCTTTGGTCTGATAACTGTTTGAACTGAGGCACTGCCGAGCGCCCTTTCTTCAGCTACCCAGACCGATGGGCATAAGCACTCATTTTTCGTATTTATCATTGATAAAACAATCTGTAATATCAAAGGTAACAATACATTCTATAATAGCGTGTAAAATTCATGGCTCTTTTGCTGATAGATTTTTAATAATTTGATCTATAACTATGTGATACCGTATGGTATCATTGAGCAGATGCGTGAGCAATAGTTTATTTTCTTTCTTTGCCAACAGTCACTTATTTTGATAATTTATATTACGATTAAATATAGTATTTTTTTCTTTTTACAGTCTCGGCTTTCATTTACCAGAGACTCTACATTATGGAAGTAGATAATGATATAGTTCGCGAAATCTAAGAAATATTTTTAGAACCGCCCGAAATAAACGTTCAAACAGACGAAGATTCTGGAGATGAAGATTTAGGGAGTTAAATTTCCAATCTTCTAAGAACGACAACAGCTTGCTACAGTAGAAATACGATTACAACATAGTCAGCAATAAGTATGCATGCTTCCAGACGCTGAGGTAAATTGACCACAGGCAAGCACGGCTCTTTTGTCATCGATGGAATCAGAATTGCAAAATAATACTGCATAAAGACGGTAATTGTTCGTGGTTTCAAGACAGCTAAAACTGCATGCCATGAGTAAATAGAGGAAGGTTTAAAACAACCACGTTTTTCCTTTCCAATTTCTGAAAACTCGCGTTATCAGTCTATGGCTCCTGATTAAATAATTGAATAATTTTTAGTTGATACTTCGGAACCAGTAGACGTATTTCTGCCCTTCATCTTCCGTTTTCTCTTCCCTCTCTCACCCCCCCCTCTCTCTCTCTCTCTCCATCTGTCTGCCTCTGTCTCTGTCCGTCTGTCTCTTTCTCTGTCTGTTCTGTCCCTCTCATTCATATTGAGTTGCGATTAAGCACGTCCCCGAGCAGGAGGGGTAATATCGAGAAGCGCCGGACCAATAAAAATGTAACAGAACGTTCAAAAAGATCTTATCCTGTAGATTACGATGTGAGAAACGTTTCTTTGAAATCGAGAGTTTCACAATTTTTGTTTTTAATGCCCTAGAACGCGTCGTTAAGATTTATTTAACGATACAGATTCAAAAATCTGCCGAGTGTTCCGGGTTGCATTCGACATGAATATTTTGTTTTGTTTTACAGCACCATCTAGTGAAGTTACAACAAAATTAACAGCACATAAATCTTCTGGGTGAAAAAACACGTAGATGTGCCAACCTAATGGAGATCGGTCACACGGTGTCGGAGTTAACCGCTCTTGTACACACCAACATCCATTTTTATACTTTTATATTTTATAATAATAATAATAATAATAATAATAATAATAATAATAATAATAATAATAATAATAATAGAACATTTAGTAAGTAAATCCCATAGGTATGCATAGTTTCTGAATGAAACCGTTCCTGAAATAACACTCTGAAATGAGGTGTTGTTTTGGGAATTTTCTTAATACGATGTACAATACAATCTCGTTTATTCATGTAAAAACAATGTTTTGTCATCAAAACAAAGGTATTAGAATGAACACTATGATGCCAAAAACAAACTCTCTTCTAGTTCCATGCGAAGAAATAGGTTTCTTCATAATCAATGATTTCTTCACTGCACGGACAATACGAAATGCAGTACTGATGACAAAGCCTGGAAAACTCGTCCGCTTTTAGATATAATTAAAAAGAACTGTCTTAAAAAGTTTATTCTTACACAATCACTGAGCCTTGATGAATCTGGATAAACATGATTCGTTATTACGGCCACCTGTAAACAGTTCATTAGAGGCATGCCGATCAGGATTGAATTCAAAATGTATCTAAATTATAGTAATGGATATATTGTCAATTTTGATAAGTATCAAGGTAAAGTTCTCGCAGCAAAAGTTATTATGATCTTTTTGGAAAATGTGTATCACCTTTTGTGATAATCCACGAGGAACTAAAATGGAAAACCTTCCTTATGTTACAGTAAATGGACAACCTTTTCGCAAATTTTATCTTTAGTTATATTCCAGATCAAGGATATGAAGCAGTAGGGACTGTGAGAAAACATACTGCCAAAGACATACATTATAACGGGTTAAATTACCTTTGGCAAAAAAAATGTCCAGGTAAAATTGAAAGTTCTCTTGAAAAAACTGATGGTGTTCTCTTTGTTTGGTGGAAAGATAATTCTGTTGTGACTGTTGCGACAATATATTGTGGTGTAAATCGGTGTCACAGGTGAGAAGAAATTCCCAGGCTGAGAAAAAACACACATATGTTCCTCACCAGAATTGAACAATAGCACAATGGCAAACATGGGAGGCACGGACATTGATATTCATTGAACTACGTTACATTGTCTTTCTATTATTATTTTTATTTTGTTCATCCTGGAAACTTGGGAGAAAATGGTAAAATTTAATTCTTCAGATATTTTTGCAGTTTGGTAGCAGTACACAACTGACGAACGTTTGCTCTTTGCTCTCTTCTACTCCATCACATTCTCTTTTGATAATATATTTCTAAACAATAATAAAATTCCCTAAATTACCTGTAATTGAAGTAGGGATCTCTTCCTAAACATTTTTTAGAAGAACATACAAAAGACGACAGTGACTGGTTTGTTGTTGTTGTTTTTGTACGGAAACCTTTAAAAAATTCTTAAGTATAGAATTTTTATATTCATCAAAACTACTCTGTCCCTAGACGCATTATTAGTCATTTCCACATCTCATTATGCAAATGAAATTTTCAAAGTGAAATTTTATGTAATTAAAGAACGCAACTTAAAAGAGATTTTATGATTAAATAATATTGAACGTAATCTTTCTTTTCAGGATTCGAATGAACAGCCTCATAATGGTTTCATGTCAATTATTAAAGCAAAGACATTATTAGGCAAATTATTAAAGATATTTCATTATCGTATCTGTTGCCGTTCAGCAACGAACTTCTCAATTTCCAACGCTGCATTGTTTCCAAGGCAGCGGGTTAAAAGTAAGTTAAAATGTTCGAAGAAATAAAGAAAGTCATCTTCGTCAACAAAGTATATTGTATACTATGTTGACGAAGATGACCTCTTTATTTCTTCTCGTAAGAACGTTAACAACACCGAATCAGAATTCCCACAATTAAAATATTCGTACAAATTTATGGTACTTTCTTCAGTTTTTACTTTCTCGTTCTTTCATGTAAAGCAGGCACGTGAAATCGTGCCCGCACGAGCTACTTGCCAGTCTGGGAAGTCCGGCGCTCCTACGGGCAAGGGCAACTTCCCCTGACTCCGCACTCATTTCCCCTTGTAATCCTCAGAGCTACCAGAGACTCTCTAGAACAGACACGTCACACCGCGCCCGCACGAGCTACTTGCCCGCCTGGGGAGCCCGGCGCTCCTACGGGCAAGGGCAACTTCCCTGACTCCGCACTCATTTCCCTTGTAATCCTCAGAGCTAGCAAAGACTCTCTAGATCAGACACGTCACACCGCGCCCGCACGAGCTACTTGCCCGCCTGGGAGCCCGGCGCTCCTACGGGCAAGGGCAACTTCCCCTGACTCCGCACTCATTTCCCCTTGTAATCCTCAGAGCTACCACAGACTCTCTACATCAGACACGTCACACCGCGCCCGCACGAGCTACTTGCCCGCCTGGGGAGCCCGGCGCTCCTACGGGCAAGGGCAACTTCCCCTGACTCCGCACTCATTTCCCCTCCAAATCCAGAAAGGGATGTACATGCACAAGCTGGAGCAGCGCGAGGCGGTGAATAGTGGCTTAGTATGAAAATATGTTCGCCATTTTTTCTATTAAATAACCGCGAATTGTATTATGTTTATATTCTTCACTACTTATTAGTATTTCATGTTTATATGAGGGAGAATGTAGTAAGAAAATAAACATCTTTGCTAAGTGATAGGAATATGTTTGAATGGCGAATTCTTTCCTTGTTTTCGTTTTGTGTTCTTATTAAATAATTCGGTTATTTACTGTATTTATCAATAATAAATAAATTAACAAGTCTCTATAAGTTAACAATTTTCGCTTATGGACGGACAACGCTTTTAACAGACAAGTATATTTGTCTGATAAACCTCCTAACCTAAACGTAGAAAATTCATGCTTTAATAAATTTTATTTTATTAATTTATTCAAATGCATGCCTCTTAAATAAAGAGGATTGAAAAATCAGATAAATTTAATTCAGTTTTTGGAAATTTTACACTTAATTCAGAATTTGAAAGCGGACTGATGAATTATTTCATTTTAATGCATAAAATCTTTGCTTTAAAGAGGAAATAGGAATAGCTAAATTTGTGACAATATCTGTCAAGTATCTTCTCTGAAAGACTGTCGTGGGACAGGTATCTAGTGGCGTACCGCCACTTCGGGACGATTTGTGCAACCCTCACTTTTAAATCTCGCGCCAATTTCTCTGGACGCAGTGCCCGCGAGCTCGAGTAAGCTTCTTACCGTGCCCGCGATTGTTAGAAACAAGGCCCACTTCTCCTGTGGTGAGAGGCGAGCAGTAGCGTAACAAATTGAACAATGCGCTCTCCGCCATAATGTAGGCAAATGGAGTGGTCATTTGAAACGGTCTTAACTCTCTTTTTACGGGATATTACGGATTCAAAACTTCGTAAATCACATTGTTATTTTTCCTATACACATAGTTTAATCTATGTTACTTGAATAAGTACTTTATTTAAATAATTTTAATGTTTAATGCGATTATGTACCTCTTTGTCTCTTTGTATAATTGTACTTAATCATACGTTAATTTGTTATTGTAATTTTTAATATTGTAGAGCCACTGACGATGGGAAAAAATTCTCGAAGGACCTGTATGGCTGAATTTTCTAAACAGTAGATTTATATAGCTTACTATTGTGGTTGATACGTCGTATATCCCGGATAATTTAATACAAGCAAGTTTTCAAATTAATAAAATACTTTGAATTTTTTTTTCCGGTTCCAGGACCAAATTAAAGTATGCGATTCAATTAGTTGAAAAATACTAGTGTTATTACCTGAAACATGTTTTGGATTATTCATTTGGGTTATTGAAAATTGATTCTTGTAGCCCTAATGCTTCTTTATGTTGGCCTTGAGGTCTCAGTATCATGAAGCTTATTAATATTTTTATTGATGCGTAAATAAGTCTTTTTATGAAAAGACAAAAGCACTGCAAAGCAATAAGTTACATACAAAATACTCACAACTCTCGTCACGTACAGACATACACCACGCCTGTCAGCACCTGCCAGGGAACTAGTTGCCTACAATTTGGCAGCCTTGAATTTTAAAGCTACACTAGCGCTACATGTACATCTAGGTAATACTATCCAATATCTTTGATTTGAAATCGTAGATATTTCATTTTAACGCATCATTTCTTTGCTTTAAGAGAAAATAGGAATTAATATAGCTAAATTTGTGACAATAACTGTCAAGTATCTTCTCTCTAAGACTGTCACGGCCCAGATATCCAGTGACGTAACGTCACTCCGAGACAATTTGTACAATTTGTGCAACTTTGAAATCTCGCACCAATTTCTTTTTACCTTGCCCGCCACCTTGACACGCCTCATGTTAAGTGTTAGAAATTATGCTGACATTCTGAAATGCTGAATTTTCTGTGCACGTCTTCTAGAATTCAGTGGGAAAAACAATTATTCAAATTATCGTTTCCATGTTGTTGCGGCAGGAAGTTATTACTTCAAGAGCCAAAATTTATTGCTTATTTATCCTTGAAAATAATTTTGGGTTTTTCATTTATATTTAAATCAAAATTTATTGCTTATTTATCCTTGAAAATAGATTTTACTACATGGGAGTTCCTTTCAAAATTCAAAATTTAAGTAGTATATGACTTAGTGTAGGGATCACAGAATTTTGAAAATGTGCACACAATTCACTTTTCCCCATAGCACGTCATACGCAGTTTTTTAACTGTTTTTTGACGTAAAATAAATCAATAAATAAATGCCAACCGCGATGTGCGAGTGATTGAGACTGGCGCGTGTTGCAGACCGGAGGCGGCGCGGATCCTGCCGCCCAACAAGGAGAAGGCGGCGGAGGCGGGCGACGCGGACGCCGACCTGGACGCCGCCACGCTCTCCCGCGCGCGCGCTCGCGCCACCTGCGCTCAGGTACAACAAGCACTAAAGTTAATGGATCGGGCATGTAACAGATAAGATACTTTTATTTAAGCTGCAATTGTGTATAACCCGGTGATTACATAAATCAGGTTATATAAATAACATGCAAGTTATGTAATAATGGTAATACAAGATAGCAATAGGCTGTCTGTTAGTAACGATTGACTAGAAAAGTTCCAAATATTTATTTATAGACAGTCAAATATTATAATTTTTTAATTTATTATTTCATACTATGTTTTTAATATGAAATAATAAATAAATAAAAAATTATAATATTTGACTGTCTATAAATAAATATTTTGTGCTTTTGTTGATAATAATGGTAATAACTAATGATAATGATAATAATAATTATGATGATTTTGATGATGATAATGATAATAATAATTATGATGATTTTGATGATGGTAAGAATATTATAATAACTAACTGATTCATAAAACACTAAGTTACATTAAGAAAAAGAAACCTGAATAATTTTGCACTGAATATTAGCACAATTACGACCACTCTAAACTAGCACTGCCCTGCACTGCCCTGCACTGCACTGCACTGCACTGCACTGCACTGTACTGCACTGCACTGCACTGCACTTCACTTCACTTCACTTCACTATAACCCTTAAATCACTTCGTTCTTTATTTCTCGACACTACGCTGCACGACACAAATGTAACAGTTTTGCCTACCTATATAACCCACTATTCTCAGTTAAGTCCCTCCTTTACATAGTAATACCCTAAATTAATTTCCTGAACTGATGAACGCTTCGAGGGAAAGGTTCAAAGATGGATATGATCTGAAGTAACAAAATACATTTTAAAGGTTTTTGTAGGTACATCTAAATAGTAACTTGACTCTCACAGCACACATATGGCCACGTCCTCTCATGGCTTTTGAGAAGCGTCCGCAGTAGTACCTCGCCATGCGATCTCTATTATGATTGCTACATGTTCAGAACAACACTGATGTGCTACAAGAGAAGGTATTCATTGTTCACTTTCGTATTCATTTTTCACAATATTAGGCAATATAGCGCCAAAAATCTGACAACGCCAATTACAATGGCGTAGTCTACTGGACGACGCGTACCGTGTAGTCCAGTACAATGACGTATACCGGAAATAAGCACGCGCACAAGGTAACGTGTTTTCACTGATTGTCACACGAGGAAGGTACTTTGAGTTAGAGAAACCGGGAAAGAGGGAAAGGGGGAAAAGCTTTCGGCACTATGGCTTCGTCTGACAGACGACGCCTTTGTAATCTAGAGTTAAGAGGCCCGCCCATTATTTGAATATATTAAACATGTGTAACCAAAATCAGTATAAATGTAGAACAACGTGTCTCAGAATAAAAGTTACACACAACGTTACAATTAAAAGTTACATAAACACGTTACACGTGTGATATTTACCTCTGTCAACTCCTGCACTGGGGTTGCTAGAGGCACTAACATCGTCGATTCAGAATGCTACCAGATAAACATTAGTTGAAGGTGGATTTCGTGCCAATCAGAGGCACACGTTACGCTCAGACCGCCTTTCTTGACCTAGAAGTTTGTAACATTTATTCTGAGGAGCTGAATAACATTTTAATAAACATTACAACAAACATTTGAACATTAATAAAATTAATGTTCAAAAAATAACATTAATAAATTAATGTTCAAAAAATACATACAATGAGCTGTTTGAATAAAAGTAAGTAACTAAAAGATTTTCGTCACATACAGAAAATTGTCTGTTGTTCACTTCAAAACAGCATCATTCAATGAATTTGGCACAAAACATTTGACAGACAGCTTTATACAAAACATCTTATGTTTAATTTATATACATATATACAATCAACATAAAGATTTTGTAGGAAATTTCGGAGGGACGTTTCGGGGACCACATTTTTCCCCATCCTTAGGATAGACTGCTTTATTATGACATAATTACTGAGATGATACTAATAAAACCTAGTACTCGATATAGTATAACATAGAGAGGCACCAACTTAAAACAAAAAAACATCAAAATGAAAACAAAGTAATACAAATAAATATTTAGCACAGGGCGTGCAATCGCACGTCTGGTATGGCACTTACAAAAATCAGCATTTCCTTAAAGAGGGCTTTTGCTTCATCTCTTACAAAATAAAAAATTTTAAGCAATGTGTGATGACCGCACTAAAGTGGGTTTTTGCCATCAAGATTCAATAGAAATGATATATTCAGACTTGAATGTATCGATAAAGGAAATTAAATAATAATAATAATAATAATAATAATAATAATAATAATAATAATAATAATCACTGATGCGTTGTTAAGTTTACGAGTCCCAAAACAACTACGTGTGAAGTTTACGATATTCCCTCTTATCGTAATATCACACGCGTGTATTATAATACCCACCATTACATCATCGTTTCATAATGTACTATTTCTGCATATATGTAAAACATCCTAGGTCTAAAATGAAGGCTGAAATAATTTTTCTTCTCATTTCTATGAATGTAGAAAAACGCACATACAGGCACTGTAGGTAATCTTGATCTACTTTTTCAGATTAGTTTAACGTTTATTTAGTGAACATGTAAGTTTGCTGTTTTTACCATAAAAGCTTGAATTTTAATTTAACTCAAACGTTATTGTTGATAAATAGTGGTTCTAAAATGGCACATTCTTTCTCTCATTATTGGCAACGCTTACGTAATGTTATAATTATGCAATTTCTGCCCTACCAACACTTCACCTATCATTTGAAGTCCAAATCAATTCAAACATAGTGCCTCCGGTGCTAAACTGCATACATTTCATCACCAAACAATAGTTATTTCTTACACCAAGAAAAGAAATTAGTGGTGCTTCGGAATGACAGACTTTCTCGTACTCGTCAGTTTACTTATCTCTTTAGTCTGGGCTAGCTTTTCGGCTCGCTACATTCACTTCCCTGCTGCCATGTATTGGGACCAAAGGATTTTTAAAATTATTTTATTTACCGTTTCTCATCTTTGTTCCTCCTAATGGTAAAATTGAAATAATTCTTTATGAATATTGTAGAAGAAAAATCTGGTACAATGTACAAATTTTCAGATAAATATGGTGACGTTTTTGACAACATGTTGTTCGAGCGTTTCAGAAAATTCGCAATTTTAAGTTTTTCACAGACAATTTTCAGTTTTCAAGATACGTCATAATAAATTATTCAAAGCACTTGTACTCACAAACGCAATAATAAAAAAACGCCCGTAATGTAAATATTAACGACGTGAGATATATTAAAAAGATTGCATTAGTGCAATTTTGGAAAAATCAAATTGTATATTAAATTGACGTTTAAGTCATGTTATTCCGTGCATTTAGCACTATCTCTACAAAACGCCGAGAGAAAAATTTGACGTCGATTTTCAGAAAAAATGCTCATATTCAATGCCATATTTTACTTGGCAATACTCAGGAAATCAGGTTCGCTCTTCCGTCTGACCACGCAAATTTGCAAAAGACTGTATCACTCGGACGACGAAGGCGAATTTGAATTGTGCACAGAAGTTTCTTAGGCTTGCATAATTACATGCAGTGAATCTACAACACAACCGACTTTTTCTTCCTTCCGAAGGAAGGCGTACAAAGATTTTTTGCCCTTAAAATCCACGACTTTGATCTGGTTTACAGCTGCAAACATCGATATAAAACCTGATACGCGAACCTTTATAAAACTGACGTCACGTATTTCACTCAAAAATGGCCAACAAACGTCTAATATTTTCAAATATATATACATTGCCAAATAAAGAACTAATTGTGGAAAACAAATTTCATTTGAGGAAAACTATCTTCGATGTTGTAGTTGTACGAGGGGGAATCCATTAAATTTCAAACTTTTGCAATTTTCGAAATTTCGGAGATGCAAGTGAAAAATGGACCAAAGACGTATTTATATCTGAATTTCACTATATTCTTTGAAGAAATTTCAAGAGGAAAATTTTGAGTATTTTTATTTTTAGAAAATTGTGAGTAATCAATAAGCTTCCTAAAAAGGTCACCTAAAATTCAAAGAATTCGTTTCAAATTCGCAAGACCTCGAGTCAGTTCAGAAAGATCGGGGAATATTCATGTTGGAAGCATTGCTATAAATACTTTAGGTGCTACTGCTGTGCACACACGAGTCATGGATGGACGGAAATTTTGCCGTACACTAGTATTTCGGCATCAAGTACCCCCAAACCGATGATTCTGACAACAGAAGTGTTTGAGCAAGTATTTACAACATATTGGAGCAAACTTTATCCACTTTTTCGGTATCTGGGCTTCACAATAAGAGTTTTTCTGTACAATAATCGCTATATGACCTACTCTTCCTTTGCCAGAAAAGATTGTGTATTGTAATCGTGCATTGGAAATCGGCGTCTTTCGTAAAAACTCTTGATGGCACCTTCGTCTGTCTCTCTGTCCGTCCGCTTGTCCCCCGTCTGTATGTCTGCGATAAATGCTAGTGCCTAATCTGTTCACATGATTTTTCTAGAAAATCAGTATTCCCTAGCGATTAGAAAAAACGAGTCCCTGTGATTTTTAAACCGGTATTTGGATTTTTGGAGGCACTTTTACATTAAGCCTCAACATTTTCAATTTTATCTTTAAAAAGGCTCCAAATTATTTTATTAAATTTTGTCCTTGGATAGCATAAAGAACGCTCAAAATGGAGTGGTCTCATTTGCGTTAGAATCTCTTTTTTTAATTACAAAAGTTAAAATTCTTTTGGTGTCATCTTACAATTTTAATACTGAAGATCGACATTTTTGCTTAATAAATCATAAAATTTGTTCTTCAAAGACAGATCTTACAATAAGGTCATGCACCCTTTTTCGAAAAATGAGTAGACTTGGCGTACTTTTTGCGAAATGTAGGCTGTTTTAAACATTTTTTTTCTCAAAGAGGCTCCTTTAAAGTATTTTCTTAAATTATCCTTTAACATTTTACGTTAAAAAAAGGTGCTGCCCTCTTTTGAGTATGTATATGTACCCTGTATTTACGAAAATTGTAAACAATGAGCATTACTTAACTACAGTATTGGTAATAGAAATATTTGTGTTTCATAAACTCGTTTTTTGAAAAAGATAATTTTTGTTATTTCTTCTTGCGGTAAATGTAATAACATCCTCAAAAATAGCTTCAAATATTTCCTTTGAATGTTTTCCTCGGATAGAGCTATGAACGCTTTAAAAACTGACTCAAATCTAATTTTCATTTAACCCTCCGATTTTTCGAAAATTATAAATGTTGGAGATTTGCGAGAAAGTATATGCCGTTAAAGCTCATTTACTTGTTCCACAATGTCGTATAGCTTTCTCTATACTAGGTACGTTAGTGCGTAAATACGTACGTATACAATACATGAATAAATCACACCTCTTACAGTATTCCCAGTGCAGACAAGCAAGGATAATTTTACTTCCAAGCGAGTTTCCAAATTTACTTTCGCGAATACATATTGAAACAAATCTGTCTGATTTAATTTTTAAATTTAATATTTCCTCTGCCCTTCTAATATTAATTCAACGTAACCCGTTCCAAATTTATAAAAGAATATGGGCGCCAGGAAAAGATTACGTTAATTCAATTATTAAAATTACTCTTCAACTGCTATTTCCATTAAATTAATATCCGGCTAACTGGGTCGATGAGTCTTATAAGAAATAATCGCTATTGCCTACTAATAGCCGATTATGCGATCTGCCATCTGTACAGAGTGGAGGAATCTGAAAAGCAAATATATATTTCTAGCTACTCATTTGCTGGAATTGGCTAAATGAAAATCATCTTTTCTATTCACAGAAACTTGTAAGTTTATTCAATGTTCCTTGTTAACAATACGAAACTTTTGGTCATGACCAGTCTCAAACCTTATATTGCAGTACCCGTCTTCGCGTGCTCTCGACCGATGTCGCCGTGTAGAACCATTTTCAATCTTCCCGGTTTCGATGGCTCCAGGGCCAAATACCATCTTCTTTTCTTCCGTTCTGGCACAAGTGTACTCAAGTCACTGAACCCCACCCTCATAAATTGATAAGACTTAATTAATTCTCCTTTTAAAAGTTCTCAGTTCTTTCTACGCGTATTCTTATAATATTAAAGTTCAGCAAACTATATCTGCATCAAATACTCCCAGTCCTGTTACCGACAAATTCACCTAAGTTCACAATTCTAGCTGCTGCACTCGAAATATTTCCAAGTTCCAATTTCCGCACCTTCCATCAATATTCTAAGTTCCGACAATCATACGCTTCAAAGTAAATGTTCACAATTCCCAAACTCCCAACATCAATTGTCTACACACGATCCGCACAGCACCACGGCATAAGTCGGATGCCTCCATATTCCCCTCTTTAGCCCTTTCAAAGTAAATGTTCACAATTCAACTATCCGCGCCCCACTGTCATTGCTTTCTCGGCCAATCCCCAAACAGTTTACTTTGTCAACTAGCCGCGCCCCGTGGTTCAAAGCAATGAAGTTTGTTGACCTAACGACAACTCTCTACCGTTGCTATGCCGCCATATTTACAAATGTCTATCCTTACAATTCACCCTGTTTACAATAAATGTGACGCAATACAAGGTTCCACATAGTGGTATGTCACAATATGTATATAGAGAAAACAATATACGTAATGAATAAAAAGTTATGTAATGCTACAGCAAATCGATTTCAAAATTTTAACTGAAAGACATGTTTTGGGGTGCCTTGATACCGCCAAAAGTATGCTTTGTCAAAATATCCATCCGTCCGTCTGTCGTGTGTGTACCATGTGCGCCTACACTATTCGCAGAATTCTTGCTATAATTAATATTCCCTAATATATGTGGTCTGGCTCGAGGCGCTGCAAGTTTGAATTTTTTTTAAATTTAGAGAGTACGTTGGAAGCGAACATACACGCTTTGGGTTCATGAAATAGAAATCCATAATACTCTAGGGAAGTTACTATCATTCACGGTAATTCAGAAGGGACCACTTGAATTAAGAAACATAATTAGACTGAATAGAATATTACATAGTAAATTAGTTGACTAAATGAACTCTCTTGCGAGATTGATTAAATAGCTTGTGTAAACACTGGGTGTTTTTAGAATTAAAGTCATCTCAGAATAGTTTATAATTAATTTGGCGTTGCTCAAGGAATTTACAGCACAATTCAGAGTTAGCACTGAAAGTTGGACCTGTCGTTATTATAAAAACATTGCACTCTATTCTTACAAGCAATTTCAAGAAAAAAGTTGAAGTTATTTATGAAAAAAAATTGAAGATGACGCTGGGACTTCATGTAATGTACCCTCAAAAATTAATAAATGTTTTTGAAAATCGCAGAATTTCGACTCAGGTGAGATTGATGGGGGTTTATTCAGTTTGAAAAAAGTCGTACACATAGTTTTAGCGCTAGTGTTGTTCACATACACCGGACGGACGGGCATTTTGCCTTCAATCGATTTTTCCGTACAAGGACCCACAAAACATGGATTCTGGCTACCCCACGTGTTAGTAGATTATTTTCTCTGAATTTAGCAACTCCATTTATGCGGTTTTTAGTTATCAGGGCTCGACAAGAGTTTTTTTAACGAAAAATCGCCGTTTTCGCACGTAACTTTCCTTCTACTGCGTACGCGCTAACGAGACACACTTTAACAACATTTTATCAACTTTTCGGTTTCTTAATAGTAGTACTTCAAGAATATTAGAGAAGGGTAAAACTTCGTCCTAAATAGAAATTTTCTTTGGAAAATTTGAAACCATTTAAATAAATGACGTTTCACTATAACTATAAAGGCGAAATTGAAGCTCTTTTTGACAGAAATCTATTGACTTTTCGAAAAACTTCATGTAAAAATCATTTGAAGCACTTTTATTCACAAATGCAATAATGTATACAAATTGATGGAAATGTGCGTTTTAACGGCGTGAGATATTAAAAAAAATACATTTGGATAATTTTTGAAAAAAAAATTAATTTCCTTTGGAAAAATTTGAAGAAAACGTTTTATGTGATATTTGAGAAAATGGCGTTTGAGTGTTTCTGAAAATGCGGAATTTTGAGCTCATTTTCATAGAAAACTGTCAAATTTTTGAGAACTTTATTTGACACTATTTAAAGCTAATCTACTCATAAATATAATAATGTGAAGAAGTCGCCTCTAATGTAAATATTACGGGCGTGAGAGACAAGTAAAAAAAATACACCCTGAATTACATGAAATTCAGGATTGGCGAATTCATGACAAAAACCTAATGATAGTCAAAAAATCCTTCGCAACTACCTTTACCCATCATCCTTTATTAACAAATACATTCGAAATAGACTGACACTACAAAGCAATAACCAGCAGCAATAATTCACAAATTCCATTTTACGAACCTATAAACAATAAAATTAAAGCCTACTTCAGAAAATATCATTTAGACATTATCTTTTACAATTCAAATAAAAACAACCAGCTATACGACAAACAGAAGGATGAAACAAAAATAGGGGATAAATCTAATATTGTCTACTCTATTCCATGTAATGACTGTCAGCAAGTGTACATTGGGGATACCAAGCAATATCTCAGCAAAAGAGTTTACCATCATAAATACAATATAAATGTAGATGCGGCATTATACACCTCATTAACCAAACATTGAACAGAGTTTAACCACTCCACCTTTTGAAAAGGTAAAAATTTTACACCATGAAAAACAAGCCTTTAAAAGACAAATTCCTGAAATGGTACATACTATATTAAATGATGCTATGAACTCCAAATGTGACGTACTAAAACTCAATCAAATTTATAAGATGTTAATAATAAACAAACATCTTTAATTACGTATGCCACTGTTCACTCCATATTGTCCTTAATTTGCAATCATTGCATCTTATTTACATAATTATTAAAATTTTTCAATATTTCTGTCAACGTTATACTAAAAATATCCATATAATTTTAAAAAACCCTCATATTTTCAAAATATATACTCGTATTTTCAAAATATGTACTCGTATTTTCAAAACAAAAATTGCATGATATTAGATAGGTGTATTTTTATGAAGAAAAGTCTTCGGTTTCAATAAGAAAGTTGCAAGAGAACGAAAAACTTTAAAATTTTGAACTTTTGAAAATTGAAAACTTAGAAGATTTCAATGAAAATCTGATCTGAGATATTTTTATACGCGAGCACTATTAGAGCTAAATTTAAATTTGGTGTCACTAATAGAGCTAAATTTAAATTTGGTGTCATTTTTGAGAAAATAAATGTATACAAAATATCAATATTATCTCCATTAGTTTACCAAGAAATGTGTTTGCGGAATCTGCATCACTAGTACTTCAAGCGTATGCTTGAAGGAAAGGTGTATTAGACTTATAATAGTTCCTAGAAAGTATTCTATTTATGGCATAAATAAAGACTTAAAAATGTTTGATAATGCATAATTTATTTATAATATATTAAGGAGACGTGTTTTGGATTATGATCAGTCGCGGCTCGTGGTTTTCTAAATGGGGAAGGCTGCAAATGGATTACATTATATTACATTGCTTTGCATTTCTACACATAATCTCTTTCGATCACGAAAACTAGTCCTGTATGCTTCGCGCTTCTGATAAAGGCTCATGGGAGTAGCGCTCCTACCGCATACTGGGAAAACTAGTCGCATTGCTACTCGCTGAGCTGCATAGTAACTCAATTTGCTGAGCACACCCTTCTTCAGACCCTAGGCCCCACCCTTGAAAGCTGCCTGGCCGCAGCCTTCGTCCGCCGGTAAGCCTGTGCAGTGAATGCATGACGTCATGCCTCGTCGTTTTACACAGGCCTTATGGCGGAATGAAGTGGGAGCCTAACGCTTTTCTCTTCCCTGTCCGCAGCTCAAAAAGCGTTACGGACGACCGTTACCGATCTCTTAAACAAGCATGTTGATATGATTCTTATATAATACAACTAAAAAAGCCATTATTAATAAATAAATAAATAAATAAATAAATAAATAAATACATTTATAAATATATTTTTAAATTTCTTTTAGGGATCGATTTCCATAGGAGAGGCTCCACCTTACAGCCTTTGATGACGAGCTGCGTCTGAATATGATATATTACTCAATAAGACTTGTTTTAATCTATTTCATGTTCTAGTGCATATTTACGAAAGTGTGTTTTAATTTCGGCAGTGCGCAGTAGCTGGTGCTGTATTCCTACTCTCCGCTGGAGCTGGCTTTCCTATTGGCTACTCAGCCGTTGCGTTACCTCAACTACGAGCACCTAACTCTTCTCTACCCACAGACAACGACATGGGGTCTTGGATAGGTAAGTTTGTACGGATGCTTTCAATTATAATACGGTCAACAAATGTTCGTTTAAAAACCACCAGCTGAGGTGACTTAGGGCAGCAACTGATGTCACAGCAGTGCCTCTATTCGGGAGGTCCTAGGGTTCGAATCCCGACAGTGGCAGGATTTCCAACGCTAACTAACCGGGACGGGTTCAGCCATTGTCTGGAGACGAATTCAATGAATTCCACGAACTCACACCTACATGCACTATACAGCGATTTTTATATGAAAACACCGTTTGGACAGTTAGTACTGGCAACAAAACTGAAGGTTCTGTGGTCATTCTGTCATTAGACTCTCCTTCCTCCATTCGTTCGTTTAGTTAACTTGTAAGTTGGCTAACTTGTAAATGGCTTCGACCCTTCCATTCGTGATGTCCTGGCCCGACGAAAATATAGTCCGCCACGAGAAATAATTGACATTAGGAAGTGCAGTGCTATGTGCTCTTCTGTAAAAATTCATTTATATAAACATTACATTGAATTTACTTTTTATGTGATAAGTATTAGGTTTATTTTAATACGAGTCTTGAATGTGAGATGCGTACTGATTCACGTGTGTCCAGCGCCTGTGCTGTAAGGTGACGAGCTGTATTTACATTCGTGGCAGTTTTCTTTTACTGAATATGAGAGCATGTTAAGAGATTTTTTCCTCATACGTAATTAAAGTTCAATATTTCTCGGACTCGCGTACGTGCATATACCTCAGCGAAAGTCTTAGAGGGCGGAGAGATACTTTTCTGACTTATAAGCGATATTCACTTGTTTAGCGCAGTGTCACTTTGGCTCATTCTTAGGCGGATTCTTCTGCGCTCCTCCAAGTAAGTCGGGAGATCAGTCGGAGGCTTAAAGCTCCTCCCGGAGTGGGCGGTGCCTCGTGTTGCGATAACCTGGAGGGGAAAATCCCCGCTACCCGACGTGTGGTCGGCGGCGAATCGCCTCGTCCTGAGGGCGAAAACATTCACTACACTGACGGGCGAATAACCATTAGCAGTTGACGTTTCCAAAAAGCACGAAGTAATTAATCCATCATTTAAAAGCCGAATTTCTTCTAATATACTTCACTATCCAAATTCCATCTTAGAAAGTGTATATTTTCGGATAAATATGTTATCTATTTTTAATCATTCAGAAAACTTAAAAAACTTTTAGATAATTAATAACGAATGTAGTAATGAGAGATTTTGTCTATAAAATGCGTAAACATTTGAGTTACGGGCCCAAATTGGGGGCGGGGTCTTTATGTTAGAAATACTACCGCTGCTGTGTTATCATGTATTGTGGAACAATACAATATTCTAAGCGTGAGAATACGAATAAAAACACAACGCAATGTTTTGGAATGTACCGTTTTCCAAGCGATGGGCGTAAGTCTCTTCAAAAGGTACTAGAAAGATTCAGAGCTCTGAACAAAAACGGTACGCAGGCACCGTACTACTTACGGGCGATCTAAATTTGCCAAGTGATATGTGGGACGGTCAAGTCAGGGCCGAAGGAAACGCACGGTGCATAGTTAATAGCTTTGTCTGAGAGAATGGATTTGGTCAGGCAGTGAAGTTCCCGACACCTGATGACGTCCTTCTTAAAAGACCGGAGAAAAAGGCTCTCTCTTTCGAAGTCCAGACCACCGTCTCCTGCTTTTTCCACCGAAAGAAAACTCATTTTTCAATTTCACAAGGCTGATGCAAAAGATTTATAGTGTTTCCTACGGGAACATTTCAGCACTTGAGCTTAATAATGGTGGCTCAAAAAATGAAATTTGGAACAATTTCAAGCATCTAATTAAAGAAGTGCTCAATTGATTATTACCATTTAAGCTTCCCACACCAAATCCTGTTTACAATACAAGTATTACAATATGAGCTTCGAGCGTTTGGAAATTCAAATACGAAGGATCTATAGTAAGCTTAATTTACGTTCAGTACAAAAAAATTTTTTTTTTCAATTATCGAAGGCCCTACTGAGAGCAAGCAAAGCGCCCAGGAGAAGTTCATCCTCTCCACGGATGTTCTAAAGCTGGGAGGTGAAGCCATGGTTCTATAGCTATCGCGTTTAATAGGCATCACATTAACCCTTAGACTCTGCGGTCTTTTCTGATCCCAGAAGCAAATAATGGTTTACAACACTCTGAAAATTATTCACATATACATCAACATTTAGATATGCTATTTATGACCAGTTTTACATGTTCTGTAAATTTTTCAGTTTTTTACGTTGTTTTTTTTTGGTTTGAAGTAATTTGATATTTTATACGGCTGGAGTCAGAAATGTTCCCAAATCGATTTAACGTTATACGTCTAAATTATAAGAAAAATTCGAAAACGTGTTCCTTTCAGTTTTATAATATTATTTATTTATTTATTTATTTAACGTCAAAAACAGTTAAAAACTGCGTATGACAGTTAAAAACTGCGTATTATGTTGCTGTTTGTGAATGAGAATCTGGCGTATTTGTCTATTACGAGTTAGTAGCTTTGTATCAGACATTCCCATGCTCGTGGTAGACACCCATATAGTTATAAGGATATGCTACAATTTTTTCAGGAAATATTATTCTTTGTTGTTGTTTGTAGAACGATATAGGAAATGAATCAAATAAATAACATCATTTTCTTAATTATTGATTACAAATAGCATCCGTGAATTATATACATGTAAAGTATTGAAAAAAGGTGAGGGGTCAAATTTGACCCTAATCAGAGTCCACGTAAGTACTGGATTGATTAATTGATTGATTTTTTCGTTTTTCCAGGCGCGTCAACGTCTTTGGTCATTATTCCCGTAAATGTAGTGCGTGTGTTTCTCGGGAGATGGCGGTGATCTTCTCCCGCTAAATGGCGAGATACGGCCCCGACCAACCGTCGGCTAGTGGAGTTTCCTCCTAACCAGGACCCTCCCACCAGTGGGGCACCGCCTCAGCCGGAACAAACTCTAAGCTCCCGATCGGTTTCCCGACATGTGTGCTAGTGTAGTGCATGTGAGTGTGTATGTGTGTCAGAGAAGAGGATAGGAAAAGGAGGAGGAAGGAAAGATCGCGCGCGGTCCGTGGCCCGTTTGGTAGGGTACTTCTCCGGCATTCGCCTGGTGTTGATCGGAGAAACCACGGAAAACTACCGATCTCCTCCAGACAGCGACTGATTTCAACCTAACTGACAAGCTAGTGTCGAAAATCCTGCCGCCGTCAGAACTCGAACCTAGGACCTCCCGGTCAGAGGCGCTGCAGCGTAAATACTGGAGAAACAGAGTGGAAAGGTTAAACAATAGTATACCGTCTGTTTGGAAAGAAGCTTTGAAGTACCGATTTACAAGGAAGGAGAGGTGCAAGCGTGCCAAACTACAGACCTCAACAGCCCTCCAGCGACGGCTCGTGAACAGATGTGCAGGGTAGACGATACAGATTACTGAACAGCGGGGCCGACTGAAAAGCACTGGGGACACGTGTGCCTAAGTTAGTAGCCTAAGTAAGAAGAGGGTCCCTCTTCTTATTTTCACCCATTTCGATGCTGAAATATAAAGACAATCCTATCAATTTACATTCTATTAGGTATTTTTAGTTATATTTTGCAAGCATTTCTTAGTGTTTGAATTTTTTGAATAATGTTAAATTGAAACATTTACGTAAAAGTAAGTAAGAATATCACATTTATAATTACATTGAAAAATACTATAAATTAAATAGTTTTAATTTTTATTTTGCATTGTACAAATAAAATTGAAACGTATCAAACAACAACATTCAACATTATGAATATTATCCAATGATGCGCGACACATTACTGCGTTAAGCCGATATTTTGTTAATGCTTTAATCTTACATAACCTTTTTACACTCTTTATTTCTTTAATTAGTATTAAATTCGTTTAAGAACTATCGGGGGCACTTGAACATTCGGACCGGGAGCGGTAGCTCAGTGCATCAACTGATGTCATTGCAGTGCCTTTCACCGGGAGATCCTAGGTTCGAATCCTGACGGCGGCAGGATTTTCGACACTAGCTTTCTAGCTTGGTCGAATTCAGCCGCTTCTGGAGGAGAATTCTAGCGGCCGGCTGCTCTGATGGTAGTTTTCCGTGGTTTCTCCGATCAACACCAGGCGAATGCCGGAGTAGTACCCAACAAACGGGCCACGGACAGCGCGCGATGTTTCCTTCCTGTTCCTGACCTAACCTCTCCCCTTACACACGCACACACTTACACTAACAAGCACTACACTACCACATATTCCGGGAGACTGGTCGGAGCTTAGAGCTTGTCCCGGCTGGGTGGTGCTCGCTGGTTAGGGCCCAAACGTGACCCAAACGTGACCCAAACGGGCTACGGATCGCGCGCGATCTGTCCTTCCTCTTCCTTGTCCTATCCTCTCCCTTACACACACTTACACTAACATGCACTACACTACCACATATATCCCGGAGACCGGTCGGAGCTTAGAGCTTGACCGGCTGGCGCAGTGCCCCACTGGTGGGAGAGTCCTGGTTAGGGAAAAACCCACTAGCCGACGGTAGGTCGGCGCCGGATCTCGCCATCCAGCGGAGGAGATCACTGCTATCTCCGGAGAAAAACATGCACTTCACTAACGGGACTAATGACCAAAGCAGTTGACGTGCCCGGAAACACGAAAAAGTCAATCAATCAATCAATTGAACATTGGGGCCCTAGTCGCGGGCCCTTTTGGCCCGTGCGTTAAAACGGCACTTGTCAACAGTGTTGTATCGTGGGAAGTGGACAGGCCAGGGTGAGCGCGCGCCGAGTGGAAGGGGTCAGGAAAGGAGGTGGGCGTTGGGCGGCGTGCAGGGCAGGAGGCGTGGAGGGGTCAGGGAAAGGAGTGTGTGGGCGTTAGGCGCGTGCGTGCGCAGGGGTCAGGGAGGCGTGGAGGGCAGGAAGGAGGTGTGGGCGTTGGGCGCGTGCGTGCGCAGGGGTCAGGAGGCGTGGAGGGGTCAGGGAAAGGAGTGAGGGCGTTAAGGCGCGTGCGCAGAAGTCAGGAGGCTGAGGTCAGGGAGGCGTGGAGGGTCAGGAAAGGAGTGTAGGGGCGTTGGGCGGCGTGCGGCGAGGGTCAGGAGGCGTGGAGGGTCAGGAAAGGGTGTGGGCGTTGGGCGCGTGCGTGCGCAGGGGTCAGGAGGCGTGGAGGGCAGGGAAGGAGTGTGGGCGTTGTGCGGTGCGTGCGCAGGGTCAGGAGGCGTGGAGGGCAGGGAAGGAGTTGTGGGCGTTGGGCGCGGTGCGTCAGGGTCAGGAGGCGTGGGGGCAGGGAAGGAGGTGGTGAGGCGTTGGGCGCGTGCGTGCGCAGGGTCAGCGAGGCGTGGAGGGTGAGGATAGGAGTGTGTGGGCGTTGGGCGCGTGCGTGGCAGGGGTCAGGAGGCGTGGAGAGGTGAGGGAAAGGAGTGTGTGGGCGTTTGGGCGCGTGCGTGCGCAGGGTCAGGAGGCGTGAGGGTCAGGAGGCGTGGAGGGCAGGAAGGAGAGTGTGGGCGTTGGGCGCGTGCGTGCGCAGGGTCAGCGAGGCGTGGAGGGTGAGGATAGGAGTGTGTGGCGTTGGGCGCGTGCGTGCGCAGGGTCAGGAGGCGTGGAGGGGTCAGGGAAAGGAGTGTGGGCGTTGGGCGCGTGCGTGCGCAGGGGTCAGGGAGGCGTGGAGAGGTGAGGGAAAGGAGTGTGTGGGCGTTGGGCGCGTGCGTGCGCAGGGGTCAGGGAGGCGTGGAGGGGTCAGGGAGGGGTGGGGGGCGTTGGGCGCGTGCGTGCAGGAGGTCGGAGGTGGAGGTGAGGGATAGGAGTGTGGGCGTTGGCGCGTGCGTGCGCAGGGTCAGGAGGCGTGGAGGGGTGAGGAAAGGAGTGTGGGCGTTGGGCGCGTGCGTGCGCAGGGTCAGGAGGCGTGGAGGGTCAGGAGGCGTGGAGGGGCAGGGAAGGGGAGTGTGGGCGTTGGGCGCGTGCTGCGCAGGGGTCAGCGAGGCGTGGAGGGTGAGGGAAGGGAGGTGTGGGCGTTGGGCGCGTGCGTGCGCAGGGTCAGGAGGCGTGGAGGGTGAGGGAAGGGGGTGTGGGCGTTGGGCGCTGCGTGCCAGGGTCAGGGAGGCGTGGAGGGTCAGGGAGGCGTGGAGGGGTCGGGGAAGGGAGTGTGGGCGTTGGGCGCGTGCGTGCGCAGGGGTCAGGGAGGCGTGGAGGGTGAGGGAAAGGAGTGTGTGGGCGTTGGGCGCGTGCGTGCAGGGGTCAGGAGGCGTGGAGGTGAGGGAAAGGAGTGTGTGGGCGTTGGGCGCGTGCGTGCGCAGGGGTCAGGGGGTGGAGGGTCAGGGAGGCGTGGAGGGCAGGGAAGGAGTGTGGGCGTTGGGCGCGTGCGTGCGCAGGGTCAGCGAGGCGTGGAGGTGAGGAAAGGGTGTGGGCGTTGGGCGTGCGTGCGCAGGGGTCAGGAGGCGTGGAGGGTGAGGAAGGAGTGTGGGCGTTGGGCGCGTGCGTGCAGGGGTCAGGAGGCGTGGAGGTGAGGAAAGGAGTGTGGGCGTTGGGCGGTGCGTGCGCAGGGGTCAGGAGGCGTGGAGGGTCAGGGAGGCGTGGAGGGGCAGGGAAGGAGTGTGTGGGCGTTGGGCGGTGCGTGCCAGGGGTCAGCGAGGCGTGGAGGGTGAGGATAGGAGTGTGTGGCGTTGGGCGCGTCGTGCGCAGGGGTCAGGAGGCGTGGAGGGTCAGGGAAAGGAGTGTGTGGCGTTGGGCGGTGCGTGCAGGGGTCGATAGGTGTGGAGGGCAGGGAAGGAGTGTGGGCGTTGGGCGCGTGCGTGCGCAGGGGTCAGGGAGGCGTGGGTCAGGAAGGAGTGTTGGCGTTGGGCGCGTGCGTGCGCAGGGGTCAGGAGGCGTGGAGGGTGAGGAAAGGAGGTGTGGGCGTTGGGCGCGTGCGTGCGCAGGGTCAGGAGGCGTGGAGGGCAGGGAAGGGAGGTGTGGGCGTTGGCGCGTGCGTGCGCAGGATCAGCGAGGCGTGGAGGGTGAGGATAGGAGTGTGTGGGCGTTGGGCGCGTGCGTGCGAGGTCAGGAGGCGTGGAGGGGTCAGGGAGGCGTGGAGGGGTGAGGGCAATGAGTGTGTGGGCGTTGGGCGCGTGCGTGCGCAGGGTCAGGAGGCGTGGAGGGTCAGGGAGGCGTGGAGGGTGAGGAAGGGAAGGGAGCGTTGGGCGCGTGCGTGCGCAGGGGTCAGGGAGGCGTGGAGGGGTGAGGGAAAGGAGTGTGTGGGCGTTGGGCGCGTGCGTGCGCAGGGTCAGGGAGGCGTGGAGGGGTCGAGGGAAGTGAGTGTGTGGGCGTTGGGCGCGTGCGTGCGCAGGGAGGCGTGGAGGGTCAGGGAGGCGTGGAGGGTGAGGGAAGGAGTGTGGGCGTTGGCGCGTGCGTGCGCAGGGTCGGGAGGCGTGGAGGGGTGAGGGAAAGGAGTGTGTGGGCGTTGGGCGCGTGCGTGCGCAGGGGTCAGGGAGGCGTGGAGGGGCAGGAAGGAGTGTGTGGGCGTTGGGCGCGGGGTGCGCAGGGTCAGCGAGGCGGGGGGTGAGGATAGGAGTGTGTGGGCGTTGGGCGCTGCGTGCGCAGGGGTCAGGAGGCGTGGAGGGTCAGGAGGCGTGGAGGGTGAGGAAGTGAGTGTGTGGGCGTTGGGCGCGTGCGTGCGCAGGGGTCAGGAGGCGTGAGGGTCAGGGAGGCGTGGAGGTGAGGGAAGGAGTGTGGGCGTTGGGCGCGTGCGCAGGGTCAGGAGGCGTGGAGGGTGAGGAAGGAGGTGTGGGCGTTGGCGCGTGCGTCGAGGGTCAGGAGGCGTGGAGGGTGGGGAAGGGAGTGTGTGGGCGTTGGGCGCGTGCGTGCGCAGGGGTCAGGGAGGCGTGGAGGGTCAGGGAGGCGTGGAGGGGTGAGGGAAGGGAGTGTGTGGGCGTTGGGCGCGTGCGTGCGCAGGGGTCAGGAAGGCGTGGAGGGGTCGGGGAAGGGAGTGTGTGGGCGTTGGGCGCGTGCGTGCGGAGGGGTCAGGAGGCGTGGAGGGTGAGGAAGGAGGTGTGGGCGTTGGGCGCTGCGTCGCAGGGTCAGGAGGCGTGGAGGGTGAGGATAGGAGGTGTGGGCGTTGGGCGCGTGCGTGCGCAGGGGTCAGGGAGGCGTGGAGGTGAGGAAAGGAGTGTGGGCGTTGGGCGCGTGCGTGCGCAGGGGTCAGGGAGGCGTGGAGGGTCAGGGAGGCGTGGAGGGGTCGGGAAGGGAGTGTGTGGGCGTTGGGCGCGTGCGTGCGCAGGGGTCAGGGAGGCGTGGAGGGTGAGGAAAGGAGTGTGGGCGTTGGGCGTGCGTGCAGGGGTCAGGAGGCGTGGAGGTGAGGAAGGAGGTGTGGGCGTTGGGCTGCGTGCGCAGGGTCAGGAGGCGTGGAGGTGAGGAAAGGAGTGTGGGCGTTGGCGCGTGCGTGCGCAGGGTCAGGAGGCGTGGAGGGTCAGGGAGGCGTGGAGGGGCAGGGAAGGAGTGTGGGCGTTGGGCGCGTGCGTGCGAGGGGTCAGCGAGGCGTGGAGGGTGAGGATAGGAGGTGTGGGCGTTGGGCGCGTGCGTGCCAGGGTCAGGAGGCGTGGAGGGTCAGGAAAGGAGTGTGGGCGTTGGGCGCGTGCGTGCGCAGGGTCAGATAGGTGTGGAGGGCGGGGAAGGGAGTGTGGGCGTTGGGCGCGTGCGTGCGCAGGGTCAGGAGGCGTGGAGGGTCAGGGAAAGGAGTGTTTTGGCGTTGGCGCTGCGTGCCAGGGTCAGGAGGCGTGGAGGGTGAGGGAAGGAGTGTGTGGCGTTGGGCGCGTGCGCAGGGTCAGGAGGCGTGGAGGTGAGGGAAGGAGTGTGGGCGTTGGCGCGTGCGTAGGGGTCAGGAGGCGTGGAGGTGAGGAAGTGAGTGTGTGGGCGTTGGCGCGTGCGTGCGCAGGGGTCAGGAGGCGTGGAGGGGTCAGGAGGCGTGGAGGGTGAGGGAAGGAGTGTGGGCGTTGGGCGTGCGTGCGCAGGGTCAGGAGGCGTGAGGGTGAGGGAAAGGAGTGTGGGCGTTGGGCGCTGCGTGCGCAGGGTCAGGAGGCGTGGAGGGGCAGGAAGGGAGTGTGGGCGTTGGGCGGTGCGTGCGCAGGGTCAGCGA
Source organism: Teleogryllus oceanicus (assembly GCA_964035755.1). Lineage (NCBI taxonomy): Eukaryota > Metazoa > Arthropoda > Insecta > Orthoptera > Gryllidae > Teleogryllus > Teleogryllus oceanicus. Next base: position 63,415,275 of record CAXIVR010000012.1, on the reverse strand, counting down.
GGCGTGGAGGGTGAGGGATAGAGGTGTGGCGTTGGGCGCGTGCGTGCGCAGGGTCAGGAGGCGTGGAGGGTCAGGAGGCGTGGAGGTGAGGGAAGTGAGGTGTGGCTTGGGCGCTGCGTGCGCAGGGTCAGGGAGGCGTGGAGGGGTCAGGAGGCGTGGAGGGTGAGGAAGGGAGTGTGGGCGTTGGGCGCTGGTGCGCAGGGTCAGGAGGCGTGGAGGGGTGAGGAAGGAGTGTGGGCGTTGGGCGTGCGTCCCAGGGGTCAGGGAGGCGTGGAGGGTGAGGGAAGTGAGTGGTGGGCGTTGGGCGTGTGCGCAGGGTCAGGAGGCGTGGAGGGGTCAGGAGGCGTGGAGGTGAGGAAGTGAGTGTGGGCGTTGGCGCGTGCGTGCAGGGGTCAGGAGGCGTGGAGGGTCAGGAGGCGTGGAGGGTGAGGGAAGGAGTGTTGGGCGTTGGGCGGTGCGTGCCAGGGTCAGGAGGCGGAGGGTGAGGGAAGGAGTGTGGCGTTGGGCTGCGTGCGCAGGGTCAGGAGGCGTGGAGGGTGAGGAAGTGAGTGTGGGCGTTGGCGCGTGCGTGCGCAGGGTCAGGAGGCGTGGAGGGTCAGGGAGGCGTGGAGGGTCAGGAAGGAGTGTGTGGGCGTTGGGCGCGTGCGTGCGCAGGGGTCAGGGAGGCGTGGAGGGGTGAGGGAAGGGAGTGTGTGGGCGTTGGGCGCGTGCGTGCGCAGGGGTCAGGGAGGCGTGGAGGGGTGAGGGAAGGGAGTGGTGGGCGTTGGGGGGGCGCAGGGTCAGGGAGGCGTGGAGGGTGAGGGAAGGAGTGTGGGCGTTGGGCGCGTGCGTGCAGGGGTCAGGAGGCGTGGAGGTGAGGAAGTGAGTGTGGGCGTGGCGCGTGCGTGCCAGGGTCAGGAGGCGTGGAGGTCAGGGAGGCGTGGAGGGTCAGGGAAGGAGGTGTGGGCGTTGGGCGCGTGCGTGCGCAGGGTCAGGAGGCGTGGAGGGTGAGGGAAGGAGGTGTGGGCGTTGGCGCGTGCGTGCAGGGTCAGGAGGCGTGGAGGGTGAGGGAAGGAGGTGTGGGCGTTGGGCGCGTGCGTGCGCAGGGTCGGGGAGGCGTGGAGGGTGAGGAAGGGAGTGTGGGCGTTGGGCGCGCCGCCCGCGATGCGCCTGCGATGCGCCGCGCCGTAGGTCAGCCGCTTCTGGGTCAATGGCCAATTCCCGGGAGATAGCTGTGCGGCGGCGGCGGCTCGGACGTGGCTCGTTAGAGGCCGGTTGCTGACCCCGGGGATGCCGCCCGCGCGCGGCCGCTCCCCCTGCCGCTCTGCGGAGCGACGGAAAATATTTTGACAGCGGCTCGAAAAGTGGATCGCTTTTTACTTTCTCGTCCTTGCGAGTGCAGGAAGGGAATATATTGTAGTCGTGAGCTGGGAAACAGCTATTTTTGGAACCAAACACTAATTTTGTGGCTCTGACGAAAAAAATGGATTAATCGTCTTCCTGTATGTAGTTAATTACTTTCTATAATAATTGGTGTAGCGAGAATCCATTTTTATGGTTCTTTGTTACCGAAAAATCGATTGACGCAAAAACGTCTGTCTGTCGTTCTCTGTGCGTCCGTGCGTCCGTCCGTCCGTCCGTCAGTGGCGAACGCTAACGTTTCAACCGTTCAGCTGATTTTCTCCAAAATTGATTTTTCCGATCGAAATCAACGTACTCGAGGCATTTGGAGATTCAAACGGATATTTTGATTTTTGAGGGTACTGCACATGAAGCCTCACAAACATTTTCAAAATTTGCTCAAAAACGGTTGAAATTTTTTTGAGAAATCTTTATTGTCGGATAGCGTAAAGAACGCTTAGTACATGTTTGTTGAGATCACAGATATTTTGAAAATTGGAAAAGTGCTTTGTTTGTCATCCTAAAATAATAATATTGAAGATAGAGATATTTTTCCTTAATGAAATCTCTTCCTTAGAGACCAATATTTAAATACGTTCATTATTACTTTTTCAAAAGTATGAGTAGGTTCTATGTCATTATCGTTTACTTTCGGACGATATTTAGGCAATTTTTTTCTCAAAAAACCACTCAAAATATTTTCTTTAAATTTTCTTCTGAAATGTAATAAAGGAAGGCAAAAAAATATGGTGCTAGTCCCATTTTCGGCTATTGTTCCGTATTTTTGGAAATTCCAAAAAATTTAACATTGGAAAACTACAAAATTGGAGACAGCTATTTTGGTTTCAAACATATTATGCTATAATAATCTCCTCTTTAAAAATAGTTATGTATAGTTTTTGGAAAAAACTATTTGATTTCGCTTAATTTGTGTCTGAAAAGTCTGGTAATTTCGTAAAAAAATCTGGAATCCCACAAGAACTTTAATGAAAAGTTTCTCCTCGTATGTTACAACATATGGTAAATAAACTCGTGGTGGAGTAGAATGGCACAGACATTCTCGCAATAAGTAGTTTTTCGAACTCTTTAGTCTCGACTAGCTTTTGGGGATATGTCTTCCTTTCTCAGCAGCTATCTTTTGTCGTCCAAAGGACATTTTTTCACATTTTCTCAATTTTTTGATGCCTAATGTTTGAACTGAAATCACCATAATGTTATTAGTATTATTAGTTATAAACAATTATACTGCTATTATAGAAATGTGAATCTTATGTTCCACCCGGGTGGCGGAGGTGGTTAATAGGTGGGTTCGGACTTAGCTCTTCGGAGAGAAGGTTCGCTGATTCGAGCCTTGCTTGGGGATTATTATTTGTCACAATTCTTTGTTGCTGCAAAAAATATTTGTGAATTCCAGAAACTTTATTGAAATCCAATTGAAGTAATTCTAAATACAAATACCATTAATTAAGATAAATAAACTGGAATGTGATTTTCGAACCTTTAAACAATTTTTCGCATCTCTTGTTGAATTTTTAAAACGTTTGTACCATCGAATCAATTGTTGCCTTTCTGTGCATGTGTATGAACCGATTTAAGTAAAATAACCAATATTACAATAATTACATGAAATGTAAATACAATATAACCACTACTCATCGAACCAACTTAGGTATCCCCAACGGTTTCAAACTTATCGTTAAAAAATTAAATCCGTTCTCTTTTACGAAGGTCTTAAAAGAGAAAGTTACGTAATCGTGCGTCGTGAAAACTGAGAATTATCGACAGAAATACTCTTATTGCCGGGGTCTGGTATAAAAAAGTGGATAAATCCTGCTGCTAAATTTAGAAAAAACTAGTGGTGCTAGAGAAAGGCCCAGACTTTCTCGCACTAGTTAGTTTTCTATTCTCATTAGTCTGGACTAACATTTCAGTTACCCTGATTCTCTTACTGGCTTCCTTCTCTAGTTGCCCAAATGACATCTTATTACATTTTATCAAATTTTCGGCTTACTAATGCTAGGACTGAAACCATGTCTTGTTTAATATAGATGTGTACAGGCCATGTCCGTTACGGATGGCCGAGATCCTTAAATGGCGTGTACAGATACATTCCTTCGAGGCCAAAGGAAGCGAGTTCGAATCCCGTGCAGGTATTTGATGAATGTGTGTACAGAAAACTACTGAAAATACGACTGACTTTATTGAAAATAATTCGATGCACTTCCACTCAGAAATACAATTAATACATATAAATAAGTCAGACATCTGCACGTGCTTTTCTAATTTGCAACTTTTAAACATTTTTCAACTCTTTTTACTTTTTGAACTAATGTTATTGTAGTGCCACTGACCGGGAGGTCCTGGATTCGAGTCTTGATAATGGCGGTATTTTCGAAAATAGCCAGAGTCCTGTCGCTGTGAGGAAAAGAATTCTAGCGGCCGGCTGCTTTGATCGGTAGCTTTCAGAACAACATCAGGTGAATGCCAGGGCATTACCCTAACAAACGTATCGCGTGCGATCTTTTCTTCCCATTCCTTGTCCTTTACTACCATTTACTTATACACACATGCACCACACTACTGCACATGTCTTAGAGGGAGCTTAGAGCTTGTTCCGGATACCCATTTGGTGGGAGGCACCTGTTGGGTAAAATTCCGCTAGGCCACGGTGGGTGGGCTCCAGGGCGTTAAGATCACCGCTACCTCTCCAGCAAAAAATGTACTACACTTACGGGACCAATGACATTAGGAGTTGGCGCGACCGAAATCAATATCAATCATTCAACCTATCAACCTAACAGCAGCCAGCCTGTCTCTGGACAACTATAGCGCCTAAGCCGTCAGCCTTTTCTCCTAAATTGATATTCCGTGATCGAACTAAACGGGCCGGTGCTTTGGGAGTTTGTAACGGATGTTTTGATTGTTGATGATTTTTACATCAATCAGTTACCTTTGTATGTCTCTGTCCGAGATCGATCCATACGGCTCTTGTGTGGTGTACTGTTATGAGTGCGCCTCAATTAAACTCTGACGATCTGAGATCGGATCTCGGAGCGAAAAAAAAATGCTGGTTGAAAACACTTGCTGGTTAATGTAGTAGTATAATATTGAGTACCATTTAGAAACAATGCTACCAGAAAGTACATGCTTTGGTAGGACCACTAGTTTCTTTTCTTTTGCCATATCGACATTCAAAAATTATTTTGTATTTATACTTTAGTAATCGTTGATTATTTTCAAAACTGTTCGTCAATTTCTCAATGGTTTTATACTTTGTGAATTACGCTAATCTCTTAACATCCGTGAATTCTCTTTTATGGCTTTCGAGTTTTTGCTATTAGAGAAATGTTGCCTTGGATATTAGTTTCTTCTACAACCTCATCTGGGAACTCAGGCAACTGAGTGTCAAGTCTCACGTTCTGCAAAAATGTCAAGTATGGATTTCAGTTCAGAATAATAAAATAACGCAATTGTGAAGTAATTCAAATCAGTTACATAATATTGGAAGCAAGGGCATAGACATAAAAACTGGACGCTCTCGGGAACTGAATGTTTACCTGCCACCAAAGGGAAAATAGCCCAAGAGGAGTTCTGTGTCTTTCATCGGCCACTCAGCTATAAGGAAGGCTAAATGACGCGTTAACTGCCGCACACTTCATAATTTTAACCAAATAGAAATAGACAACTTCCACCCCTCGCCATCTTAACATTTCTTCTACCAAATGGTCATATCTGAAATTGTCTTAACGATAAAAAGTGTGTAGAAGCAATCATAAAAAAAAGCTGATTAAAAACATTCATTTCAATATTCTGCGATTATTGACCTTAGAGTAAGTTTGGTACAACATTTAGTTTTTGTAATTTGCAGTTCAACGTGCAATTCATAACTAATGTAGTCGTATACCTTCATTTTTAATTTTATTTATTTATTTAACGTCAAAAAAGCAGTTAAAAGCTGCGTATGACGTGCTATGGATTCATCATCGGAATACTCCTAATTCTATCATACGAACTGTACTGGCATCTATCTCAAAAACAGCTGAGGAACACTTTGAATCTATTATTTCATTGAATACTTCCATATTTTTAAATGTTTCAGGAAGAATATCATAATAGAGTGATGCTAATACTGAGAAAATTGTTATCAATCTCATTTTTTAACAATTGCAAATGCAAACATTTTTTCGTGATCCAAGTTTGTTTTGTTAATCTTAAATGCAGAAATGATTTATTATTTAAAAAAAATTTAATATTGGGCGAATACATTTTTCTATAAAACGTATGGAGTATAATGTCCGATGATCTATCGTCGTGAGATTATCATTATGGTGACCTTCAGCTGGCTTCCCGTGAGGTCACGGCGACGACCTAGATTCTGACCTACTTAGAAACTACTCAGTCAATAATAACATCATCCGCACCGCTCCAGAGAATGGCTCGTGATCAAATAGCAAATTGCGCAACAAGTGCGCGGGACAGGTGATTCACGCCCCACGCGATTCATTGGTTGAGTGTTCGCGATTACGGGCGCGTCCACTACTATGGTCTTTGTCCCGTGCGTGTTTTTTCTCGGGAGGTGGCGGTGGTCTTCCCCACTGGATGGCGAGATCCGGCGCCGACCTACCGTCGACTACCGGTTTTTTTCCACATCAGGTACCTCCCACTAGCGCGGCATCGCCCCAGCCAGAACAAGCTCTAAGCTTCCGACCGATCTCCCGTCATGTGTGATAGTGTAGTGCATGTTAGTGTAAGTGTGTAAGGACTGAGGATAGGACAAGGAAGGGGTAGGAAAGATCGCGTGCGGTCCGTGGCGCGTTTCTTGTAATCTATCGTGATAGCTCCGGCATTCGCCTGGTGTTTATCGGAGAAACCACGGAAAACTACCGATCAGATAAGCCGGCCGCTAGAATTCTCCTCCAGGCAGCGACTGAATTCGACCTAGCTAGAGTCGAAAAACCTGCCACCGTCGGGAGTCGAACCTAGGACCTCCCGGTCTGAGGGACTGCAGTGACATCAGTTGATGCCTTGAGCCATCTCTCCCAAACGCCCCAGACGAGTGTAGGCCGCTCCACAATAGCCCGTGAACAAGAACGACAACGCGAACGGGAACGTAAAGAAAGTTGAAAGCACAGATGTGTCAGGCAGACGTTCGCAACACGACGGAACTGTGAAGCTTCATGGAAACGAGAAGGATGGTCAACATTTATCTCCAAACACATGATTCAAGTGGTACAAACACTCACCAAAATCGATGAGTGTATTAAAAGAATACAATATTGACAACCAACAAATTCAAGCTGATCGCACGATAGTGGCAAACAAACCGAATATTGTATTCGGGATTTGGAGAAAAAATCATGTCTACTTGAAGATGTGACTGTGCCGTGCGACCAAATCTCGTCAGCAAGAGAACAGAGAAATGTCTTAAATACAACAGTTTGGAAATCGAGATCAATCTAATGTGAGGCGTAAAAGGACAGGTCGTCGTGATAGTTTTTTTGGGATTTGTTCTGCAAAATTTTAGTCAGAAATTGGCTAAACTCTGTGGCCATTCAAAAGACTGGGAAGTGCGTTGCTTTATTGGGAACAGTCCAAATTTTTCGCAAAATATGTAGGCACCGACAGTCCTTAGAACTGCATCTCAGGAAGCTGGTTGCAACCGAAGTAGAGTTCATAATCAATCGACTCATAACATCTTAAGTCCTGAATTAGAGGAATAATAGATGATAATAACAAGAAGAAAAAGAAGGTTTCGTGCGAACATTAAACATTGCATTAATCGTTGTTTTGAAAGTAAAGATGGTTTTATTTGTACTTTCTCGCCTCACGAATACTTCCTAAGAAGAGAAAATTATGTAATCGTGAAAACGGTAAATTTTCGCCAGAAAAACTCTTATTGCCGGGCGCTGGTAACTAAAAAGGAAAAAATCATGTTGCTAAATTGAGAAAAAATCCTCTAACACGTGGTATAGCTAGAATCCATGTTTTGTTGGTTCTTGATATCGAAAAATCGCTTGACGGGAAACCTCCGTCTCTCTGTCAGTCTGTGGTCAACGTTAGCGCCTAAACCGTTCAGCCGATTTTTCAAAATGGTTAGTCCCAATCGATTTACACGAACTGGTAGCTTTGGAAGTTTAAAACTGATATTTTTATTTTTGAAGGCACTTCTCATAAGTCTCGAAAACATTTTCAAAATTTTCTTAAAAACGGTCCCAAATTTTTTGATCGAACATTGTCTTCGGATGGCGTCAATAATGCTGAAGACGATTGTAGTAGTCTCATGTTCGTTGACATCACAGAGTTTCTGAAAATTGATAAAGTGCAAAATTTTGAGGGCGTCTTTTTACAACTGTAATATTAAAGATAGAGATTTCTCCTTAATGAAATCCGTTCCTTGAAGACGGATCTAAAAATAAGTTAATATTCAACTTTTCAAAAATATGAGCAGTTTCCGTGCAATAATGCGCGAAAAATAGGCAATTTTTTTCTTCTCAAAAACCGCTCCATTTCTTCTCTTTAAATTTTCTCCTCACATGTAAGAAGGGTCGATAAAAAATATCGTGCTAATCCCAGTTTGGTTTTTCCGAAATCCCAAAAAGTTAACATTGAAAACTACAAAATTTGAGCTAGCGATATTTGCTTTAAACGAAGTTTGTTGAAAAAAAATCATCTCTTTAAAGAACGTCACGTTCAATTTTTTTAGAAAACAAACTTATTTCGCTTAATTATTGTCAGAAATTTATGCAATTTACAAAAAAAGTTCTCAAAAACATGACACTACCACAATCCAGAGACCAATCAAGAGAACAGAGCTCGTCTGGGCCGGGGTGCTGCCGCGCTGGTAGGATTTATTTATTTTTATTTATTTATTTTACGTCAAAAAACAGTTAAAAACTGCGTATGACGTGCTATGGGGAAAAGTGAATTGTGTGCACATTTTCAAAATTCTGTGATCCCTACACTAAGTCATATACTACTTAAATTTTGAATTTTTGAATGTTTGAAAAGGAGAAAAAAAAAACAAAAACTCCCAAAAAATTTTAAAAAAAAAAAAAAAACCCTTTAAAAAATTTTCCCCAAAGGAAACGAAATTTGAATAATTGGATTATATTCTACTTGAATAAATAGGAGATTAGATTCTACAGCCGTCGTAATTGAAGGGACCCGTGGATTCTACGGGCCTCGTCCTGGCTGTGTTTAAGTGCGTTGTGTCTGCTTCAGCGAGCATCCACTCGGCGGCGACGCCCGTGGGCGCGTTCGCGTCGGGGCTGGTGACGGAGCGGCTGGGGCGGCGCGCCGCGCTGCAGCTGGCGCGCCCTTCCTGGTGGGCTGGGCGCTGGTGGCGCTGGCCCGCTCGCACGCCGTCATGCTGGCCGGGCGCGCCGTCGCGGGCCTCGCCGTGGGACTCTCGGCCGCGCCCGCGCAGGTCAGCCTCCTTCCTGTGCTCCTTGATTTTGATTCTTACATAGATAACCGCCTTCAGCGGCGACTACAGCCAACTCCGGTTATAGCGAACGTCTGGGGACTAACAGGTTTGGTCACTATATCCGGAGTTCGCTATATCCGAGGTTCACTGTATCCGAGGTTCACTATTTCCGAGGTTCACTATTTCCGAGGTTCACTATTTCCGAGGTTCACTGTTTCCTAGGTTCACTGTTTCCGAGGTTCACTGTTTCCGAGGTTCACTGTTTCCTAGGTTCACTGTTTCCGAGGTTCACTGTTTCCGAGGTTCACTATAAACGGAGTCGACTGTATAATCCGCTATTGAAATTGTCGTTGTTTTCTGTTTTTGTTTTTAAAGAGTTTATGCCCTAAGGTAGGCATTTCAAGGTCGCGGGCAAGGTAACAAGCTTACTTGAGTTCCAGGGCACTGCGTCCGGAGAAATTGGCGCGAGATTTAAAATTGAGGGTTGTACAAAGGCCTCCGAAGTTTCGGTACGTCACTGAACAATATTTGGGAGAAGTTACTTGAGTTGAGTCACTTTACTTTGAGACAAGTTATTTTCACAAATTTAGCTGTAGTCTAATCACAGCTATAGTCAAATATAGCTCTTGTCTGTTAAAACCACTGTCCGTCCATAAGCGAAAACTGTTTACTTATAGAAACATGTTAATTTATTTCACATTATTCCTATATACAATAAATAACTAAATGTACATGACTAATACAACACAAAACGAAAAAAGAGATCATTAGCTATTCAAATGTAGAAAAATCTTTCAAACGTATTTCCGCATAAACCTAGTAATTACCGCCTCGCACCGTTTCAGCTTGTGCATGTACATCCCATTATAAGGGGAAATGAGTGCGGAGTCGGAGGAAATTGCCCGTGCCCCTTGGGAGCAATGCGCGTAGTGTGGTCGCGGTGTGACGTGTCTGATCTAGACTACCATGGGTGCATGGTTTTTTGAGTGAGGCTGGATCGACTTGGCGAGAGGATGGACGCCTGAATGTATGCCGGAAATATTAATATGAAATTCTAGTTTCAAAACCCAATTAGTAGAGACTTTAGGGTATTGGATGTTTGTTTTCTAGGGCAAGGTACTTCAGCAAATTAATCGGTGGTTCTAAAGTAAGGAACAAGATATCCGCGGTAGTAGTGTAGATAACATTTGCCGACTGATTGTGGATATACTATTTCAATAATATATTTGATATAATATATTGTCGGTATAAAGATCGCTGTCACCCAGTTGTGCATACGCTATTGCGGGAACATTTGGTTCAGTAGATTTGTAATGATACAAGACCAATGATTTTTATTATTATTATTATTATTATTATTATTGTTGTTGTTGTTGTTTCTGTACTTTTCTCAGTAAGCATTGAGAACCATTCATCTATTCATACGACTTAGGCTCTAGCAAATGCAACTGGTAATGACAGATCTGAGCAAAGACGGAGAAGAAATTCATCTCTGTCCGTCCTTCAATTTAAAAATTTTCGCACAATATGGAAAGTCTGTAGGATTAAAGCTTTTTGGATGGTTATGCAGATTCCTTTTGATAATTCTATTTTGTATGACCTGAAGCAAATCGGTCAGTCACCACTCCTGTGGCTGAGATGATTATTGGCACTATTTCAACCTTACTCAGTTGCCAAACATGTTGGATTTCTGCTGCCAAATTCTGGTATTTTGAAATCTTCTCCGATTCTGTCTTGTTCAGATTTTTTGTCAGTGGACAGGCTACGTCTATGATTGCTGTATACTTTTGTATTTTATTGATAACTACTATGTCCGGGCGATTATAATCCACAGTCTTATCAGTGACAATAGGCCTATCCCAGTAGAGTACTATTTCACTATTTTCTATAACCGGTGAAGGTGAATATTTGTCAAATGGTGGAGGGTTCTCAATTAGTCTATAATTTGATGCCAATTGCCTATGGATTATTTTTGCTACTTGATTCTGCCTCCCTAGATGTGCAGTGTTGGCAAGAACTGGTCAACCTGCAATCACATGGTCGATGGTCTCATTTGGTTGATTACACATTCTACAGACATCTTTTATACTTCTCTTCAGTATGTGTTTATCATCATTGCGTGTTTTTATTACCCCATCCTGAATTGCTATTATAAATCCTTTTCAGGAAATAAATATCCCATTTTCAACCACAGGAGAGAAGAGACTTTATCAACTGATGGATTATTTAAGAGATTAGGATATTTTCCATGAAGGGTCTTGTTCTTCCAATCTGTCTGCATGTTACATATCTGGGACACAATTTCAGTGTTGGTTTCAGTCTTCTGGAGATTTAGAGCTGAATAGTTTGCATCTACAGCAACTACATTCTTCAGTAACACACTATCCGAGGCGTGAAAGTACATTCGCATTTTCTTTTCTTGTGACCTGCACAGATTGAAGATATTAAGCAGGCCTCTACCTCCTTGGTTTCTGGGAAGATAAAGCCTTTCGACAGCGCTCTTGGGATGATGTATTCTGAATTTTGTGAGGGTGGTTCGAGTAATCGTATCCAGTTCTCGAAGGTCTGTGTCTGAATATTTCAGGATACCAAAGGAATATGTCAATACTGGGACAGCATAGGTGTTAATAGCACTTATTAGATTCCTAGAGTACAATTTTTTGTTCATCAACTTTGTGATTCTTGATTTGTACCTTTCCTTGAATATCGACTTCATATTTGTGTGGTTCACTCGTCTATTTTGTTGGATACCAAGGTATTTATAAGTGTCGTGGTACAAAAACTGTCGAAAATCACAAGTTTCATCAGGTACTTCGACCAATTTACCATTTTTAGGTGTATTTCGGCACATTATCAATACTCGCGTCAATACTTCAGCGCGTTCAGGTGGTTATGGCTCTCGGCAAACAGTTTAAGATCATCCATAAATAATAAATGGCTGATTCGGGAGGTAGGATCTCTCAGTCGGAGTCTGTACCCTAGACATTCCTTGTTTAGAAGCTGTGATAGGGGGTTTATAGCTAAACAAAACCATAGAGGGCTCAATGAATCGCCTTGAAATATTCCTCGACGAATATCAATCTTAAATGTACAATTCTCCAAATTAATCTCCGTGCACCAGTTTTCATTAAGGCAGCGAGCAGGTTTACACTTGTATTAATTTTATATATTTCAAAATGTGTTCAGCCATTCATGAGGTACCGAATCAAATGGCTTTCTATAGTCGATGTAGCACATTCTCAAGTTTCGGCTTTTTACCTCAGCTTGTTTTATGATTACGCTGTCCACAGTCAACTGTTCTTTGCATCCAAATGTACCTCTGATGCATCCTTTCTGTTCCATGCTGATGATATTGTTCTGATCACAATGCATGTATATCTTTTCGTGTAAAACAGATGTTAATAACTTATATAGTACAGAGAGACATGTTACTGGCCTGTAATTTTTGGGATCTGATTTAGGAACACTTTTGGGTAGTAAGTAAGTAATACCTTGCGTTAAGAATTTTGGGCACTGATCAGGCTTCTGAAGTATCTCATTAAAACTATTCGAAATCAAGTTGTGCAGGGAGACAAAACGCTTGAACCAAAAGTTCTGATTTTTTTTATTCTGAATTTATTATTACGCTTGAACCAAAAGTTCTGATTTTTTTTATTCTGAATTTATTATTATTATTATTATTATTATTATTATTATTATTATATACTTGAAAACAAACAATTTTACTCGTAATGTTAAACAGAAAAATGTGATTATCACATTGTTGAAAAGGATAAAGAAAAGTAATCTATGCAATCAATTCATTTTGAGAAATTAAGTACATAAAGCAAAACAAATAGAAAATAATATCTTAGTTTTCATTCAGATAGATATTTATTTATTAAAGTTCGCTTTGAGCCAATGCTCGGTGGAAAACATGATTGCAATTAGAATTGCGACAATTGCAAAACTATTACGAATATTTACAATAGAATTACAATTAGAATTAGAAGTTGATATCCTAGTTCTAATTAATTTTTAATTATCTCTAAATTGACTTTTAGCTTATCTAACACTTGACTTCACTGTATAAGAGACTGACCATATTATTAATTATAATGTAAGCAATAATAATAACTTAAAAAATACATCAAAGGCAATAACAGTTTTTTTGGACAATTTTTATTTAATAGTATTTTAAAAGATGTTTTGCAGGTAGTTTGTTCCAATCTACTATTGTACGATTCACAAAGGAGGCTTTCCCTATATCAATTCTTTGCTTTCTACATCGTATTTTTCAAGGATGGTCTCCTCTGCTTTTATAATCTCATTTCTGTAATCTTTTGCCGATGTCTGCCCATGCTGTGTCCCCTTTGTATGTCTTGTACATTACGCATGAACGCTCCCCTTCCCTTCTCTTAGATAAGGAATCCCATTCATCTCGTCCATCGGCAACGTGCCTGTGATTTACAAATTTTTCCGGCCGGTATTTTTAATTTTATCTAACGTCTCGATTTGCTCTTTCCTATACGAGTCCCAGCATGCCGCAATCATGCCGCATCTACCCAATAACCAATATTAATTTGGTGGTCACAACTCGTGAGTATTCTTCCTGTGATGGGTTCATTTGTTATACGACGACACGGTAGAAGGTACACTGCCATGAGAAACATCAGCAGAGTAAAGTGTGGGGGGCGCTACGACATCAAAAGTGAAGGAAACACACGGTGTCGCCAAAGTATTCACATTGCAAAAAACAGCCGTTATTCGATTTAAAAAACGGTTATAAATGGAATAAATGGGTGATCAAAAGGAAAATGCTGTTTTCGGAATCTTATTCCCATCCCTAAAGCCATACATCGTTCGATGATAATGACCAAAGATGATGACGCGCCTCGAAACAATGGATGATATGAATAAAAATGAGGGGGATATGAGTAAAAAGCCCGCAACCGTGGCTCCGCCCTCCTCTCATTCTTGACTCACTGCTCACTCACTATTCATTCACTGGGAAGCGATGGCTATAATAGCGAGGTGTGTGGTGCGCAGGTGCTGATCAGCGAGGTGGCGGAGCCGCGCAACCCCTCACTATTGTCGCACAGCTCACTCACTATTCATTCACTGGGAAGCGATGGCTATAATGGCGAGGTGTCTGGTGCGCAGGTGCTGATCAGCGAGGTGGCGGAACCCCGCAACCTTACACTCTTGACTCACTGCTCACTCACTATTCATTCATTGGGAAGCGATGGCTATAATAGCGAGGTGTGTGGTGCGCAGGTGCTGATCAGCGAGGTGGCGGAGCCGCGCAACCCCTCACTATTGTCGCACAGCTCACTCACTATTCATTCACTGGGAAGCGATGGCTATAATAGCGAGGTGTGTGGTGCGCAGGTGCTGATCAGCGAGGTGGCGGGCCCGCAACCTCGCTATTGTCGCACAGCTCAGTCACTATTCATTCACTGGGAAGCGATGGATATAATAGCGAGGTGTGTGGTGCGCAGGTGCTGATCAGCGAGGTGGGGAGCCGCGCAACCCCGCTATTGTCGCACATCTCACTCACTATTCATTCACTGGGAAGCGATGGCTATAATGGCGAGGTGTGTGGTGCGCAGGTGCTGATCAGCGAGTGGCGGAGCCGCGCAACCTCACTATTGTCGCACAGCTATCTCACTATTCATTCACTGGGAAGCGATGGCTATAATGAGAGGTGTGTGGTGCGCAGGTGCTGTTCAGCGAGGTGGCGGAGCCGCGCAACCCCTCACTATTGTCGCACAGCTCACTCACTATTCATTCACTGGGAAGCGATGGCTATAATGCGAGGTGTGTGGTGCGCAGGTGCTGATCAGCGAGGTGGCGGAGCCGCGCAACCTCACTATTGTCGCACAGCTCAGTCACTATTCATTCACTGGGAAGCGATGGTTATAATGGCGAGGTGTGTGGTGCGCAGGTGCTGATCAGCGAGGTGGCGGAGCCGCGCAACCCCTCACTATTGTCGCACAGCTCACTCACTATTCATTCACTGTGAAGCGATGGCTATAATAGCGAGGTGTGTGGTGCGCAGGTGCTGATCAGCGAGGTGGCGGAGCCGCGCAACCCCTCACTATTGTCGCACAGCTCACTCACTATTCATTCACTGGGAAGCGATGGCTATAATAGCGAGGTGTGTGGTGCGCAGGTGCTGATCAGCAAGGTGGCGGAGCCGCACAACCCTCACTATTGTCGCACAGCTATCTCACTATTCATTCACTGGGAAGCGATGGCTATAATAGCGAGGTGTGTGGTGCGCAGGTGCTGATCAGCGGGTGGCGGAGCCGCGCAACCTCACTATTGTCGCACAGTTCACTCACTATTCACTCACGGAAGCGATGGCTATAAAAGCGAGGTGTGTGGTGCGCAGGTGCTGATCAGCGACAGGGCGGAGCCGCGCAACCCCTCACTATTGTCGCACAGCTCACTCACTATTCATTTACTGGGAAGCGATGGCTATAATAGCGAGGTGTGTGGTGCGCAGGTGCTGATCAGCGAGGTGGCGGAGCCGCCCAACCCTTACTATTGTCGCACTGCTCACTCACTAATCATTCACTGCGAAGCGATGGCTATAATAGCGAGGTGCGTGGTGCGCAGGTGCTGATCAGCTAGGTGGCGGAGCCGCGCTACCTCACTATTGTCAAACAGCTCACTCACTACTCACTGGGAAGCGATGGCTATAATGCGAGGTGTGTGGTGCGCAGGTGCTGATCAGCGAGGTGGCGGAGCCGCGCAACCCCTCACTATTGTCGCACAGCTCACTCACTATTCATTCACTGGGAAGCGATGGCTATAATAGCGAGGTGTGTGTGCGCAGGTGCTGATCAGCGAGGTGGCGGAGCCGCCCAACCCTCACTATTGTCGCACAGCTCACTCACTATTCATTCACTGGGAAGCGATGGCTATAATGCGAGTGTGCGGTGCGCAGGTGCTGATCAGCGAGGTGGCGAGGAGCCGCGCAACCCTCACTATTGTCGCACAGTTCACTCACTATTCAATCACTGGGAAGCGATGGCTGTAATAGCGAGGTGTGTGGTGCGCAGGTGCTGATCAGCGAGGTGGCGAGAGCCGCGCAACCTCACTATTGTCGCACAGCTCACTCATTCATTCACTGGGAAGCGATGGCTATAATAGCGAGTGTGTGGTGCGCAGGTGCTGATTAGCGAGGTGACGAGGAGCCGCGCAACCCTCACTATTGTCGCACAGCTCACTCACTATTCATTCACTGGAAGCGATGGCTATAATAGCGAAGTGTGTGGTGCGCAGGTGCTGATCAGCGAGGTGGCGGAGCCGCCCACCTCACTATTGTCGCACAGCTCACTCACTATGCATTCACTGGGAAGCGATGGCTATAATGCGAGGTGTGTGGTGCGCAGGTGCTGATCAGCGAGGTGGCGGAGCCGCGCAACCCTCACTATTGTCGCACGCTCACTTACTATTCATTCACTGGGAAGCGATGGCTGTAATAGCGAGGTGTGTGGTGCGCAGGTGCTGATCAGCGAGGTGGCAGGAGCCGCGCAACCCCTCACTATTGTCGCACAGCTCAGTCACTATTCATTCTCTGGGAAGCGATGGCTATAATAGCAAGGTGTGTGGTGCGCAGGTGCTGATCAGCGAGGTGGCGAGGAGCCGCGCAACCCTCACTATTGTCGCACAGCTCTCTCACTATTCATTCACTGGGAAGCGATGGCTGTAATAGCGAGGTGTGTGGTGCGCAGGTGCTGATCAGCGAGGTGGCAAGGAGCCGCGCAACCCCTCACTATTGTCGCACAGCTCACTCACTATTCATTTACTGGGAAGCGATGGTTATAATAGCGAGGTGTGTGGTGCGCAGGTGCTGATCAGCGAGGTGGCGGAGCCGCGCAACCCCTCACTATTGTCGCACAGCTCTCTCACTATTCACTCACTGGAAAGCGATGGCTATAAAAGCGAGGTGTGTGGTGCGCAGGTGCTGATCAGCGAGGTGGCGGAGCCGCGCAACCCCTCACTATTGTCGCACAGCTCACTCACTATTCATTCACTGGGAAGCGATGGCTATAATAGCGAGGTGTGTGGTGCGCAGGTGCTGATCAGCGAGGTGGCGGAGCCGCGCAACCCCTCACTATTGTCGCACAGCTCACTCACTAATCATTCACTGGGAAGCGATGGCTATAATAGCGAGGTGCGTGGTGCGCAGGTGCTGATCAGCTAGGTGGCGGAGCCGCGCTACCCCTCACTATTGTCAAACAGCTCACTCACTACTCACTGGGAAGCGATGGCTATAATAGCGAGGTGTGGTGCGCAGGTGCTGATCAGCGAGGTGGCGGAGCCGCGCAACCCCTCACTATTGTCGCACAGCTCACTCACTATTCATTCACTGGGAAGCGATGGCTATAATAGCGAGGTGTGTGGTGCGCAGGTGCTGATCAGCGAGGTGGCGGAGCCGCGCAACCCCTCACTATTGTCGCACAGCTCACTCACTATTCATTCACTGGGAAGCGATGGTATAATAGCGAGGCACTATTGTCGCACAGCTCACTCACTATTCATTCACTGGGAAGCGATGGCTGTAATAGCGAGGTGTGTGGTGCGCAGGTGCTGATCAGCGAGGTGGCGGGGAGCCGCGCAGCCCCTCACTATTGTCGCACAGCTCACTCATTCATTCACTGGGAAGCGATGGCTATAATAGCGAGTGTGTGGTGCGCAGGTGCTGATCAGCGAGGTGGCGAGAGCCGCGCAACCCCTCACTATTGTCGCACAGCTCACTATTCATTCACTGGGAAGCGATGGCTATAATAGCGAGGTGTGTGGTGCGCAGGTGCTGATCAGCGAGGTGGCGGAGCCGCCCAACCTCACTATTGTCGCACAGCTCACTCACTATGCATTCACTGGGAAGCGATGGCTATAATAGCGAGGTGTGTGGTGCGCAGGTGCTGATCAGCGAGGTGGCGGAGCCGCAGCCCCTCACTATTGTCGCACAGCTCACTCACTATTCATTCACTGGGAAGCGATGGCTATAATAGCGAGGTGTGTGGTGCGCAGGTGCTGATCAGCGATGTGGCGGAGCCGCGCAACCCTCACTATTGTCGCACAGCTCACTCACTATTCAATCACTGCGCAGCAATGGCTATAATAGCGAGGTGTGGTGCGCAGGTGCTGATCAGCGAGGTGGCGGAGCCGCGCAGCCTCACTATTGTCGCACAGCTTACTCACTATTCATTCACTGGGAAGCGATGGCTATAATAGCGAGGGTGTGGTGCGCAGGTGCTGATCAGCGAGGTGGCGGAGCCGCGCAACCCCTCACTATTGTCGCACAGCTCACTCACTATTCATTCACTGGGAAGCGATGGCTATAATGGCGAGGTGTGTGGTGCGCAGGTGCTGATCAGCGAGTGGCGGAGCCGCGCACCCTCACTATTGTCGCACAGTTCACTCACTATTCACTCACTGGGAAGCGATGGCTATAAAAGCGAGGTGCGTGGTGCGCAGGTGCTGATCAGCTAGGTGGCGGAGCCGCGCTACCCTCACTATTGTCAAACAGCTCACTCATTACTCACTGGGAAGCGATGGCTATAATAGCGAGTGTGTGGTGCGCAGGTGCTGATCAGCGAGGTGGCGGAGCCGCGCAACCTTTCACTATTGTCGCACAGCTCACTCACTATTCAATCACTGGGAAGCGATGGCTGTAATGGCGAGTGTGTGGTGCGCAGGTGCTGATCAGCGAGGTGGCGAGGAGCCGCGCAACCCTCACTATTGTCGCACAGCTCACTCATTCATTCACTGGGAAGCGATGGCTATAATGCGAGGTGTGTGGTGCGCAGGTGCTGATCAGCGAGGTGGCGAGGAGCCGCGCAACCCTCACTATTGTCGCACAGCTCACTCACTATTCATTCACTGGGCAGCGATGGCTATAATAGCGAGGTGTGTGGTGCGCAGGTACTGATCAGCGAGGTGGCGGAGCCGCCCAGCCTCACTATTGTCGCACAGCTCACTCACTATTCATTCACTGGAAGCGATGGCTATAATAGCAGAGGTGTGGTGCGCAGGTGCTGATCAGCGAGGTGGCGGAGCCGCGAAACCTCACTATTGTCAAACAGCTCAGTCACTATTCATTCACTGGGAAGCGATGGCTATAATAGCGAGGTGTGTGGTGCGCAGGTGCTGATCAGCGATGTGGCGGAGCCGCGCAACCCTCACTATTGTCGCACAGCTCACTCACTATTCAATCACTGGGCGCAATGGCTATAATAGCGATGTGTGGTGCGCAGGTGCTGATCAGCGAGGTGGCGGAGCCGCGCAACCTCTCACTATTGTCGCGCAGCTCACTCACTATTCATTCACTGGAAGCGATGGCTATAATAGGGAGGTGGTGGTGCGCAGGTGCTGATCAGCGAGGTGGCAAGGAGCCGCGCAACCCCTCACTATTGTCGCACAGCTCACTCACTATTCATTCACTGGGAAGCGATGGCTATAATAGCGAGGTGTGTGGTGCGCAGGTGCTGATCAGCGAGGTGGCGGAGCCGCAACCTCACTATTGTCGCACAGCTCACTCACTATTCATTCACTGGGAAGCGATGGCTATAATGCAGGTGTGTGGTGCGCAGGTGCTGATCAGCGAGGTGGCGGAGCCGCGCAACCCCTCACTATTGTCGCACAGCTCACTCACTATTCATTCACTGGGAAGCGATGGCTATAATAGCGAGGTGTGTGGTGCGCAGGTGCTGATCAGCGAGGTGGCGGAGCCGCGCAACCCTCACTATTGTCGCACAGCTATCTCACTATTCATTCACTGGAAGCGATGGATATAATGAGCGAGGTGTGTGGTGCGCAGGTGCTGATCAGCGAGGTGGCGGAGCCGCGCAACCCTCACTATTGTCGCACAGCTATCTCACTATTCATTTACTGGGAAGCGATGGCTATAATAGCGAGGTGTGTGGTGCGCAGGTGCTGATCAGCGAGGTGGCGGAGCCGCGCAACCCCTTACTATTGTCGCACAGCTATCTCACTATTCATTCACTGGGAAGCGATGGCTATAATAGCGAGGTGTGTGGTGCGCAGGTGCTGATCAGCGAGGTGGCGGAGCCGCGCAACCCCTCACTATTGTCGCACAGCTCTCTCACTATTCATTCACTGGGAAGCGATGGCTGTAATAGCGAGGTGTGTGGTGCGCAGGTGCTGATCAGCGAGGTGGCGGAGCCGCGCAAACCCCTCACTATTGTCGCACAGCTCACTCACTATTCATTTACTGGGAAGCGATGGCTATAATAGCGAGGTGTGTGGTGCGCAGGTGCTGATCAGCGAGGTGGCGGAGCCGCGCAACCCTCACTATTGTCGCTAGCTATCTCACTATTCATTCACTGGGAAGCGATGGCTATAATGGCGAGGTGTGTGGTGCGCAGGTGCTGATCAGCGAGGTGGCGGAGCCGCGCAACCCTCACTATTTTCGCACAGCTATCTCACTATTCATTCACTGGGAAGCGATGGCTATAATGCGAGGGTGTGGTGCGCAGAGTGCTTATCAGCGAGGTGGCGGAGCCGCGCAACCCCTCACTATTGTCGCACAGCTCACTCACTATTCATTTACTGGGAAGCGATGGCTATAATAGCGAGGTGTGTGGTGCGCAGGTGCTGATCAGCGAGGTGGCGGAGCCGCGCAACCGGGCTCTGGCGGCGGGCTGGCGGGCGGCCGGGGGCCGGCGGCGGGGCGCCGAACCGCTGGTAAGCGCTTGCCTTTTTTCTTTTTTATCCCTTTTCTCCTTTCCCTTTATTCCCTTTCTCAACTTAAAAATGGCTTATAGCGATATACGTTTTGATGTTTGGCTCCTAAATGATTTTTGGGTCGCTGAACACGAATATCGTCTTAAAAATCAACCTTTTTTCAGTTTTGATGGATTTTTTCTTAAAAAAGTGCTTCCGGGCAAACTTTTGTTGGCAAACCCGATATTCGTGTTCAGCGACTCAATGAACCGAGGAACCAAATAAAAAAAGTGCACCAAAACGTTCTCTTATTGTCTACCACTTGACTAGACTACTTCCCCCCTTGCCTTTTCTTTTTTTTCTTCCTCTTTTCTTTCCCTCAGCATCGCCTTTTCTATTTTTGATTTCCTTTGCATCTCAAGTTCCTTCCTCTTCATATGTATAGTAATTAAATTTATTATTAATAGTAATTAAATATTATTACTATTCCCCCCTTTTCTGTATCTTTTGCAATTTCAGACTGTGTATTTTCTTTATTTGTATTTTATATTTTGTACTTTCATTTGCTATTGAACTGTAACAATTGTTTTTGAAATGTTTCTATTCATTATATGAATCCCCCCTTGCATTTTATGTTTTGTAATTTTATTTGCTTGTGGTTTCTATATTAATATCCCCTTGCATTTCTCATTTGGTTAATTCCCCCACTTTGTCTTATTTTATATTTAATTTTGTTTGTATTTGTAGACTGACAACGGCAAAGCCGTCGAACGCCGGCTCTCTAAATAAAGATATTAAGTTGAAGGAGATGAGTTATTTTACTTCTTCGCAATCGATGTTCACTTGCTCACCTGTTTCGTCGCAGGCGCAGCGCGAGTTTGAGCAGCTGGTGGCTCGCCTGCGCTCGGAGGAGGCGCAGGGGGAAGCGGAGGAGGAGGGGGAGGCGGAAGCGGAAGCGGGGAAGGCCGCGCCCCGCCACCCCGACAGCTGCCTGCAGGCCTTCTCCCACCCGGACGTCTACAAGCCCTTCTGCATCGTCGTCACCCTCAACATCATGCAGATATTCTCGGGCACCTACCTCGTCATCTTCTACGCAGTGGACCTCCTCGCACAGGTGCCTCACTGCTTTCGTATTTTCCCTAACTGCTCGCTATTAACACGCCGCAATAATAGTACATTATGAAACGATGATGTAATGATGGGTATTAACCAACGAGTTACTAGATTCGAGTCCTGACGGCGGCAGGATTTTCGACACTAGCTTGTCAGCTAGGTCGAATTCAGTCCCTGTCTGGAGAAGAATTCTAGCGGCCGGCTGCTCTGATCGGTAATTTTCCATGGTTTCTCCGATCAACACCAGGCGAATGCCGGCACAATACCCGACCAAACGGTCCACAGACTGCGCGCGATCTTTCCTTCCTCTTCCTTGTTCTATCCTCTCCCTATACACACACACACACTTTCACTAACATTCACTACACTACCACACATCCCGAGAGTCCGGTCGGGAGCTTAGAGCTTGTCCCGGCTGGGCAGAGCCCCGCTGGTGGGGGATACCTGGTTGAGGGAAACCCCACTAGCCGACGGTAGGTCGGTGCCGGATCTCGCCATTCAGCAGAGGAAGATCACTGCCATCTCCCGAGAGAAAACATGCACTAGGTCATTAATCACGTACGGGAATAATGACCAAAACAGTTGACGCGCCCGGAAACACGAAAAATCAATCAATCGATCAAAACAACAAGTTAGAATATAGTACATAGTGGCTGATGCACCTCCATCTTTGAAGCAAATTGAAGCCATGATTTTGCAGTCAAAGCAGCGCCTCTGGCGACGTCTAGTAGTACGTTTGGCGCTGATTAAGGCCGTGTGGGCGAGGGCCGCGGGTAAAATAACTCCTCTTACTCTGTGTTTCACGACCAAACCCGAATCATTTAAAAACGAAATCACATTATGTAAGGAGAACGAATTGAGAAACTTCAAAAACCTTGCTTCTTGCATCGCTTATTGTCATAAGACTGGAAGCTGTTGAAATGTTTTTGTAGTTATCATAACGTCTGAAAGTGAATGTTATTGCAATAAGAAGCACACAAACAGATCACAAATAAGGCGGCAAACTTGAAAATGATAATTTGTAAAATAGAAGACGTCAACCCACTGCTACATGCCGAATACACTGAAGGCATTGTGAATATTATTCTAACCACTAATATAATTTAAATACAGATATACGAAAAGACAACAATATAGAAAATATGTCTGATAACAACACGTTGATTCATTTCCCTCGCCAGTGCATTACATTTCTACACGCCACCACCAGGCACCTCTCATGTTTTGACTGCAAAATACTACGGCAGCCCCTAATTGGGTGAGCGTCGACCAAGAGCGTTGAAATCATAAGGTCAGCTACTCAATGTAGTATATTTTAGCTCATTGGTATTCAAACAAGAGTGTGATATTACATACGAGCGAGTATCGTAAACTTACAGGACAGGACAGTGACCATTCCATCGAGTTTTATACTGTACTTTTTCTGCGATTTGTATAAGTTAAACTTTTACATTGAATCGTTTCGTGGTAGTTTACATGCATAAACATGAACATGGTTACACCAATATACAAACGAATGATTACATGAACACACACAAAAAGTTGTCACACCCAAAGACTTGACACATGTATCTTTATATATGTCAACACGCTGAATTCGAATCTGAAGTCAGAATCGCGCCACCGCCCTCCACTTGTTTTGTTTCAGTCGCAAAAACCTCCTCAAATTTATATAATGCATAATACGGAGAGGCGAATGCCGGAGCAGTACCCTACCAAACGGGCCACGGACCGCGCGCGATCTTTCCTTCCTCTTCCTTGTCCTATCCTCCCTTACACACACACACTTACACTAACATGCACTACACTATCACATATTCCGGGAGACCGGCCGGGAGCGTAGAGCTTGTCCCGGCTGGGGCGGTGCCCCGCTGGTGGGAGAGTCCTGGTTAGGGGGAAACCCCACTAGCCGACGGTAGGTCGTGCCGGATCTCGCCATCCAGCGGGGGAAAATCACCGCCATCTCCCGAGAAAAACATGCACTACACTAACGGGACTAATGACCAAAAACCACGCCTTCTTTTCCAAGCCCGGGCACCCACTGCTGGGTCATTCCATGCGAAAAAGGAGATTTTATTTCACGACTCTTTCAATCTTGAAAATATCTTGGGATATTGGTGTCCATGATGCCTACATCGTCGAGGTACAATATTAAAATTGTCTAACATAACACCCTCATATAAACGTTTCTACACATTCAAAATTTGTGAGATATGTTTTTTTAAACATTTGTGAGATATGTACTTTCAGTTGCATTACAAATAAGCGTAAGAAAATTATTACATTACAAATAAGCGTAAGAAAATTCGGTTATAGTGAACATGAACCTCAGCTATAATGAACGTAGGAAATACAATGTCCTGGAAATTAATTCCATCCCGGAAACGAATGTATTGCCTCAGTGCCACAAATTCCAATATTA
This sequence comes from Teleogryllus oceanicus, assembly GCA_964035755.1. Taxonomy (NCBI): domain Eukaryota; kingdom Metazoa; phylum Arthropoda; class Insecta; order Orthoptera; family Gryllidae; genus Teleogryllus; species Teleogryllus oceanicus. The sequence continues at coordinate 63,391,252 of CAXIVR010000012.1, read as the reverse complement.
GGCAAAAGTATTATCGGCCAAAGGACGTTATCAAAGTCTCCCCTCAGGTAGGGGACCAGGAATGGCTCCTTACTGATGACGTTATTGCCACTAAATTTCTCTGCGGACACAAATTTCGTGTCGTGTGTGGGCTACGACGCATGGCCGTCCGTCGCGGAAAAGCGATCAGCTTCATTGGCCACTTCGCCATCCCGTTGCCAAAAGCATCTCGTATGTGAATAGGCGACCAAAAGAGCCTTCGAAGAGTGGGACGGTGTTCCAACAGTGCAAGAGGTATTGAAGGCAATAATATCATGGCAATAATGCATTACGATATAGGAACACAGAGGACAGTGCTGAGTCAAGTATAGAGAGAGCAGGAATTCTGAAGAAGGATCTAGAGAAATTACTAATGAAAAAGTACGAAAAAAACAATTGAAAATAATTGATTTTTTAAGGACAAATAAAGATATTGAAATTTTCAGTTGATTTTTATGGAGAAATTTTTAATTTTTTTCAGATATAGTGAAGACTGTAAAACAGAAGAGAGGGCAGAGGAGCTTGCCTGTGGCTTCCTCTGGATGTCCGCTGGGAGCAAAATCCTTTAGAAGGTCGTCTCGCGATATTGATTGTGGGAACTATTGTGCAGCCTCGCGTTTATAGTTATTTTCTAGTTAGGCAGCTTTGATTACAGAAATTTGTCTATTTAGTGGCTATGAGGTCGGCCCGGTGGCCGAGATCGCTAAGGCCGTAGTGGCAGAATGTTTAAAAAGTTATGTATTACAAATAAAAAATGTTCAAACCCCTGAAAGGCAAAACTGCCGAACAGGAAGAAAATAAATTTTAAAAAAAGTGGCTATGAGGTTTGGGCATTCCTGGATTGAGCAAGTTCAGACGTAATAAACGCTGAACAATATAGACAAAAGCTCGATATTATCATTGCCAGTGAGCGAGTTGTCCACTGGAGTTCGTGAACCTACCAAACCGTGCCTACAAATGTTAAAGCGATGGGTGCGATGTTAAAATTGGGTCATATGCAACTTTGTTTTGAAATTTCTTACCACATGATCGTTGGCAGAGACTTTCATCTTCGACCGCTCCGACTTGCTCTAGATGTTTGTAACATTTACTTGTATTCAGAGACACCTGCGCATTACTGGATAAGCAATTGTTACACTAAAAAGTAACTCGAAATTGTCGGGTTTCCGTGAATATTGTGGGAGAAATGTTTGTCGAAAATTTGGTAAATAAAATGTTCACGTTTACGATGAAACAAGAATCACTTAATTTGTTGTTACGGGTGTGTACGTTTTCAAATTTCGACGACTAGGGGGCTCATTTTATTGCTGTCTATTTAATAATTCTGGAGAGGAGAACGGAAACTTAACACACATTTTGACAATACAATATATTTTCAAAAATAACAATTATTTCCACAATCCAATTTTGGTGCATCAAAAATAATATATAATATTAGATATGGACGGTTTTATACCTCAATTGAACAAGCGTCATTTTTTTTACATTTTTGCACCAGGTTGTTCGTTAAGGTGTAAACAGTTGTTTGGCATTGAATTTTCTTTTTTGTCGACGGGATGCTAATTTGGACCGTACGTTAAAACTCCACAATTAAAATTATATTTTGCATAGTTATGCGAGTTTGCGACTTAATGTTCCAATTGTATTTAACGTTTGTTATTTATTATTTGTGGTTCTATTGCTAAATGCAGATTTAGACCCATCTCGATCAGGTTTTTCGTCCAGTTTCCCTGATCCATTGAGCAAATGCTGAGATGGCCCCTTGTTTTGCTTGTGGACATAAATGTAACTTCATGTTCTGTGTACGTCTTCTAGAATTCAGTGGGAAATACAATTATTCAAATTATCGTTTCCATGTTGTCGCGGCCGGAAGGAAAAAAAAAAGTAATAGCCAAAATTTATTGCTTATTTATCTTTAAAATAGATTTTATTACATGGGAGTTTTTTAGTTTTTTCTCCCTTTCAAAATTCAAAATTTATTGCTTGTTTATCCTTGAAAATAGATTTTATTACATGGGAGTTTTTGATTTTTTTCTCCCTTTCAAAAATTCAAAATTTAAGTAGTATATGACTTAGTGTAGGGATCACAGAATTTTGAAAATGTGCACACAATTCACTTTTCCCCATAGCACGTCATACGCAGTTTTTAACTGTTTTTTTTTAATAAATAGATCAGCATCCTACATCGAAATGAATAAGAATCCCCCTTGTGTATGTGTAACTATGAGTTTGTGTGTATGTCGCAGGCGGACGCGGGCGTGGACGAGTTCCTGGCGGCGGTGCTGACGGCGGCGGTGCGCGTCGTGTTCACGGGCGTGGCGTGCGGCCTGCTCAGCTGGACGGGGCGGCGCCCGCTGGCGCTCAGCTCGGGGCTGGCGTCGGGGCTGGCGGCCGTCGCCATGGGCACCGCGCTCTACGTGCGCGACGCCAGCGACGCACAGGTGAGAATCAGCCCTTCACGGCACCCAGTGCCCGTAAACCCTTGGCGCTCGTTGGCGACGAGCGTAATACACGTCCTGCAGCTCGTACGACACACTGTCAGAAATTTCTGCATTACTTGTAATGTAAAAGTACATGATAGTAATTTTCATGTACGTAAATTAAATTAAATGTACACGTATAGTAACTTCTCTAAAAATTTAAATTAAATACATTAAAATTCATTTACATTAATTAAATCTACACTAGATGTAATGTAATGTATATGCATGTCAGAAATGACACGAGAATAATAGCTACTAGCTCGTATTAATAAGTAATGTGACATGTCCTACAACCCGTAGGGCATCATTCAGATGCCACACCAAAATCTCCAATTCACTCGTAGGGCATATTACAGATTTATGTTTATTTTTCTGGTATGTAAAATAAAGTTTTTATTGTTGAATCGATCCGGGGTACGAGGAGAACGGGGGAATGTCGAGTATTGGCTTTGAGCTGCGCAGCCATTTTCCATTGTCATCTTAGCCATGCTTTACGAGTTGTACGATGTCGTGGTGCTGAGAAACCTCCGACCTCAGAGCGCTTTCATGGGTGGCATGTCACGCGTGCCCTACGAGTGCAAAGAGTTGTGGTTGCAAAAGCAATGGTCGTATGGAAGGGAGGGTCTCCCTCCCCAATATTTCCCGATCGATTAATAGACACAATTATTAAAATTGTTTAAGAACATTGTACTGGTCCAGCGCTTCTCGATGTTACCCCACCTGCTCAGAGATGTGCAGAATCTGCAACTAAATGTGAACGAGAGGGACATGGAGAGAAGACAGACAGAGAGGGAGAGAGATTCAGACAGACTGAGACACGCACAGAGAGAGAGACGGTGTGTGTGTGTGTGTGTGTGAGAGACAGAGAGAGAGAAAGAGAGAGAGAGAGACAGACAGAGACAGAGAGAGACACAGAGAGAGAGAGGGAGAGAGATTCAGTCAGACAAACGGGGAAAGAGAAAGAGGAGAGAGCTAGAGAGAGGGAGAGATGGTGAGAGAGAAAGGGAGAAGGAAGGAGAAAGAAGAGGAAGGGAGAGGAAAGGAAGATGAAGGGCAGAACAACGTCTGCCGGGTTCCGCTAGTTTCAAATATATTTTTAAATATTTGAATTTCTATCTAATTATAGTAAGTGTAAACTCTTAAAATCAGTAATAAAAATATAATGCGAAAAATTATATTTCCCATTCCAAGAAATTGACACATCAGATGCAAAACTTACGTTTCGGAGTATTGTATCGGGGACGGGGAAGTGTGAACATAATCAAATGAAAGCGCCCAATGAAAACACAGAAGCGAAGCCACATGGTACTCAATGGTCTTTAAGGAGCGAAGTCTGCGCGAGGTGGTGTTTCGAAAACGTGAACAGCAATGTAGCCACATCAGATTATCAATATTATGAAAATTATTAAAAGAGGAGGAGAAGAAAGTATTCATGAGATTGTAATAACGTAGTGAATATTCTAAGAAAGAACCGCCCCTGATTGCAATGCGGGTAGTGGTTGAGGTGGCTCAGGGCATCGACACATGCAACGACAGTGCCTCTTATATGCTTCTGGGGTACGATTCACGACCATTGTAGGATTTTTGACACTAACTAAATAGGCTTTAGATTAAGCTTCTGTCTTGAGGATTTCTCGCGGCCGACTGCTTTCATCGATTGATTTCTGTGGTTTCTTCCATCAACACCAGGTGATTGCATAAGTCCTGTGGTTTCTTCCAGCAACACCAGGTGATTGCTCTAAAAAACGGGCAACGGACCGCACGCGATCTTTCCTTCTTCCTCGTTCTATTCTGACCCCTTACACAAACAATTACACTAACATGCACTACACTACCACATATTCCGGGAGACCAGGAGCTTAGCTGGTGTCCCGGCTGGGGCGGAGCCCCGCTGGTGGGAGAGTCCTGGTTAGGGGGAAACCCCGCTAGCCGACGGTAGGTCGGCGCCGGATCTCGCCATCCAGTGGGGGAATAACACAGCTACCGCACGATGAAAACGCATATACTATACTTACGGGACTAGTGACCTCCGTAGTTCACTAACCAACCAACCACGATCGTTCCTCTTCCTTGTATTTTCCTCATCCTTTACTTATAGCAGGGTTGGGCAAAATACTTTAAATTTTATATTTAAATACGAAGGGCGTTCATAAAGTTCGTACCTTTAGCCAGAAACGGTGTGAATATTTGAACGGGTGTGCATACATTGGATGCGTAATTTCTTCTTCTGTTTTCTGTACATTTGTTTCATTGTTAGGCCTCTTGATAGCGTCGCTTTAGAGTAAACAATCAAGATTGCTGCTTTGCTATGTAATGCCCGCGCTCATGTCGTGATTCATTTGCTTTCCAAAGAAATTCATGAGGAAATAGTGAAGGTGTACGGGGATAATGCTTCAGCATATGAGACAATAAAGAAGTGGAAAAGATTGTTTCAGAGTGGGCACAAAGAGCTGGAAGACGCACCACGAAGCGGCAGACCCGCATTGATTGAGGAACCACAGATCATCCAACTGGTTGAAAATTTGGTGTAATCTGATAGGCGGATAACCACCCAAACAATTGCTAGAGAGGCTAACCTTAGCCAAGCATCAGTGCACAACATCTTGCACGATGTACTGCACATGACGAAAGAGTCGACCATATGAGTCCCTCGTTTGCTGACACCCATTCAAAGGGAGCAGCGCGTGACATCCGCGGTGGCAATTTTGCAAATGTGCAAAGACCAGGACGAGTGTTTCAGCCGTCTTATCACAATGATCAAATGCTGGTTTCACCCTTACGATCCAGGAACAAAAGAAATGAATAAACAATGGAAGCGCGCAGAGTCGCGTTCTCCAAAGAAAGCAAAGACGCAGTTCTCGTCTGTGAAGGTGATGTCTGTTTTTGGCGCAGTTTCCTCTTAACAAATTATGCTAGAAAAGACCAGACGATAACTTTGCAGAATTATCAAGAACTATTGATAAAATTGCGTGAAGAGATCAAGGAATGCTTGCAAGAGGTGTGCGACTTCATGACAATGCCCCTACTCACACCGTTCAAGCAACTGTCACCCATTGTACGCACGGTTTGAAATTATACCACATCCGCCGTATGCACCAAATTTGGCACCGGGCGGTTTCTTTATTTTTAGAAAATTGAAAGAACGCTGCGTGGGCAACGGTTTGCCAGTGATGATCATGTGAGTGCTGCGGTGGAAAACGTTTTAGAGAGCCAAATGCAGGACTTTTATAACAATGGATAAGACAAGGTATATATCACTGGGAAAAATGTGTGAATTTGCAGGGATCTTATGTTGAAAAGTATTAATAAATTTCCTAAAGCTGATATATCTATATTTTTTCTTTCTACCCAAAGGCACGAACTTAATGAAAGCCTCTCGTACTTCACCAAAATACATTGTAAATAAGTATTTAAATACATACTCAAAATACGTTAGATTTAGATTCGCCAAAAGCATACGTATTTAAAATACTTCAACAATAAATTCGTAATTGTCATTATATAAATTTCTGAACTATAGCGAAAGGTAATATACATGTATGTATAAACATTTTCAAATATAAAATTATATAATATGTCTAACTCAAATAAACGGAATTTTCTTTTAAAACGACTAATTTCTTTTACAAATCATCAGGCAATAAATCACTAGTGGACAAATGTATAAAGCCCGCGAAGGATCATTCAACTAGCACAGATGAACATAAACTAGTGTTATAACGAATAAATGCTTCTTTTACTGTCGAATAATTGTCCAGTTTTTTAATGATTTAGATTTATTATTTAAGAAAATTCTATTCATCTTACAAAAATTAATAGAATTCGTTATCTTCTTGTTCATCTGTATTTAAAGTATTTTACGTATTTTTTTTTTAAATTCCAAAATGTCCAAAAAAACTCAAAAATACAGTTTTTAAACCCCCCCGCGTATACACACCACACTACCGCACATATTGTGTGCTTAGGCGATTGTCGCGACTGGGGCGGTGCCCGCTGGTGATATCTGAATCGGATAAAAACCACCTGAAGTGTGTGTCAGCGCCGGAACTCACCGTGTAGTGGAGGAAAAACATCGCCACCTCTCGTAATAAAAGCGAACACTACACATTCGGGATCGATGACCTTAATAGATGACGCTCCGGGAAACGGGAAATAATCGGTCATTGAACGTGGGGACTGACATTGGGTGCGGTGGCATGGGGAGCGTCCGGACGTGGCACTTCTTCCTCACGCCCCGACGTATTTGAGCCTTGACATTGTTTTTCATTCAAAGCAATATTAAAAAATGTATTTACTTCTAATTTAAATGAACCACATTTAGTTATGATGGGAGAAACAGTCATTAATAATATTTATTTATGGCAGGTGTGGAACTTCTTTTTATTGGTTATTTAAGGTCCCATCAACATCTAAGTCATTAGCGACCACTATTGGAGTTGACGTTGTGGTAACTATGAAGATGAAACGAAATGGTGATGACAAGGGGTGAAAGAACGAACACAAATACAACCATACCCGAGGCGGGAACCGGGAGCGGTAGCTCAGTGCATCAACTGATGTCACTGCAGCGCCCCTGACCGGGAGGTCCTAGGTTCGAGTCCTGACGGCGACAGGATTTTGGACACTAGCTTTTCAGCTAGGTCGAATTCAGTCGCCGTCTGGAGGAGAATTCTAGCGGCCGGCTGCTTTGATCGGTAGTTTTCCGTGGTTTCTCCGATCAACACCAAGCGAATGCCGGAGCAGTACCCTACCAAACGGGCCACGGATCGCGCGCGATCTGTCCTTCCTCTTCTTTGTCCTAACACACACTTACTCCCTTACACACACACTTACACTAACATGCACTACACTACCACATATTCCAGGAGACCGGTCGGGAGCTTAGAGCTTGTCCGGCGGGGCGGTGCCCCGCGGGTGGGAGAGTCCTGGTTAGGGGGAAACCCCACTAGCCGATGGTAGGTCGGCGCCGGATCTCGTCATCAAGCGGGGGAAGATCACCACCATCTCCCGAGAATAAACATGCACTACACTAACGGGACTAATGACCGAAGCAGTTGACGCGCCCGGAAACACGAAAAGCAATCAATCAATCAACTGAGGCGGGACTCCAACCCGCGAGCCTTCGGTCCGAGATCACTACGACACTACCGCCTTAGCGATCTCAGCCACCGGGCCGACTTGTGCGTAGCTCCGCTGGGTAGCATCCCAACGCAGGTGGCCGCTCGACGCAGACAGAAAAACTCCTATCTAGTGTCGCCTCCAGACGGCATCCCGCAGTCAACGCCCGAGAGCTCCCAACGCGTGCTTGGGACCCGTGCTCTCAACGCGAGCTCTCAACCGTGCTTGGGACTGAACTCGTGGCTCATTGCAAAGTCGCTAGCCTTTCACCACTGAGATCCGGGTTCGATTCCCGTCGAATCTCATGTGAAATTTGTTCCAACAAAACGAGTTTGGCTGCTTCACAAGGGCTAGTCCAACCCTTTGAAGTGTCCTAAACCACCCATGAAGAAACCTCCCTTGACAACAGACTGCGACAGACATAATATTAACGGAGGATTACTCCAAAAAAAGCGCTGTTAGTAATGGAGGATTACTCCGAGAAGCGCAAAGCGCTCACTGCCCCAAGGGCTTGAGACGCGTTGCGTCAAAGTAGACCCCACACACAAGTGGAACATCGAAATAAACATTCCGACGACTAACATTTTTTCATTGAAAATAATTTAATTTCAATGCCACTAACATTAATTAATACCATTCCTTTGTACTCAAATCAGTAAAATTGATACTGACATTTTACTGATTCCATTGGTCAGTAAAATATACGTGCACGTTTTCTTGAGCTCTAGGATATCTACCACTATTCCTTTATTAACATTGTTGAATTAACCGTAAATGATAGAAAGAAGTGTTGTTGACAAAATCTGATGCTCTGAAATGTTTGCTCTCGTATAAGAATAACAGTTTGTGCAATTAGTTTATAATATTAAGCTTTATTACATAAGTACATGTTTTGAAAACGAGCGACGTTAGGAACGAGTTTTCAAATTTGTACGGTTGCAATAAAGCAACATTAACGAGTTGTTTTGGTATAACAGCATTATAAATTTATAACAGAATAAAACTTAATTTTGAGATACAATTTTCTTGTGACATCGCGACTACTTGACACCTGTGCGAGGAATTTGTGATCAGCTGCTCAGTTTACCTCAACCACCCCACGATTGTCGCTGCGACTTGCTCAATGTGAGACGGTCAATTACTGCACGCAACCATTCGTGCAGTAAAATACTAAAATGTCATCATTTCTGTCGTAAAATACCAGATTATGAACGATTTCTTGCAACAGAAAAGGTGGATTATAATGCTGGAATACAATTAAAAATTGTATGCATCGAAAAACGATGCGATATAGATTTGGTATAACAGACCTATCGTCGACGGGAAGAACACATCCACTCCTCTCCTATGTTGCAAAACACGGGCACAAGAAATGGCCATGCGCGGTTTACATCCAGAAACCACCCTCATCTTGAAACTAGTGGTGCTATAATGGCGCATTATTTCTAACTTTCGTTATATTACAATACTACATTAACCTGCAGCAGTGTTCAACCAGCAATTTTTTTTCCCGCGCCGACACTCAAACTCGCGTCTTTCGAGTTAACTCGCCGTGAGCTTTGTTTCTACTCTATACAAAAGACGCGAGTTTCAAACTCAGGCCAACCTATAAAAATGTAATTGCCTCGACGATTTTCATCAAGCAAGTTACGAAAATTCTGGGAGGTCCACGAAAACACACAGTTTTTAAGAAAATGTTCTTTTTACTTTCTCGTGCTTCCTAAGAAGAGAAAGTATTATTCTCGTGCATCAGAAAACGGCGAATGTTCGGTAGAAAAACTCCTATTACCGAACCCTGGTAACAACAATGTTGATAAATCCTGTTTCCTACATAATAAATACTTCTTAAAAACTTGGGGGTGACAAAATCCTTGTTTTGTGGATCCATGCTACCAGAAAATCGACAAACGTAAAAACGTCTTTCCGCCATAAACGGTTATAAATTACTAAATATAGTGTTTGACAATATTCGGAGAAATAAAAAAGTCGATGCACCAACACTGAAGCATTTTGTGGAATTTTCAGGGACAAGGCTCCGACCCCTACGCGGCCATCGTCGTCGGGTGCCTGCTCGTCTACATGGCGGCCAACACTTGCGGCTTCTTCGTGCTGCCTCTCATCACCATCGGAGAGTTGCTGCCAGCGAAAGTGAGTCATATTATTTCTCCTATATTAGTTTACATAACTTTTGAGGCTCTCGCAACCAATCTTTATAAATGAGGTCTCTAGAGAATGAGAATTTCATGTAGACCTGACGAATTGCACTTTGACTTTCAAAATATGAAAGATTTGTTGAAGAAACGCGTTTAAATATTCATGTCAGATGCAACCCGCAACACTCGGTCGCATTTTCGTATGTGTGTGTGTGTATACACACATTCATCCGCACACACTCGGTCGCATTTTCGTATGTGTGTGTACACTTATATATATATATATATATATATATATATATATATATATATATATATATATATATATCCTAAACTAAGATTTCTAGAGCCTTAAAAACTAAAATTTTCAGATACCCTAGTCCGATCCAGAGCCTGTAGAATCTGCAACTGTATGTGAAATTAAACTAATTACTTGACATTCTAGGCGATTGAATTACACGGGTGTACCTCTCTGCTCGGTAATAACGTTAAATAAGAATTATTTGTATTGACAAGGATGTACTGTATTGCTATCAATTACACATATCAGAGACATATAGAACAAGTTACGGAGGATAAGAAGGTCTTGAAGAAAAAGATATTGTACGTACTTAAAATGGAAATGGAAAAATAGAGAAATGGGGGTGGGTTGCATAGGCCAGTTCACGCATGGGCGCGCTAGTAGCGACATAATTGTCTCGTACATTAAACAGTCAGTAACACAATAGTTAAGGACACGGGATCTGAGATCTAGAAATGACCATCAGGGGCAGGTTTTTAAGATGGTAGTTTTGCATTCAGTGGTCGTCATCTCACCAATTTGCATTGCTGAGATTATCCATTGCTCACACAGCGTACAACATGTATGCACGTTTATACACAAGGACTGTACTTATTTGTTAGCCTCCGTAGCTTATTGGTTTGGCGCGGAGCGGAATGCTGAAGGTTCTTGTATTGTGTAAAATTATGGGTGTTTCCCATGTGATTGTCACATGGATGGCTTGTTTATATCCCACCATGAAATCCACCTGAACCATCTTTCCAATCAAAGTATTTCCTTTTTCATCATGATTTATCTCTAATGCTCATACGGATCGTGAGAGTAAACAGCAAATCTCCACTACGACTACCTGCCAGGAAAAGGAGGTAAAGGTTCAAATTTCCAATGTTCGGTCGCATCGTTGACCTTCTGTTTGAAAGGTTATTTTTAAAAAGTCGAGAATTAAAAAGATACCGAATTTTGTTCTCTATGGTAGTACCAAGGATTTGTCGATTAAGGGGAACTGTTTCCAATTGCAATACTGGGAGCGGTAGATCAGTGCATCAACTGATATCACTGACCTCTGACCGGGAGGTCCTAGATGCGAGTCTTGACAGCGGCAGGATTTTCGCCACTAGCTTTTCAGCTTGGTCGAATTCAGTCGCTGTCTGGAGGAGAATTCTAGCGGCCAGCTGCTCTAATCGGTAGTTTTCCGTGGTTTCTCCGATCAACACCAGACGAATGCCGGAGCAGTACCCTCCCAAACGGGCCACGGGTCTCGCGCGATCTTTCCTTCCTCTTCCTTGCCCTATCCTTTCCTCTTACACACACACTAACATGCACTACACTACCACATATTCTGGGAGACCGGTCGGGAGCTTAGAGCTTGAGCCGGCTGGGACGGTGCCCCGCTGGTGAGAGAGTCCTGGTAGGGGGAAACCCCGCTAGCCGACGGTTGGTCGGCGCCGGATCTCACCATCCAGCGGGAGAAAACCAGCGGGAGAAGATCACCGCCACCTCCCGTGGAATGAGCATGGACTAATGACTTCAGTAATTGACGCGCCCGGATTCACCAACTAGGGAGAGAATTAGGGATGACTACCCTCTCGTCTATTGCAGTGATCGTGAGCTTGCATTTAGTCACAACAAAGTCGCTAGATTTCTTACGTTTCAACATACCGTTGACTTCAGTCGGTTTTAAATGGGTGATATGGTCGTAGGTGTTTCAGAGGTAGATATTTATTTTACATATTTTCTAAAAGTTCTCTGTCAGTGTGCCCAAGTGTTCTTGTAATAATAATGAAGTGAAATTACAAATGTTTAATATAATAGTTATTCCAAAGATGATAATTGACTGATGAGTATGCAAAAGCATGTTTTTTCAAATTTTCAATATATTACAAAATATTTGCGAAATTTACATAAATTTCTTGTACAATATTTTACGATGATAAACAATACATGTAATAAAGCAAATACTATTCTGAACTCAATATAACAGCTTTTTTTGTAACAACTTTTCATAGGGGTCACTTGGGTCCCCCACACTAACGGCTTGTTTCAATATCATGCTTGGCCATGTGAGGGTTAATGATGGTTAATTTAACCAATTTTAATGATGGTTAATTGTTTGTATGGTTTACCTTTTCAGGTACGTGGCCTTGCAGGAGGATACATCTTTGCATCTTTCAACCTGGCGCTGTTTGCTGCAACCAAAGTGTTTCCTAGTGTAACTTCAGAAATTGGAGCTCATGGGGTCTTTTGGATATTTGGAATAGCTTCATTGACTGGAACTGTTTTTATTTATCTAGCACTGCCTGAGACAAAAGGTCAAAGCCTTGCACAAATTGAAGATTATTTTCGAGGTAAAAACTTTCTTTGGGTGACACGTCACAAATATCAAAGTCCTGAAGCAACTAAAGTGTAATAGTATATTTTGAAAATTTCCTTCCTTATTATTTATTTGTCCATTGTGTCAATGTCTGAAGCATGCTGCATTCAACCATACCAAAATCAAGAAAAACGTTGGCAAAGTATTCAAAATTCCTTGTTCACTTCAAACAAGGTCAACTGAATAAATATTAATCTCTTGTTGAGTGCCTACAAAAGAATCTCAACAAATGAAAATGAGCAGTCACTTCATGCAAATGTAATGTACAATATTCTCTCTGAATATAATTAGCACACTCTTGTCATTTTTTTTAAAGCTTTAGTGCAGTACATTGGTTAAATTCACTTAGACAGTGTTATGCACATTAAAAAAAAGGAGGACATCAGAACCAAAATTGATGTGCATATTGTTTACATGTGTGCGGATGTGTTTGCATTCATTTTCTTAGTTTTACCATGATACCATTGATCATGAATGTAGAACAACTGTGTTTCTACATGCTTTCAAAAGTACTGAGCCACAAATTGCAAATTCTGGGAATGAATTTATCCATTGTAAAAATATTTTTATTATGCTTATATGAAAAGTTCCTTCTTTGTTTACACTGGATGAAATTATCTGTAAGGATTATCAGCCAAAGAGTTCCAATGCGTCAAGTTTGTGAAGTAGGTCCAAAAGGAAAGCATGATTTCATGTCCTGAAGCATAAACTGGGTACTTTCCAGTAAAGTGATATGGTCAGTTAGCGTGACTAGACAGAGCAATCTGATCTCTTATTGTGTGAATGTATTTTTATCAAATCACTAAAAAATGCTATTTTATTTATGTCAGTTTTTAGTATTAGTACATCCTCTTTTTAAGGAGTTGAAATGTAGACTTTCAGAGCTGCCATTCATGAAATATTTTGTAAGTGACCCACCTCATAAGTGAAAGGTTGGGACCAAAACAAAAAACAAAGGAATTCACTATTCTTGTATTAAAAGTATTGACAATTATCTTTGTGAAACTTTTTTATTTCTGTATTTGTGAAAGTTATCTGTAAATATACTTCAAATGATAAAATCACTTTTTTATACATAATATCATAATTAAATCCAAAATAAATATAACAAAAAAATAAATTAAAACAAGTGATTGCACAAAAACACACAAGAAATTACAATGAAAAAAACAACAACTGAGGAAGAAGCTGAGAATTGAGAATAAAACTGTAACCTGACACATATGTCGAGCTCTCATAATTTGCATTCACAGCAAAACAAAGTGCCTTAACAAATATTCAAACAATAAGTACTTTTAAATGACTTAATAAATACCTTATTAAAATTAATGACTTAATAAACAAGTACATTAAAAACTATGTTTCAATAAATAAAAGAACTTTACATAACATTCAAATGGCAGCTTTGGTGGCTTATCACAAAAAATAACAATGTTTGAGAATTTAAGTACCTGTGGATTACATATGAATTTCTAGGAAAATACAATCTTTCTACCATTTCTAATAACATTTTTTGGAAACAAAAATTGAAGACATTCTCACCTGAAAGTAATCACAAATGAAATGTTTTCATTCAATTTGTTCTGTTTGTTATCAAGAAACTTATAGAAAGAGAGAGGTTAAAGAGAAACTGTCAGAATACAGTTAATTAATAGAGAATTTCTCCAGAGAGCAAACAATATATATATTACGCTGTTATACACTATGGTGCAGATCATAGACTGATTTAAAACGTTCTTTTTACCACATCATCTGAATAGTACATATTCCATCCTTCCCCATACGCCCATAATCTAAAGTTGAATGCACTTGAGGTCATTGCATTTAGAAAAATACAGGCTTCCACCCTCTAAAAATAGATCTGATTCATGAAGTATGTAATTGTCAGTTAAGCTCCTTTTAAAGAGTTTGATCACAGCATTCTGAAAGAATCTCAGATAATACTAGTTCTTTCAAAGATTCCATTTCACTTCTGACCATGCTCTCTGGCTTCTTACAGAAGTGAAATATCTCAATACGCTCCATCTGTGACCTGAAATTGAAAGAAACTTTTATAAAAATTATTTATGTAAAAGACTTTATTTCAGTGGCAAATCCTGAATATTATTTTAAGTATACCACACTTTATGAAAGATACCTCTATTGTTGTCTTTTATTTTCAGCTTTTCTGAAATCCCAATACTATGAAATTCCGTCCTTAATAATTGTTCTATAAGACAATTACATAAACCACTAATCTCTGGATCATTAACACACGCCATTTTTACAAAAACTGAAAGAAAGAAATGTAATTTACGAACGACCAGAGGTCTGTTCACCGCAATATTTTGTGGTGCCTATCGACCATTCACGCATCTTCCCCTCCCCCCGCCCTTGAAACATGAGGCGCCTTAGGTTATTGCAGCTGGCATGTGGTGCCTTCTCCTGTGCTAGCGAATTCTCTGGACAGCATGAAGAACTGTTTGAAACTTCTCACTCTAATGCACTTCGTAGCACTTATGGATGCGGAAGACTGACTGGCTCTCGGTAGCAAAACAGTTATTTTTTCTCATATGTTTTAAAGCTTTCAATAACTCAATAACTTTTTAGAGGATTACCAAACGTTTGATATATTTCTTATATACCACGAATTACTACATTTACCGGCGGTATACACAGTGTATCGGAGAATTCACCACTGCTTTTTTTTCTCTTGTGGCATTTTGAATAATCCATAGGACATAGAGCAATAAAAATATGCAGGATGTGTGGGGAGGAACATCAAAAATTGGAAAATAAGTTCCTAGGAGAATTTTAAGCACATTTTGTTGAATAAACTACTTGGATATCCTGAATGGTTCAGCCACAATAAGCACTCAAAAATTGATTTGAAAAAATGCTTCTTAGGCAAAAATTTGCATTGCAGAAGCATAGAAACACTTCAGAAACATGTAAATTGTTTATTATTTACAAAAGAAATGAATGTATTTGTTCAGAAAGGAAAATAAGCACAGAAATAAAAAAGTGCCCAATTTACATGATTCAACAGCATTTTTATTTCTTGGTTAATTTTTCTTTCTAAACAATCAGGATTCTTTGTATTTTGTTAAAAAAAAGACCAAACTCAAAAATTGCAGTGTGTGTGGTAGGCTAAATGTAGATGGGGCAGAATTAATATTATGATCAGCCAAGAACCCTGGGTTTAAGTTAAATGATAAAATTGACATCCAATGTTATCCTTTAGTAATAAGGCATTGATGTAAAATCGGAAGTCAAAGAATAAGCATTGTGAGGACAACCAAATCACAGATAGGGGAAGTCATAACCGCATATTAATTTTGTGGGAAATATTGAGTCTAATTAATAGCAAATAGTTGAGGACATTCTGGAACTTTTTTAATTTAGGCAAGGACGCGAGAATTGGTATGACCAAGGATTCCATGGACAACATTCAGCTAGTCAGCCAAGAAGCCATCTATCAAGATATTGTAGTAAGCTTACGAACTACATTCAAACCTGTACAGTGTTTTAATGTTCTACATTGAAAAAGTAATTCTCATGAGATCGATAAAATTTGTAATATATACAAGAATAAATGTTAAATTTTTATTGTTGAAAAAGGATAATTTATATTAATTGCCAGCAATATAATAATTGGTTTTAATCAATCATGATTCTGTATAGAATGTTGAAATAGTATCTAGAATAGTAAAAATATCAAAAGAGAAGAAAAGAAATAATTTCACAATACTCACATGTCATACGGGAAAACAGGCACAGACAGCCAATTACTTTCTGCTTTGGCTTCGTTTAAGTTTCCTTTGTCATACAAAAACAAAGATTTTCTTATATCTGGCATTTTCAAGTCAAGACTTACAACATGTAAATCTAAAGTTGGATTTTTCATTCTTTTCATGTCTGTGCGTTTAGTAATTTTCGAAAGGAGTTCTTTTCCATCTTCGGTTGTCTAATAAAGACACTACATTAGTTCAACAAATGTTCTACAATATGAATGATTTAAAATTGCAAAGAAGTTCTACAATACCAGTTGTTTACTATGAATCACTTTGTATAATCTTCTTGTTTGAATCCTTTCCAATAATTTTCGAGCTTCTAAATATTTTTCATCTTCAGAACAAAGAATATCTTGAAATATATGGTCAGTTAAAGATGAGTAAATAATTGGGTTTGTGTGGGTTTCACCCAACTTCAGTCTGTAGACAAAAAATAAATCAATAAAAAGGACACTATTAATAGTAAACACAAAAAAGCTACAAATTTCATGCCTTAAGTATGTAGATGTCTTCATTTTGCAAAGGAACAAAACAACCATTTTACAAAAATGAAAAAATAATTAAGAAATTTTACAATGATGCTTAAACATGCAATTAAAATTTACTAGCAAAAAACTGATGGTTAAGTGTTTAAGTAAAATTTTAAAATGTAAACTGATGATTAAATTTATAATTTACATTTAATGTTAAAATTCATGAAAATGCATGGATACAGTAGCAGCGTAAAATGAAAGGGCTCTGTCCTGGTACCACATCTTCTGTGGAGGGAACCAGGGCTGCCAACTGTGTCCCACTAGCCTTTTAAAGAATGGGTCCTCACAGTGGCAGTCAACAGCCCCAAGCCTGAGCTGGTGTTACACCACCACTGCATGGATGCAATTCTTACTTTTTCATATACGTACATATATAAGGAGTAATATATGTAGTACAGAGAAAGTTATGTAATGTTGCAGAAAATTAATTTCGAAATTTCAATGGAAATGCACGTTTCGGGGGCCCCTGACACCGAAAAAGTGTTTCTTTTCAAAACATCTATCAGTCCGTTCGTCCGTGAACACTACTAGCGCCTAAAATATACGTTGCATTTTTTCAAAATTGAAGAAACTCCTGTCCATCCAGCTGTAGTTGAAGCTTTGAAATTTTGAAAAACATTCTTTAAAATTTTGGGATATTTTACATGAAGCACCCTGGACATTTTCAAAATTTTCTCAAAATCCGCTCCAAATTTTTTCTTTAAATTTCTTGTTATTTTTTCACAGGTGAAGTCATGTAAGAAAAGTTACCACTGTAAATCTTCTGGATACAAATAGTTGCAACAAAAACTCCTATTTAGAAATAAAGATTTGGCCGCAATATACACTTAAAAAGAAATAGCTTTTTTAATTTTGTTGCGTCCACATCTTGGCATACGCTCTCCAAGCCCTTATGGGGTGTTGAGCGCATTATTTTTGGAGTAATCCTCTGTTAATTACAAGTCAAGTCTCGCACGCGCAGTCAGTCAGTGCCTTTTATCCCTTCGCCAGGGCTCGACGACGTTAGATCCCGGGTTCCTGGCGGTCACCCGGCTTTTCAAGCACTACAACTGTTCTCTCTCTTTCAGCCCATTTATTATTTCTGTAATTTGCACATACCCTTTGAATGAATAGCCATTTGAATTGGCTTCTTTCATTGCATCGAGCCACCTGTAGAAAGAAAATACAGTAAATTTACTCAAAATTTCAATTTGGTAATAAGCAAATATTATCTGCAAGGTTGTACCTACAGAAACTCTGATTAATACTTTCAAGTTTCAACAACACTAATTTATTATTCTGCAAGCATACATAGAATATTTGGAAATTACCAAAATAAACTTACATTTCTTCTATCATTTTCACTACCGGATGCTGATAAGCCACTCTATGTAGTTCAGCTCGCATCATATACATGTGAAGAATATTAATACGTTCTTTTTTGCGATAACAAATGTGGTATTTCCCAAGCACTTTCACTATTCTTAAACATTTTAGTAATCGATGCGGATCAAAAGTTATATTAATATTTAATTGTTTTCCATCTCTTAATAAATAGTCCCACTTGTCTACATCAATACCGGTTTCATTATTACAGATGATCTGGGAAAAATCACATCATAGCAAATAAATAAATAATTGCATCAATCATAAAAGTGTATTAATATAACCATTTATGAAAAACCTGGCCACCTTAATAACATGAACTAATTTCCCCGATTTTAAATATCGGTTCTATTTAGCAGCTTTGTAATTTAACCAAAATAACAAACTGTTAGTCTTTCAATTGCGAAGCAACAACAGTATAAAATTGTTATTGTAGTTTCTATGTGTACTCAAAATATTGCAAACAGTGATCAAAACATATTTTACAATTTGCCAGCAAGTTGGGAATGATTGACATAGCAATAAATGTGTAATGTAATTCATATGGCATTCAAACTTCAGAAATATTATGAAATATTTTTTATTCTATATTACCCAAAAGTAACTAATTACAAAATTATTGGACATTAAAAAAAAAAAATGGTTCTACAAAACAATGACGTTTTTGTACTATCTTTCAACGGTTACTTAAATTATAATTATATAGCAAATTATTTACTTCTAATATTGCATATACTTGGGTAACTTCACTGAACTGCTTGAAGTACAGCAAACTAAATCTCTTTTCTAGAATCTTCCAAAAGCTAATTTATAGGGCAATGTTGATTCTACCAATCTGAACTTATTAATGAGGAGTGTTAGTGAAAAATGTAATACAGCAAACTAAACCACTTTTCCAGAATCTTCCAAAACCTAATTTATAGGGAAATGCTGAATCCACCCATCTGAATTCATTAACGAGGAGTGTTAGTGGAAAATTTAGTTTTTTCGTTGACAGTACCACCAAATAATTGTTCTCCATGTTCTTGTAGTAGTGAGTTGTATCCTTCACATATGACCCAGTTATAAGATCCAAAATTTGTAGATACGATTTTTTTTTCTCCATACATGGTTTGTTCGTTCAGGAGATTTCCAAGTGATGGCTGAGGTTTTAGCAGGATAGAAGCTGCAATATTATATTACTTAAGCCTGTGTCACGTGAGCACTGCGTTGACGCGCGTCACATAAGTCATAAGGGCGTCAACTGCCTGGGCACACGAGGCGCTTAACGTGCGTTGTAGATTAACACTATTTCTTATGCGAGACGGCACACGAGTGCTCATGGAGACGTGCGTTGTTTCCAACGCGAGTCACGCATTGAAAGCTAGAAAACACGCGTTATCTTGACTTATCATTGTAGCTAGAACGTCTTGCTTGAGTTGAGAATACAACGCACATCGCCAAGAGCTCTCGTGTGTCGTTTCTCATAAGAAATAGTGTTGATCTACAACGCGCGTTAAGTGACTTGTGTGAGCAGGTATCGACGCAGTGACGTCTTCGGCGTTAACATATACTTAGATTTATCCATAGCTGTTTGTGAAGTAAATCAGCTGTTACTGTGTCATCCTATCGGAAGATTGAACGCTATTATAGTGACGTCAGGTCCTGATTGGATGCCACTGTAACAGTTGATGAAATGTCGCAGGCGGCTATGGAGAAATCGCAGTGTAGGTGACGTGCATTAACGCATATTCCGCGTTTCACTTTATTTCGGTTTCATAGCTAAGCATGTACTTATAACAAATGTTCACATATTTGCCCAAATGAAAATTTAGGTTGCAACAATGATTTTGGATATGAAATATATTTTTCATATGCACTCCTGACACAATTACGCTAAATTACATTTATTATTAAACTCAATTATTTTCAAAATAAAAAAAAAGTTCTAAACACACTTACTTCATGTGTCCATTGTTAACAAGAGTCGTTATGAAAATGAAGTTCAGTCTTGCTTTATTATAGTGATCATACATAATCTTTTTATCCATCTCAATTTGCAAATTTGTAAAACAACCTTTCACTGATAATTTTTCTATATATATATATTTTTTTTTTTTATTCTAGATATTACACATTCACATCAGACATTTGTGAAACCATTGCAGTTAATAATAATACTAATAACAATAACAATAATAATAATAATTTTTATTGCTTATATACTTACAGAAAGTATAATGCAAAGTCTGTCTAGAAATTAATTACAATTATAGTAGTAAGTTAATTACATTTTTTTACTACATTCACTTACAGTAATAATTTAACAAATTTACATTTTAAAATATTTCAATATAAAAATTACAAACATATTATAATTAAATAAAATAATAATAAATCATTACTTGATAAAAACTACTTACTTCAAATAAGAAGTCTCTATCACTTTTGTTGTCTTTCTTCCCAAGAATCAGGTCCTTTATAAACCTTTTGTGTTTTTCCTCTAAGCCACTAGATACAAATTCTCTAGCGACTCTTTCAGTCGCTAATATTAAGTCAAGTAAACACACAGACATGTCCTCATGCTGTAATATACAAAAAAGTAATTATTTTTCCAATATGTGCAAATTTAAATATACGTCTCACCAGAGACAGGATTTCAGATCTTTTATTGTGGGAGCAAAGGGTCCCCCCGCATAATATAGTAAAAAGTTCCCCCAAACCAAATGAGTACTTGAATTGTAACTTGAACATTAAAATAAGAATTGTGAAAGTTTTCTTGGCCCCATCCCATCACCCACCCTCTACAGCCAAAATCTTTTTTTTTTTTTTTTTCCCATCAACTTAACACTATTTTATCTGATTGAAAAAATATGAAAAATAAGAAAATAATTTATACTATCAGTAAACATTTTTACTTTCTCACTACTGCTTTGGCAGTAGAAAAAAAAAAGCGAATTTTCGGCAGATAAATTCTTATTGCCAGACCCTGATAACAAAAAAGTGAATAAATCCATTTGCTAAGTTAAGAAAAAAAATTGTCTAAGACGTGATGCAGTGAGACTCCATGAACAATATCTCGCACGTTTTATAATACCGAGCTAAATTTCACCAATTCATTTATGTATCTTATTAGCTCAGCTTAATAAAATGGTTGTATGCTTAATTATTATTAAATTTCTTCTCAAAAGACAGGAAAAAGTAAATCATTTATGATATAAATTTGAAGATCCATGAATTGAAATGTTTTTAAAAAATGTGTTCGAACATTGAGGGAACCCCCACCCCCGCCCCCCAAATCATGCCTCTGCTTCTCCCTAGATTCATCAGAAGAATTACAATAAAGTTTAAATAATAATTAAATAATTTTTTTTTGTAGCATGAATTGTATGGTTCCTTTTATTATTGATAATCAATGATAATTAAAAATGTTTACTTCAATTCATGGCATTTGTAATTGTAATTGACTGTCAATAATAAAAGGATCCCAACAATCCTACCAACCTACAATAGACAATCATAACCTTCAATAATCTACTTAGCCTACTGAGAATATAATTCAAGCATGATTGCCTCCTTTCTGGGATTAAAAAAAATTGTAATTAAAGTAAAAACAAATGCTTTTCATCATTACTAAGTTACCTCCAGAACATCTCTACTGACTTTATATCTCTACTGAGAGTAATCTCTGAATTACTTCAATATTCCTAGTTTTTATGGCACACTTGACAGATTTCAAAGCGTCATAACTAAGTCCTCTTGAATTAATTTTTGCATGCACCATTAAAAATAAATCTCTTATTTCTCATACATTGTACTACTCTAGCCTGCTGAAAACTTCATACAACTTCTTTCTAAGATGATGCCGTACCCAAACACAGAAAAATTGACTACATTAGTTTTCTTTTCTATTCTAAGACATTTCCTTAAATTATTTAGAGTTTCAAGTACATTTGTAAAGTTGATTTTCACTCATTACTTAAAGTATGAATTTTTCTCAAAATAAATTTTGAAAGTGAAATAACTTTATGATTACAATTTTTTAATCTTAGACATCACCTATTTTTATTAATTACTTCACTAAAATCTTCCGCCCTCAAAGGATTTTGACACAATAATTTAAAAAAGTAATACAGTCTTTGACTGACATTTGACCAAAATTAAATTGTTAGATATAAAGTGTACTTTCCAGTAAATTTTATTTACGAGTAAAATATCAAAGTTTTACTAAATAAAATATGAATTGAAAGTCAACAACTTTCAATACGATTTCAAAGGATTCTCAGCATCATGTAATGTTGATGGATTTCATTCAAAATTTGTTGCAGGGTAGAATAGATGAGCAGTTAATATATACAAAGCCCCAATTAAAAAAGAAATCCTGGCTAACGGCAGGGGAAAAAAAGAAAAAGAAAAGAATAAAATTTGAGAGCCGGCAAGAGAAACATTAATTCATGAGTGTCTAATATGGTACATTTGTGCACCAGAATATGCAATATTGAACTTCCATTCATTACTAAGCATTTGTACATCAGAGTACTTACTTTCCAATTATTATTGGATGTGTCTTTTACGAATCTTTCCCATGAATGGGAAAATGGGCCATGTCCTAAATCATGACACAAACCAGCCACCTGCAAGCAAAGCTTCTCAAGAGAACTTATTTTAATTTCACTCTTCAAGTGACTGTTGTTCAAGGTATCAACCACTTCCCCAGCAAGATAGCTCACTCTGTGATGGAAACAACGTAATTAAATATCTGAAAATGCTCTCAAACTTTAAATTATAGTTATTTGAGTGAATTAGTATGGTTTAAAAAATGAGTTTTGGAATTAATATGGTGATTAATCATCTAGTGAGAGATTCCTGACAGATTATTAATCATTTTTTCAGAAATAAGTGTTTTAAAATGAAAATTTATTTCAGGATTTGAATAAAACCTGTGAAATTACTCCAAAAGAAATATTCTTTGAAAATACTCAGGCATATTTTCATTACCTTTGAAAGTTACTAGTTAATTCTAGTATTCAAACTCTCAGTGTTATGCTTCATATTTCAGTCGCACAATTTTGAAGGGGAACAATTTATCTTGTGTCATTGTTTATTTCCTATGAATTTTGGGTACAGGAAACCACAAATATCACCAGTTATTAAAATCCTCATTGTGAAAAATGCTATCTTTGTATATTGACACAAAATATTAACAAGAACAACAGTCATTTTTGACTGTTTTGTGGTTTCTGATTCTCATTGAGCTTTTATTTATTGATACATTTGACTGATATTGAATTTTTGGATTCTCCTGGATGATTGCCATTAAATTCTTTTTGTTATTTTACAGTATCTTTTCCTTAAATAAATAGTGGAAACTTGTTTTTCACTAGACTATTGCCTTCCAGCACCCCAGAAGATAATTCCAATTGTGAATCTGGCCAGGAAAGCCTACATTGCTTTATTATCCTTTTCTTGTTTATAGACAAGGATTTAATTTTTGATTGTCTGTAAATCTTTGACCCCCGGTGAATAAGCTGATGAGTCAAAAAAAATTAATTTTACGGGGGGAGCAAAAAACAACTTTAAACTAGTGCTGTAAATCAGGGATTAATGATATTAAAACAAAATGTACACACAAATAGGTTCATTCAAATAACACCTTGTTTGAATATCATTAAACCCTAATTTAATTCAGTTACAAGTTGTTTCTTGCTCTCCTGTAAAATTAATTGTTTATGACTTATCAGCTTATTCACCAGGATCAAAGAAATATGATATTGCATCTCTTTTCCTATCTTTTAGTTAACTTCAAATTGCTGATATACAGTTGTTCAAACATAAGTTGTGTGTTCAAAATGTAATACCATGTAAATAAATGACATATTGATTAAAAGTATTTTATAAACCCAAAATATACCTTAAGACAATGCTACTCAAGTTTCAAAATAAATAAGAACAATTTTTTTGAAGCAGACATTACATCTGCTCATGGTTTTTGTAGGAAGAACAGCATTCCCAGCTTTCTGGTGTTAATAACTTTCACCAACATAATACTAATCCACAAAGCCTTCTTACAAGAGAAAAGTGTTGTTGACTCTTAAAATCAAGGAGTAGTTTTTGCTACAAGTAATAAGATCAAATAATTTTATAAATTCTGAAGAATACGAGATTATTTTATTTATTAGTCAAATAAAATGCCTACCATTAAAGATAATTTTCAAATTATTACTATATAGGACTACTGGCTTGAAATTTTCTACCATTGATATTCCTACTTGGATCCTTGTGACACTAGTTCTTTTGATGGCAAGTAAACCAAGTTGGTAACCTGTTACATGTAAGAAAATTTTGAAATATTATATTTTCTTGTTTATTACATCTGGCTTTACTGAACTTTGGAGTAGTAGCTCTTTTTTCATCAGGATTTGTTCATGCAATTAGAATTGGAAATTGCACTCAAATTTACTACCTATTAACTTTCATAAAATATCTGAGAAGTAGATAAATGACACAAATATTTTAACAAGAACACAGAAATTAGGCTGCAGCTGACTTATATTATTGTCAAATGAAATACATACCTCTTGACAGATCGTTACATAGTTTACATCTCACAGCAATGGTCTAACATAATATTCAGATAGGGATGATATTAACTCACCCTAAGGAATGTTCAAATCTATTATGACAAGCACCAGGGTAAACATAATACCCAAGTCCTATCATTTTGATGTTCCGTAATCGTTGAAAAACACTTGTGTCAATGATTGCAACACACAATGGTGGTAATACAAAGTGGCCATGTACGCAATCATTAAAAAGCTTATTCTCTGATAAGTAGCGTTCATCATTAATCATGATGTAACTGCGAAAATCAATGAAAGAAAGTTTAGAAAGTCATTTAGAAAGTATTTTCTACAATTAATACTATATGGTCTCTACAATTAATACAGTCCATTTATAAAAATCTGTTGAAATTGGAGGTTAGGTACAGAAAATTTTGGAAGTACAAAAAAGTAGTTGCTTAATTCGTTTCAGATTCCACAGGTTTGAGAAATTGAGTTAGTTGGTGTTTTCTGAAAACCACACATTACTCACATACTCTCATGTAAAATCACACCATTGCATTGTTTTATTTTCAAGTGATTTTATTTATTATGATTTTAGTGTAAAATTTACACTTGTTACAGCTAAGGAAAATTCAGCTCAGTCTATTCAGTTCAGTCTGTAGCAAGGCAAAAACAAATAGCATTAGCACCAACTCTTCATATTATGATGTTTATACCAAATCATTTCAAAATAATATATAGGGCCTATAGATGTGTATACTAGACTCGGGACACAAAACACCGCAGATCGAACAAGGGATTATTGTTTGTTTGTTTCTCCGTCCGGGTATCATCTGAACATTTGCATGTTCAACATATTATTTCCTACTAACGCCATAGAGGGCGTGGTTCCAACAGTTTCTTTATTTTACGGCAGTCAACAATGAGGTTCTAATACTTGTTTGTTGTTGTTTATTCTTTCTTTGCAACAAAAAATTACAAAAACAAACACCCACTTTTACCTTTACTTTCAAGATTGTGAACTCGGTGTATAAATATATCTTTCACTAATGAAATTAAAAAGACAGTTGCTGGAACTAGTCGTGCGTCACAAAATGGGCTACATTCAGTACTTATTTGATTTTTGATCAAAGAGAATTATAGTTTGGCCGTCATCATGATCCAACTTTTGTGCAAAGTGCAGCGATCTACAGGCCACCTCTGGCAATAGAGATGTCCCTGACAAGACGTGAGCTTAAGGCCCCTACACACGTACCGATTTCTCGGGCCGACCGGCCAGTCTATCCAACAAATTGTTTCGTGTGGAGGCAAGTCCCAACAGAAATTTTGGTCGGGCGGTTGGTTGGCACCGACCACCCGACAGCGGATTCCCATACCACACAACCCAACAAATTGTGTTGTGTGTAGCAAAGAGTATATTCGTAGAATGGTGTGTAGCGTGGTTGTGCCAACTGCCGACGACAGCGCTGAAGTTTTCACTAATTTCCATTTCGTCACGCCAATCCCGTGTTTTGACCAACAGAAATTTTGGTCGGGCGGTTGGTCAGGTTCTGTTTCGAGTGTTTAGCTTATTGTTTCATTATTTTCGTTGTGTTTTAATTTCAGAGTTTATATATTTTCATTCATTACAGTTTTGTTAATTTGTTTAGATTTTTCTTTATTGTAAATTACGTTAGGATAGGATAGGATATTTTTTGCGGTGGAGGTTATTTTCGTATTTTTTTTTGTTGTAATTTCAGAATTTATATAATTTATTTAATTTGTCATAGTAGGTCTTGAGTTTTATTTCTTTATTATTAATGCTAGGTTAGGTGACTTTTAAAACAAACATGGAGAACGATCTACAAAAGGCCATTGTTACGGAGTTCTTGTAGCAGTTAGAAGCTTCGGATTGTTTGTGGGACTCCTCGAGCCAACAATATTCCAATAAGGATATTAGGAACTACGCATACATGATCCTCTTGGGAATTTATAAACGGGCTTATTGCCACAATGGAGGCTCACTCACGGCGTCTTGCATTACCGTATTCCTTTTCTCAATAAATGGACGAACCATATCCAGCAATTCACGGAAACACGATTCGCATTCTCATAAAACTTTTGAAGTCAATCGTATCTAATTCTTTAACCAGGTTCACGTGTGAAAATCTCTTTCGTTGCAAAAGCCACTTCTTTTGCACCAAACTTTCCTTTTCCTCAACTCATCCTCTTCCTTTAAAACACACGCGCGACACCTTGCTTCCAAATCACACACGCAAGAACACCTTCCTTGAGGAAATTTCCAGCATGACTGATAAATTGGGTTCTGGTTGGGCCGTGTGTTTGAATTTTCGAAAATTTCAAACAAATACCTATTAACATTGTCGAAAACCAATATTAACGCTAGAGATTTTTGTTTCATGAAATCTCTTTTTAAAAATAGATATTAAATTAATGTAAATTAAACACTCCACTCTTTCCTAGTAATGATCCACTCTTCACTAGTAATGATTGCTGCTATGGGGTCTACCGCTTCCTTGTTCTTTGGATGGCTACTGTTTTTTAATTTTTTCCAACAGTATTATCTCAAAAGTACTGGAGGAGAACAGTTGATATCTGGAGTTGAAGGGATGGTGTTAGCTTCTATTGTAGGCCTGGTTCCTTGTGATTCCAGTGAAAAATCAGTAACTGCACTGAAACAGAAAAAGCTCCGCCAATTGATAATCATAAGTGAATCACCATGTACTGGGTAGGGAGGAGAACGAGGAAATCTTTCTGAATTGTCGCCTGCTCTTTCCTTCTCAGATAAATACTTGGATAGTTTATCAACATCAAATCGGAATTTTAGCGTGTTTGATGTAATATTAAACATAAAAAATCCCTTCCAGTTGTCTGCGCGTTAATTTTTAGCGTATCAAAATAGCCCCAACACCCGCATCACATTAGCCTCTTAAGTTGTATCATATTAGCCCCACAAATTTGAGGCTGTATATATATCATGACACGATTAATATTATTGCATTATTTTAACGCAGAAAAAAATATTAATTCTTTCTTAATGATAACCTATTTTCAAAAATGTGTCATAAAAAATAACGAAGTAACATCAAAAGTTTTATATCACGGCGGTAAAGTTTTTGACTGGAAAAATTAGGCATTTTAGTTTTGATTTTTTTCCTCCCAAATATTGTAATTCTGAGTGCTTGCTATATGGTCATTATAATAGAATATATTTCCTATCATTAGTCATTTTCTTGTTAATTTTGAACATAAATAAGTAACAACTCTTAAAGTGTATTACATTAGCCCCAATTTTCGACTGTATAATATTAACCCCGACTGATCAACCCCGACTGACATTGTCGAAAAACAATATTAACGCTAGAGATTTTTGTTTAATGAAATCTCTTTTTAAAATAGATCTTGTATTAAGGTAAATTAAACACTCTGTTTTTTTAAACTGCAAATGCAAATGCGTCACTTTCTTTTCGCATCGGAAAGGAGGTAGTCTTGTGTATCTGGTGGTGCAGGGGGAACCGTGTCAGGCGAGTTAACTTGAAAGACCCGAGTTCGAATCCCGGCGATTAGAGAATATTTTCTGCTGCAGTAGGTGGATTTTTTGTTTCTTTTTTGCAGGTTCACATAGTCTGTATTGAATATTGCGTAGCAATTACGAATAATACGTGAAAATACATGCTGTTGAAGCAACACTTGTTTTGAACATAAAACACTTTCTAAATAGTATGTATAGTAAGATAAACTTTATTTAAATGAGTAAACTTAGACCATTCACTTTGATTCTCTAAATTAAAACTTGACGTAACTGAGAACAGTGTCGTCGTAAGAGTTATTATGATACATATATCCAATGTTTTATTTTTAAAATCTTAGGCCCCGAAACGCGCCTCAAATTAATTATTAATATAATAGCAATAGTCATTTATATATAATATAATTTAATAATTATTTCCAAAGAAACGGAACGCCGTTCCGTCGCGTACCGACAGAAATCAAGCCCTGTATATACAGGATATTCGGGGAGGAAATGTCGAATCTTCGAAAAAAAGCTGTTAAGACAATTTTAAGCATATTTTGTCTAATAAACTACACGGATATTCCAAATGGCTAAGCCGCAATAAGCATTCAAAAGTTGGATTGGATATATGTTTTCTAGGAAACTATTTGCGTTGTAGAAGCATATAAACACTTCATTAATATCTAAATTGTTTATTATTAACAAAATAAATTAATACATTTGATCAGAAAGAAAAATTAATCTAGAAATAAAAAAAGCACCCAATTTTCACAGTTCGACTGCTTTTCTTTATTTCTTGGTTAATTTTTCTTTCTGAACTAATATATTAATTTATATTTTTAATATTAAACATGTTTCTGGTCGGTTTATATGATTCTAGAATGCAAATTTTTGCGTAGAAACCATATTTTCAAACCAACATTTGCCTACATTGTTTTATCAACATTTGCGTGTTTATTGCAGCTCAGCCATTCAGATTATCTATGTAGTTTATTAGACAAAATATGATTAAAATTGTCTAAACAGCGTTTTTTCAAAGTTTCGACGTTTCCTTCCCCAACACTCTGTATATTCATGCTTCTTTAAAACTAAAATAAATAATTTGCGTACTGCAAATTAATTAATTAAACCATGGCAGTAGAACTAACAGTACTGTCACATATCTTTCGCAGGATAAGGAGTCAAATTTAAACAAAAATTATAGTTCACATGAATTTTGACAAATTGCGTCTTACTTTCTATGATATTCAAATGGTAACATTATATTACAATATTCAATTGGTTAACAATTTCGGCTAAAGAGTCTTGTTTGATAATTCTCCAATTTCGTATTGTAATAAGATATCTTACGATACTCATGTCGTAAATAACAAACTATTTGTTTAGTGTATGTGTCTGGCAAGTTTTGTATTATTCTGAGAAACTGGATCATACTAATCACATTTACTACGTTATTCACAAAGGAGCACATGAATCTCAAAAAGTATTTAATAATATAATCCTTGCTGATGAATCAACGTTTTATTGATGATTTTGATTTTGAAAATTTTCA
The DNA here is from genome assembly GCA_964035755.1 of Teleogryllus oceanicus. NCBI lineage: Eukaryota > Metazoa > Arthropoda > Insecta > Orthoptera > Gryllidae > Teleogryllus > Teleogryllus oceanicus. Next base: position 63,361,550 of record CAXIVR010000012.1, on the reverse strand, counting down.
TTAGTTTGGATGTTTAAATATAAGTTTCACATGTAATTACATGTCTGTTAAACAAGATAGCATTATATGAAGCAAGACACATTTCATTTGATCATTCAACTTCATCGATCACTCACAATTACTTTAATTTTCTCTGCTTATCAGTTTTTTAATCTCAGATCTTCGATGAAGACATGAATCAAATAACATAGTAGATATTTGAGTGTTTTAAAAATAATAACGTGAATAAATGCTTATATTTATAGAATTGGTTTTATAATAACCTGTAAAAACATGGGTTTTCTGTAGGTTTTGGGGATGTTGAAAACATTATAGTAAATAGTAAATAGTAAAGGCAATGTTAAGCTGGTGACCTTTAACATTGTTTATTTGATACTTTTCTTAGGGATAGTTTATAATGGCTAAACGTTTTCAAAGATTGCACATTAGATACCTCGAATGGCCCGTTTCCGTTCAATAAACCGCTACGTTCTCCCTGTACAGATGGTCGTGCAAAATTCAAGGTTTCGGTAGATTCGTAGAATGGAGAGTAGCGGCCAACAAACCACCTTCGAACTCTGACGATACTGAAATGTAGTCTGTGTTGGGAAGGTCATATCACTTGACCACCAAGTTCGTTCTATATATATTCACTGGGAAATGCTAAAGCATTGATATTTACTAAACTTTAAACAAACGCTAAATCTCTTTGAATTGTTATAACATCTGTTTTGCTTTCTTTTAGTAGTATCAACTCGTTTTACCAAGTACGTGAGTTTGTTATATTTTTACACGCTACAATAATTTAATTTTACAAGTATTTATTTTCAAGCATTTAGGAATTCATGAAATTTCATTGAAACGTTCGCCAATCTAAAAATCGTTTTAAATGTATATTAAATATATTAATGTTGTTTAAAAATATGTATTAACAATGCGTAGATTTAGCACATGATTTTTTAGCTCTGATTTGAATATTATACAATGAAATCATCAAATTAACAGTTTTAGAAAGATGATCCTGACTTATTGAATGATAAATTGAATTCAAAATAGGGCGAAATAATGTATTACCGAACTATCTGTCAAGAATAAAAGTGAAGGAAAGAGAATCGTCGAAGGATATTATAGGGGCGATACGAGTGTGCGTCATCGACCCGAAATGGACGAGAGAAACAATCGTCGAAGTTCAACAACAGGGCCGATACACCCGCGAGGTAACCAAGGTGATGCAAGATGAAGAATACGACACTACCATCGTGACGAAGGCACGGGATCAGAGCAAAAATCAATGGAAACTGTACAACGATATAGTGTTACGGCAGATCGGCAAAATAAAGAACCAAGTTTCGAATTTAGATTCCGGAAAAGAATCGGAGAAGATCGATCATTTCCACTCATTTTGGCACAGTCAAAATTACAAAGATTTTAATAGAGCAATGTTATTGGCTGAACTTGGGAAGGGATATACGGCGCATTGTAAGTGCATGCGACGTTTGTCAGAAAACGAAGCAACCGAATCGGCATTATGAGGTAGAATGGCGAGCTACTGTGCCAACGGGCCCAAGAGAACTTTACGCCGTAGATCTGTATGGTTTCTTGCCTAAAACCAATTTTGAAAACCAATATGTTTTCGTTATTATGGATGTATTTTCGAAACTAGTCCAAATATACCCCATTAGGAGGCCTAATTCTGCAAATTGCATTCGCCAGGTACACAATTTGATGAAGTTTGGTGGAAAGCCGACGAAGATATTGAGTGATAGAGGATCACAATTTACGAGTGAACAATGGAAACAGGAAATGGAAGCGCTGGGGATTACTGTCCATTATACGGTCGTCAGACATCCCCAAAGTAAACTTCAGTGAGCGAGTCATGAAGGAGTTGTCACGATTGTTCAGAGTGTATGTCTCAGAAAATCATAAGGCATGTGTAGCGTCATAGACTTGACTCCTGCTCCAGAGAGACAAGCCCTGGGTTGGGTAACGTTTCTGGTTTCCTCGCGGCACAACACCGCAAAACTTGTCCGGCCAAGTCTGGCGCGGAAGTGCTGTAGGCACGTGTAGGTGTTCGAGTCTCGAGCACTGTGAAGTATGCTTGATACTTCGGGGCAGATTGTCTGCCGAGGCACACCAGGTGCCATTTGCGATTGCCGAGTTGGCTAAACGCAGGCGCGGCCGCAAGGCGCGTGTTGGGAGAGGGGGGGTGCTGCAGGTAGCTCCGACAAACACCTTAGAGTGAGGTCTGTGAATAGTGTACATAATTTATTGTAAATAAATTGTAAATACCCACTCGTGTCTGTTCCTTTGTGCTGTAGATCCCTACTCACGACGTTACACATGGTTCGAGGCAGTTCCGATTTTGAACGAGGTGTTGAATGCGGTTCCACACGAGAGTACCAAAAGAACGCCGCGAGAAACCCATTTTAAAGAGAAGAGAATCAAGAAATTCGAAAAGATTGAAATACCTCCAGAAGTCAACGGATTGAAAGAATTCACAAGAGAAGACAGGATCATTTATGAAGAACTGAATAATGTGAATAGAAAGAGGAAGAATCACCAGAAAGAAATGTTCCAGGCGACTTATCAGGGAGGCGATCGAGTCTTGGTCAGATCGGTGCATTCGTCGTCACAGGAGCAGAAATTGTTCTCAAAATTCTTTCCGCTTTATTCTGGGCCGTACAACATTTTGAAAGTATTAGATCAAGGAAGCGTCTTATTAGGAGACCAAAACCAAAACTCGGTGTGTACAATTTGTATAATATTAAAACGTATATAGAATCAGCTAATGCAGGAATTTATTAGGGAAATGTTAAGATAGAGCTTTGTTTTAGGTAGATAGTAAAGCTACTTTAGTTTATATATAAGTTTTTAAATGTAGCAAGAAGAAGATTGTTTAGGTTAAATATATTTGTTTGTGATAGAGAAAACTGAAGGAGCGAGGGTAGTGCCAGAGGAAAGTGATGTAACGTGATGGAATGTTTGATGAAGCCCCTACTGGGCGGGTGAAAAAGTGACGAGGACGCAGGTCAGTGCATTGTTAAATCGAATTGAGAGTCAAATAAATCGCGGACGAGGCCGACGATATATTGACGTCTTTGGTCGGGGGAAAAAGTTGTCATGATTTCTTTACATCTATAATAAATATATATCCCCGCAAACCCTTCTAAATTTGCCTTCGTGAAATTACACAAATAAATAAACCGTACGTAATTATTTACCCATGGGTTGCGAAGCACCATTCTAACTAAATTTCTTTGAAATCATAGGTACGCTAATTGACCGTATACAGGGAATCGAAAATAATAATATTACTGCTTTGGGAAGAGTTGTGAATTCAAGTTTATTCGTATTTTGCTGGGATAATACCTTCGGAAATAATAATTCATAGGTTTTCTAATTAAAATCAAATACCTTCATTCTGAATTTATTTTGAACTTTCTTTCTTTTTTTTCTGAAATGTTGACGAGAATATTCTCCCTATTTGTATTAATTTAACAATTAACAACAGACAAAATACATGTAAATCCCTTTTCACAATAAAAAATTTAATTAATTTCCTTTGCTTTCCAAAAATTTTTGGTTTTCAATTTTTAAAACAGCAATTAACTTAATCCTTAATAAATTTATGTATTACCTGTAATGGTCCAACGTTTCGAGATCAAAACCCCAGATGCAACGGTGCCGATAGAAACATGTTTGTAAATCCAAACTAAAATAAGAAATTATAGCATGTGAGATTTAGGGAAAACTGAATATAATTATCCGGTAAAGCAGAAATTATAGAACGCAATAAAACAAACGGCATTAAATTCGGTCAAAGCATTCGGAAGTTATAATTTGAAATATATTTGGAATTTTTAATAAAATGAACAGAATATGGCCATTGTTGTGTTTAAAAGAAACATTACAAACAGGGTTTTTGAAGAATAATTACCAAACGCACGGACCGATTTGGTTGAAACGTTGGGAAAGAATAGAATAAAATACGGGGAAGACGACAAAATTAATATCAACTTTGTCACATTTTCGGAAGCGAAGTAATCGTAAAATGTTTGGAAGTTATAATGAAGTGAATAGTATAAACAAATGACGCGATGCTGAGAAGTTAAGGAAATCTTCCAGAACCAACAGAGCAAGCGTGTTCAATTATTGTGACAAAAAAATTAAAAAGAAAATGTCATCGTGGACACGGTAATGAACGCTTCGTGTACGTGAAATCGGTGTGTCGTTAATTTTTTTGGAAAGTGTAAAAATAGTTAACGAGAAGTAATGTATAAAGATTTATAAATATTTTGGAATATTAGAAAAGGGAGCAAAATTTAAATTCATTGAATTCATGTTATTTTATTAGTAAAACTTCAAGCAATTGCGGATAATCAATTACGTTGTATTCTAGTGTGAGGAAATTTGGCGCGGTAAACATTTTTATTATGGGACTTAACTGAATCAATACACATCAGTATAATTTAGACGATTATTTTCCAAAATAAATGGAAATAAGCAATAGAGCTTTTCAAGAAGTAACGTGTTTGACGATACGCGAAAAGTTGTTTCTGTTTTCGTGTTACGTATTTTGCCGAGCAGTACGCCGCAAACATACAGAATGCATTAGTCAGTGACAGGCTAGCGGCTGGACTTTCACATTTAGGTGAAATATAGTGGTTGACGAAAAGTGGTTCTCGGAGGCAACCGCGAGTGGCCGTCGACTGACATCGAGGAGCATTGGACAGCGGACACCGGACATCTTCAGTACGAGAGATGAGCTGAAAAAAGGGAAGTGAAACGCATATGCATGTGTGTGTGTGTGTGTGTGTGTGTGTGTGTGTGTGTCGGAATTCCTTGAAATGCTTCGTATCAAAACGCATTCCATAATTAAAAAACAATTTTGTTGAAGATCAAGTTTTGTTATTAGGAATAAAGTAGAAATAGTTAAAGAAAAGTAGGGAATGCGCATTCGAGGGATGAATGAGATTTTGATACTGTTTGTATTAGTGTGTATGAATGATTTTTTGTTATTGTGTATTATCTTGTTTTTTTTTTTTGTTTCTGTGTGTTGATGTTATAGGGTATTATATGTTAACGTAGAAAGAAAGACGGTGAATTATCGCCGTAGAAATGAGAATAGAGGAAAGTTAGTAACACCAATAAATGATCGAACCAGAAATGCGGTTCGTTTTGGATCAATTGAGATGTTCGTAGTAATTTAACCTAGCATGCACAATCCAGTTACCTCACTGCGATTCCTGTATAGGACCGCCAGCGTATCCACGGCAGTAGATAGTTAAAAGGGAAAAGAGAAAAAGGGGATTTCTTATATATATTTGATAAAAGCGCGGGCATAGATAACGTAGAGAGGTTAGAGGATAAAATTAATGAATGATAGGAAAATAGCAGGAGAGAGCAGGGAGAGAGTGTTACATTACATTAAATGGCGACCCAACGGTGGAATAACATCAGAGAGTAAATAGGAGAAAGATAGATAAATAGGAGAGAGAGTAGGGACATTACATAAATGGCGGCCCAACGGTGGGGCAATGAATAATAGGGGCAAATAGAATAGAGAGATAGTAAGAAGGAAGAGAGGAGGAGGAAGTTTCATTACATACCATGTTCTCTCAATACCTTAAAACAAAATGGCATTCTTGACCTTGTAATATTCGGGAAATAATAAATGTTTGTTACACTTCCCTTTGCTGTAGTTCTGCGACCTATCGATATCCATCATCCATATCATAATCCACACTAATTGTAAACAGGAACATCCTACTTTTTCCACTGCATGTCAACGATCGAATTCCAACACACTTCCATCGTCCGCGGCTTAACCACCGATCCCCCTCGTAACTCGGCTCGACTGCGTCTCGAGAAGTTATATCTTCTGACCACGTTTTTAGCAAAAAAGACGATTTGTTCATTACGAGGTTCTTTCGTATTTCTACTTTCATTTATGTTACTCACTCAATAAACCTCGCGGTGTTGTCTCAATTTCCACAAACTGTTCCCAATAAATGATACAGTCCGGGGTTCATTTTAAAAATAATGGTTTCCTTTTATTAAATAATACATTTATATACAATAAAACACCTACAATAATTTAATTTATAAATACAGTTCTGTTCATCACCCTTTTATAACATCTGGCGGTCTTCTCACAACGTATAATATTTCTTATCATTACGAATTCTACTTCCTATTGAACGAAAATACTGGATGACATGTTTTTATCGTCAAAAATTGCCATAATTTTATTTTTGGCGTCCCCATTTTAATCTTCGTTTCCGATAATGTGAATAATTGCCATTTATTACATTTCACCAATGCACCTTCCTTTGTTTGTCCATTCAAATCAAGCGTCTTTTTCTAATAAAAAAAAATAAACATTGGACTCATCTAAATAGACCGTCAATATATATCGATCTAAAAGTTAAATAACGAGATTCTGGCTTCCTGAAAAACCATCCAGACCCCAAGTCACGAGAGTCTTGCTCCTAGAGAACACAGGCGTTGACCCTGTGGCGTCATTGCCGCAACAATGAATAACAGACGTGAACAGTGTAATATTGATATTTATTAAAGATATCCTCCGACACGCGAATCTACTATTTACAAAATCTACAGCCTGTTTCTAGGAGGAACTTCACCTGGTCACCACAACCGCTTGCCTGATTAGATTCACTCCCGCGGTGTGATGCACCCTTCTCTAAATCACGACGAATTCACGCCGGCTCCAGACCCTTTGCCCCCGTAGCCTACCCGACGTGCCACGTGCCGCGCACCCTCACACGACATCCCACGAAGAGCTCGAGAATCAGAAGAAAGAGTCGTGTGCGAGCGCGCTTTTATACCCTCTGGCCCGGCTGACGGAATGCGTCATCTGACCGCTTCCGCCAGCCGCGTTGACCAGACAGCCGAACTACAGGGTTCACAAATCTGCCCGCGCGGCAACGCACGTCACGGCTTCTCTGGGGTTTTCTGCCCTTCGCCCTGTGCGAGCCGGGTTTCCGTCCCAATATAGCCTCCCTTTGTTCAGGAGGCGTCCCTCATGCTGCTCGCTGTCGCAGCCTACTTCCTTGCGCATGAAATGCACGTAGCCAATATTTACTGTAAATGGCGACTGTATGACGCCACAACCCGGGGAGCCTTACGAACGTGACTCCAGGTTAACAAAGTCTCGCCCTAACTCTCCTCTACATCGATCTAAACTTCAAAAGACGAGATTCGTGCTCCTTGATAAACGATCCAGACCCCAAGTCACAAGAGTCTTGCTCCTAGAAATCACGATCGTCGACCCGAGGACCCTCATTAGCAAGACTCTAGCTTGATAAAGACTGTCTTTAACTCTACTCTGAATCGATCCAAACCTTAAGTGACGAGATTCTTGCTCCTTGAAAAACGATCCACATTCGAAGTGACGAGAGTCTTACTCCAAGAGAACACTATCATCGATCTGAAGATTCTCATTAACGAGTATTTTTAAATAAATAACATTTACGGTTGCCAGTCACAGATGTGGCAAAATAAAGTTTTTATTTTATTTCTTTTCCTAAATCCCAAAACATACAGATAAGGAAATACAGAGAATCGATGTGACGCGTGTTCCAAAAGAAAAGGGTCGGGACTAACAAAATTCCTAGGGCGTCAGCCTTCAACAAAGAAATTGGAGCTTTTGTAACTCACTACAGGTTCGGGTAATTCACGAGGTAAAAGTCAAAGGATAGGTACTTCACCAAGAAGATAAACTTTTTAGTCCACAGGATTTAAAAATCATTATAACATTAATTAAAATAGTTCAACATGATGCAGTAGGAACTGCATGAAAAAGCATTACAAAATTACAGAATTACAATATTATTTTCAGCTGAGTTGTGCACTGGAGACATTACCTGAAAATACATTAGTCGAAAATTACAGAATTATACAGAATTACAATCATTTACAAGTTTGTCAGGCTTAAGACAGAGCCTTTTCAAAAAAAGAACAACAGTTACACAGAATTACAATCGTTTACAAACGCCTCCGGCCCAAATCAAAGCCTCTTTAAAAAAGTATAAAATATGAATGAATAGCCGTTCTTTAGAATCGGCAATGCAGAGTTAGATCGTCGTTGTTTGAGTAAAATTGTCCACTTTAGGAAATATGACAAACTTGACGGTTTATCACAAAAGTGACAAGACACTCAACCGAGACGTCTTCAATAACAAAAAGAAAATAATTAAATGCTAAGCTGATAACAGAGAATGGTTCTCTCATTTCATCATTAACACGTAATTAGGCATGACAACGGCTTAATCGATTGCAAGGAATATAATTTAGAAGTGATTATTTCACTTTTTATCACTTCCTTTGACTTTATCAGTGCGTCTGATTTGTTGTGCCAAAGTATGTCCTTGTGGCCAAAGCAACTACGACCCGGTAGACGAGAAAAATTCCAAATAGGAACTTTGCATAATTCTGGCACCGGAAATAGTAAGTGAAACAATAAGTTGAGGAGGACATTGATCCGGCAGCGGACCGAGAACAAGATACAAGAGAGAAGATTGGTCGGAGCGGTGGATTCTTCCTGACCTCATCGTCCAAGAGCGCATGGATATATAAATAGTAAGAATAATAGTGCTAATTACAATCGGTCATGACCAGGGTGACATTGCATGTTAAAAATAATTAGCCGAGAAATAAACTTATAACGTTCTCATTCTGAAAAAGGAAAACTGATTATCATTTCTTTAGCATCTTGTGCAATCCATAGTTTAATAATTTCTTTCCAGAAACAAATTTCAGATTCCTCGCTTCTTCCGTATGGATAGCGGATCGAATGATCGTTTGCTAGGAAGAAAGTAAGTACCGGCGACGATTATTTTCCCAACCGGCAGAGCTAGTAGGATAATTATTTCCCTTTAGATGTGTTTGCGGGAAATTTAAAATCGCAACCCTTTCCTAGCGCCCAAAAATGATATAAATTCGGAAACCGGTTGCAGAACAGAAACGGAGAGCGTTTCAGTAGGGAGGGATACATTTCCATTCTAACTGGTTATTGAGGAGAAAATGACGCCATTCTTCCGGAACACTGCTATTCTCTTTGCCCATCCATTCTGCCATTTTTCTTTGGGCGGCTTTGAACGTCTCGGCTTTATCGCTGTGGAGATTTTTGGGCTCACCTCGGCGAGCTATGAAACGTCTCATCGCTAGCAGAAAACTTCCTGAGTTGGCAGACACCACAAGCTCTAAATGAATGGCTCTGGTAGCCATGCATGTAAGAAGCAGTTTGTAAACTTTTTTCCCGGTTTTGTGAGTGAGAAGACGTTTTTGCCAAGAATGGACCTGCAAAATCTAATCCCGTGCGGAGGAAGGGGAGAGAGGCTTCCACGTGACAAGAGGGAAGAGGCGCCACGAGTTGTTCTACGTTTTTCGGCTTTGCCCTCAAACAAGCTCCCATCTCGATCAGGTTTTTCGTCCAGTTTCCCTGATCCATTGAGCAAATGCTGAGATGGCCCCTTGTTTTGCTTCTGGACATAAATGTAACTTCATTTTCTGTGCACGTCTTCTAGAATTTAGTGGGAAATACAATTCTTCAAATTATCGTTTCCATGTTGTCGCGGCAGGAAGTAATAAGAGCCAAAATTTATTGCTTATTTATCCTTGAAAATAGATTTTATTACATGGAAGTTTTTCTTTTTCTCCTTTGAAAAATTCAAAATTTATTGCTTATTTATCCTTGAAAATAGATTTTATTACATGGGAGTTTTTGTTTGTTTTTTCTCCTTTCAAAATTCAAAATTTATTGCTTATTTATCCTTGAAAATAGATTTTACTACTTGGGAGTTTTGTTTTTTTCTCCTTGCAAAATTCAAAATTTAAGTAGTATATGACTTAGTGTAGGGATCACAGAATTTTGAAAATGTGCACACAATTCACTTTTCCCCATAGCACGTCATAAGCAGTTTTTAACTGTTTTTTGACGTAAAATAAATAAATAAAATAAAAAAAAACAAGGGATACATCGCCTAATCACACTTTTTACTGTTCTTAGACCTTTCAAAGGCCAAATTCTAGTTCGAAGAAGGGATAAAAGGGCTCTATGTCCTAGATGACAGTTTTTCAAATGCACTGATCGAATCAAAGATTTGGTAAGCGGGTGATTGGGAGGTAAAATTATAGTGTGCTTTTGATCGAAACCAAGGTTAGATTTTCAAGGTGACCACCTACTCGCAATAGCCCGTCTTCATCAATGAATGGATTTAATGGCAACAATGAACTTTTGGGGCTGATGGGCCTTTTATCAGCCAAGGCGTTTATATCATTGAAAAAGGATAAGAACTCAGCGTAGATAAGTTCGGGTGCAGTAAGAATGAGGATGCCAGATTAGGACTTTTCTTACTTGAATTTCTGGCATTATTGACAAAGCGAAATATCCAAGCTACCACTCGAAGCAGTTTGTTTTAGTTTGAAAACTTTTCTAACGGCCCGCATGGTGGAGCGGGAGCCTCAAAAGTAGCCGATGGACACTGACATTGTCATCTCCGAAATCAATGGATTAATCCATCTCGCATACAATTCGTCGAAGAAAGCGATGTTTCTCACTAATGATATCAACGAAATCCAATACGCCACATTAATTCATCTTTTGAAAATTATTAGCCATATTTTAAATACGTTAATGCAGCACAAGAACAAACTACAGGTGCTACAGAATGGCACAGATTTTCTTGTACCAAATTTTCTAATTTTCTTGGTGTGGACTGGCTTGAAGGTATGGCTCCATTTCTCTGGCTAGTTGCCATTATCGTCGCCCCAAGTAATTTTTTCTCAACTTTTCGGTTTCCTAATAGTAGAACCGTAATGTTACTTCACGAGTTTTAAAGAAAAGTAAAACCTCGTCCAAAATAGAATTTTTCATTGAAAATTTTGAAGCCGTTTGAAAGAAAATGTCAATTAAGTATTTCTGTAAATGCGAAATTTAAAGCTCTTTTCATAGGATTCTATTGAGTTTTCGAAAACTTCACATGAAGTCATTTCAAGTACTTCCACTTACAAATGTAATGATGTATACAAATTGATGGAAATGTGCATATTAACGGCGTGAGAGATATTTCAAACAAATTATATTTGTGTAATTTTTGTAAAAACAAAGGATACAGCAAAATGAACTTGCGTTACTGCGAACTTGCGTAAAATGAACTTACGTTATATTATCTATTGGAAACATTTGAAGCATTTTTGAGAAATGGCATTTGAGCGTTTCTGAAATGAATTTTGAGCTCATTTTTCTGAAAACTGTTGAGTTTTCGAGAAACTTTTGGAAAATTTTCAAAAATTTGACATTATTTCTGTCACATGTAATCTAATAATGTGAAGAAATTGTCTTTAATGTAAATATTACTGACGGGAGACAAGTCAATAAAATTACATTTTGAAATTCAAAAAGAGTAGAGCAATATGGCGTTTATGTCATCGTATAGGATACATTTGGCATTACCCCTACAAAAAAGTAAAGAAAAATCTGGTGCCGTTCTTGAGAAAATCTTGTTTCAGTTATTTTTAAAATTACAAATATTGCACTCACTCGTTCTCTCACATGAACTTAATGAAAGAACTATTTATGGACCACAAATTTCATTTCAAGGAAAAATATGTCATCAATTTTATAGTTGTAGGAAGACGCCGAAAAATTTCAAACTTTTGTAATTTTCGAAAATTCAGAGTTAACTGTGAAAATAGGACCCATCTCTCTTTTATAAGTGTATTTTACTCTATTCTTACATAAAATTTGAAGAAACAATTTGGAACCGTTTTGAGAAAATTTTGAAAATGTCCGGGAGTCTTTATGTAAAGTACCCCCAAATTTTGAAGAATATTTTTCAAAATTTCAAAGCTTCTTCTAGAGCCAGATGGACTGAGGTTTCTTCAATTTGGAAAAGATCGTATGTGTGGTTTAGGCGCTAAGAGTGTTCACAGACGGACAGATGGACGGACAGACGGATAGACATTTTGAAAAGATCCACTTTTTCGATATCAGGGACCTCAAAGCGTGTATTTCCGTTGAAATCTCGAAATCGATTTTCCGCAGCATTACATAACTGTATCTATACTACGTATATTATTACGTTTGTAGGTATTTATACGAGAAAGTAAAAATAAGAATCTTTGAAAAGAAAATTTTTGCATAACCATTTCGAAGTAGTACAAAGCATGTAGTTATGCTCTCTGGCACATAGCTTGTAAACTTTTAGTGGACTTTTGAATTAGAAAAAATCATTTAATAAGATGGGAACATAACGCATGAACACATTTATCCGAAAAGGAAAGTAGAAGTGAAGTTTGCTTTTTCGGATTTTAGTATAAATGTTGCTCATGCTCTGCATGAATGTGGTGTGGAAGGAGCCAAGTATTTGACTGAATTTATTATTGAAATCACTCGCCTCTTTGATTGTTTTAAAAGTTTGAAATTTGATGATACTCACATTTACTGAAGACCACAGAGTAACACATCTCAGCATTTAGAATTTTGGCAGAGTATGAAGAAGAAACTGAATTCATGGTAGTTTGTTGCTGCAGATGACAATCCTGCCCACACTAAGGAGAATGGGAATTATCTTTGAAAATGTATAAATGTTTAGAAACTATAGGACATACACGGAAACTTCTTGAGGAACATCACAATTCTTGTCAAAATTCAGATTTCAAATAGTTGGGCTGTAAAGAGCATTGCTTGAAGATTCAAATTTCACTAAAACTGTTGCTGAGCAAGCATGCGGTGAATGAGAGAGGATCTCTTCTTTTCTGAAAAGAAGTAAGTTTCCAACTTGGTATACTTATAATTTAATACTGATCAGTAGTTTTAGTTTTAAGACTTTTTTCATTTTGAAACCTACTTCTTTTTTATTAGTTTTATTTTATTTAGAATATTTTTTACCCTGGAGCCTAATTTACTAATTCTTTTATTGCAACTTTTACACCATGATCCTTTTATGCCAGTTTTATCAGAACTGTCATGTAGTATCCGTTTGTAAAAATGTACAGTGAAGTTACATTTACAACAGAAAATAAAAGGACATTAGATTGTACTTCATTGCATTCTGTTACTAAAGATACTTAGTTTGTATATGATATACATATTTTAAGAGAAAAATTCTGGTATGGAGAAGTATATTTCTACATGCTTCAGGGTAATTTTTATTGTATTTGTAGACAAACTTGGCAAATATTTCCCTTCTGAAACAATTTATAGTCATTTCAAAATTTGTCTCGTGTGTTACATTAATTTCTTTTGTATGTTGTTAGGTACAGAAGTGATAACACAAGCATTAGAAATAAGGTTGCATAGGGTTGCACTTTAAAAGGCTATGTATAAAACCATAAAATGGCTTCCAAAATTAATGTTGCTTTCACACTTATACACAGGGCCATCAGCTTGAGTGGTCCATGCTTCCACAGGTCTAATCAGCATAAAGGAAAAAAAAATTCTCCTAGACAACAATTTTCCTCCTAAACAAAATTTTGTTTAATCCCCCCCTTCTAAAATTAATACAGATCCCACCAAACCCTACAAATCTATTGTGTTTGTGAAAGGGTTATCCGAGCCCTGGGGTAAAATTTTCAAAACAGACAATTGCTCAATAGCATTTTCTAAAAAAGGAACCCTCAACAATATTTTGTTCAACAAGACTGAAGACAAGATACCTACAGAGTATATGAGCAACTTAGTTTACTTGGTACCATGTGGGGGTTGTGATAAAGTACATGTGGGACAAACTCAACATCTTAAAAAAAGATTATACCAATACCAACATGATTTGAAGAAAGACTCACCCACTTGTGCACTTGCTTAACACACTAAATCCACTGGCCGTTCTTTTAAATTCAATGCCATCCAGATTGTGGATAAGGAAGTTAATGATAAAAAACATAATTAAAGAAATGATTCACATTAAAGAAACATAACATTGTCAACAAAGAAACAGATACAGAGAATTTCAGCAAAATGTATGTCAACCTTATCGATAGACAAAATTGTTGCAATCTATCTAATTTTAAATAACTGTTTCAATTTGACATTAAGTCTACACATTTCACCATATCTCTCAATGCCAGTCTGTTACTAACTAACCATCCGAGTCATTTTGCTTTTATATTTTCACAACCAGCTTACACCTCAGGCTCAAAGTAGCGCTTTTTTTGGATATTTCGCATTCCATACTAATTATTTATTTATTTTTATCGCTTCCCTTCTCCTCACAACATAAGTTTTTTTTCTACTGGATAAATAATCAGGATTTCTACCACAGTTAGCTACTTATATCTTATGTATACTATTAAGACCAACCATCCATGTAAATATTTATGTACAGTACATTATATATTATTGTTGTTTTAGTAGATATATTATTATAAATTTAATGGTGGTTGTTTGTATTATGAATTCATATTAATGTCTGTTGTAATTGTAATTTTATTGTATATTCAGTTCATATTAATTGATTAATTCATTAATACATATCATTGTCAATGTTTGTTTTGCTTGAAATTTTATTTTATTTTTGTAATTTTATTGTTAGTTATGTTCATATCCGGTTCCTTGTTGGTTTGTCTCATTTTAAAGACACTTTAATTGTACAATAGCATTGAAAAAGAAATAAGAAAATGGCTAATAAATAAATAAATGTGGGAAATCAATAAATCAATTGTCATGTGAAAGCAAATATAATTGACAAAGCGAGTATATATTCGTGTGTTCATATATTCATATATTATAGACCCTTACTGGAAGCTAGTATTTACCTCACTTAGTCATAACAAATAATTCTCTTCTCACAGCCTCACATTCTACCATTAGTAGTCATGGTGGGTGTTCGTGAGGTGAAGATGTTTATATGTTCCTCACTTCTTGTGAGATGCCGAATTGTCAAGAACATGCAGCAGATCATTTAATTTTGTGTATAATTTGTTGGTGGTTGAAAGGTATGTAACTTTTGTTAAAAATATATTTTTAAATGTGTTCAACTGTAGCCAGATATTGAATTGTATCTGACACGTGTCTTAGTAGCCTTATTATAGCTGTTTGCTTCCTTCTCTTGTAATACAGCCCTGAGGATGGGAATATATTTTCCAAAACGTTGGTAAACAACAATGTTGTAAATTCTTTTTATTTACAGTGACAAAGCCCCATTAACCTGCCTTGTAGGCATATAAAATAATATACTATACTATATTATTCATCATTTATGAACATTAAGGATTCTCCAAAATAAATTAATAACAACATTTTGTGTATAAAATTTGAAAAAGAAATAATGAAAGAAAGAACTGGACAGACAAATTCATGAAACTTAATAGTTTCATCCCAACCTGAATCACTTATAGATACACTCAGATATTTACCTTTTTCACGTGTAACACAAAGCAGCAAAGTACATAATGAAAAATATGGTACATATGAAAAGATTATTCATTTTTCATATGTGTGTTTACATATGTGTGTTTCATAAATTTTTCATACAGTGTGATTAAATTCTTTACTCCAAAGAATTAAAAAGTATTGTTTTGCATTGCTTTTTTGCTAATTGTCTTTTGAAGTACACATATTATATTTGTTCTAAAAGATGGTATTGAAATCATTACTAATATGTAATCTTAAATGCTATTGCTAAGTAGTGGAACTGCATTATGGCTTCTTGAATTGTCATTGACACCAGTGTTTCAATTGTGAAAGATAGTAATTAAATTTTCAGTTATTAATTATTATTCTAGAATTTTTTGAAAACTGATACTGCCATGTTCATCTAATTATTTTATTACAATTTTATGAGTAATGTCTGTGCAAGAAAGTGTAATACAATCAAACACAATATGAACGTCAGTAATACACTTTTTTGATGTCTCGAAACAATTTTTTCCTTCTGCAGTTCGTAATAGCTAGTGGATTTTTGGTCACTTGCATATTGATACATGGAAGAATTTCTTTTTGGAGACACTTTCATATATCAAGTATTTTTATAGTATAGATATCACATATTTTCATTAAGATATTCAGATTTTGATTTATTGTTCACATTTCATTAACTGCATGATTTTTGTATATTTGTAATGTTTTGATATTATTTCTAAAATCAATATTTGTCAAGTTTTTACTTGGGGAACTTTTTATTTATTCTCTTAAAAGAAAATAATTTACCTTTGTTTTTATGATTTCATTGTAATAGAAATGTGTCACCTTATTTTATTGTGTTATTTATCATCCTGAGTCACCTCCGTGGTAGGGTATCCTAATTTCCTTCAGAATCCTAAAATAAATAATCTACACAGAAAAGGACTGCACAGTATACTGCATAGTATATTGATAGCAAGATTCCAACTGTAATTTATAAGGTAAGCTTCTGTCAACTGATTTTTATTGTAAAATGTACAAAAATTATGTACTAAAATTGTTAAAATGTACAATTAAAACAGGGGGCTGAAGATAGCCGATGAAAGGTGTAGCCGAAACGTCATCAGAAAATACTATATGTAATAATACAGGCAAAATACATTTATTCTTGAATGTCAAAAATAAGTGGAAATATTTGATCAATAATAATCGATAGACATTCATTGGAAAGAAGAAAGAAAGTAAGTTTATATTGATAGCACAAAATTGGTCAAGCATTTACGTCATCACCATCACCACCACAGTTAGTTTACCCACTCAGTCCACCACCCTTCGTTTAATAAAGAACCGCCCGTCCGAGCGCAGCACTGAGGCAGGGCTAATGTTAATTGCCAGATTTACCACGTATACTTCGGTTTTTCTAACGTGGTGGCTGAGGGTAGTATCTCCAAGATGGATTTCGGCATAACATTTTGCGTCATTCTCAGTCCTGCCGCTAGAGTCGCTTGATCTGCAGCTCTGCTTGATGCAGTCGCGATCATGCGACATCTTGCGGCAGGATTGAGTATGACTCAAAAAGTCGTGCCGAATTCCATCTTGGAGACACTACTCTCAGCCGCCACGTTGGAAAAACTCAAGTGTAGTTTGTCCGCCGTGATCGAATCTCTCTGCTACTAGCGTCGCAAGTATGTTTTTAATGACGGAACCATCATTCCGTAGTTTGATAACTATACAATTTTAAACTACAGTAAAATCTAGTTTTCAAGGTAAAATCATCACACCCAATAAAGTTAGATCAAGTTTCAGTTTCTAGAGATTAAGAGAATATTTTTATAACTAGAACACTATCGAGACAGTAAAATCTAAATTCGGAATCACTATTTTATAAACACACACACACACACACACACACACCATTTTATAATAATTCAATCAAGAGTTTGCTTAGAGCCCTAGGATTAATTTTAGTAATATGATTCACCGCATGATCGCAGCGTTAACAATCTTATCGAGATTAAGCGGCCGCTTTGAAGCATATAATTAAATCGTTCTTAGACGAATGCAATCAAACATTATTCAAACTTCCTATTAACTTCAAACTTAGAGTTTTAGTTAGAAATTAAGAAGTATTGTGGATATAAAAATATGTGTTAACTCGGTGAATTTTCTTTACCTTGAGTTTTTTCCGAAAAGTAAATGTTATTACAAAATTTTAGTTATTTTTAACAATAAAGCTTTCTTCTTAATAATTAATATTCTAGATTTTTTTTTTAAGTTTATGTTTGAAATGCTTCTCTTTTTCGCTCATTTTTGTGACTTCATTGGAGATATTTTAAAATGTTGTAAGGATTAGAAGAAAAGCGGTCACCAAAACAAAAACGTTACGCTAAAACACGTTTCTAAGTTGTTCTGTTTCGGGAAGTAAATAGGGTCGTATCCAACTGGTCCACCAAGATCGCGAGTAGTGTGTGAGTTAATGTAGGAGCAGTCGTTCTTCGCCACATGGGAGAAATACATGGGTGGGTTCCGAATGTATTTGGTTCTGCGCATCACCAGTTTGCGTCACGAACCACGTGACCATAGCACGGGCACTTCGTTTGAAAAGCCAGAACAGACGCTGGTCACCATGTTGCATGGGGAACGAGAAGTGTTGAGAAACATTTTGAAAGTGGTACAAAGTATTCAACAGTAACCAATACAAACTAACAAGAAGGTGTACAACATGCAATATTTAAAAGAAATGCTTCATAAAACCGTTTCAATGTCTTGTAACGATGTGATAGTGTTGGCATCTGACTGGATTTAAAATTCCCGCTAATATTGTGACGTAACTGGTGACTAAACCTCATTGGCTGAGGTCGGATGCGATTCCTAAGAGCCCCTCTTGGTTTCGCCACATTTCCACAACCTCTCACGCGAAGCGGACGCTTCGAAAGTGCTGTGAAGAGGAACAGTGCATGCGAGTGTTGGCGTGGAATTTACAAGTGAAGATGAACTTCGTGATTTTTGGAATTATTGGAAGAACGTCTCAGGGACTTGGTAAGTTCATGAATATGATTTCTTCATTTTTAGCGCCACTTCTGTGAAACACGCACTGAGCATTTTTTGATGATATAACAGATATTTTATTATACAAATTTGTTTTTTGGTTTCATTTTTGCAATGGACTTAGCAGAATGTACTTGCAAGTGAATACGACAATTATTTATTTAATAATGGCATGCCCAGAACGGACTCGGACATTGTGCCGCTGAAGATTTCGTGACTATAATGAGTGACTGTAACGAGTAATATGACTATAATGACTATGACTATATGACTAATGACTATAATGAGTAGTATGAGTTTCTTGAATAGCTTACGCGTAATATATGTTTGTTTTTTAAAAAAAAAAAAAATTGATTTTTTAATTAATTTATTCAAAAAGGTGATTAAAAATAAGATTGGACACAGAAAGGTGAGAATTGTAACATTTATTAAGAGTAAGGAAGGCATGAATTTAATAAGACGGAAATGCTATACTTCAAATTCAGCAGTAATTTATCGAGAATTTTCCGAATATGTCAACCAACATTCAGTAATATATCTATTTATTTTTATTTATTTATTTTATTTATTTATTTATTTATTTTTTATTTATTTTACGTCAAAAAACAGTTAAAAACTGCGTATGACGTCCTATGGGGAAAAGTGAATTGTGCACATTTTCAAAATTCTGTGATCCCTACACCAAGTCATATACTACTTAAATTTTGAATTTTGAAAGGGAGAAAAAAAAACTCCCATGTAGTAAAATCTATTTTCAAAATAAATAAGCGATAAATTTTGAATAAATATCTAATAAATATTCGTGATGTTAAAACACCAAAAGTGCTTAGATGCGTTTCTCAATCATAGTAAAGAATAGAAAAGTGCTTAGATGCGTTTCTCAATCATAGTAAAGAATAGACGTATTTATTTATGAAACTATGAAACATTTATAAGAGTAAGCAGGGTACATTTCACGTTTTGGCGGCTATTTGTTACTTCAGATATTCACTGTTACGTGATTTCACAAAATGTATCGAATCTTAATTTAATATCAAAGCTGATCGATTTCAATTTTATTGAAAATTTCATAATGCCCTTTTTAGTAGCACCTTGAGTTCGTCCAGATCGATTGAGGCATTATATTTAGGAGAAATTCCGAGGAACTATTTAGGCGCTAGTGTTGTCCACACTCGGACGGATGTGCAGACAAACGTTGGCCGAAAACAAGTTTTCGGTGTCAAGGAACTACAAATTTGAATTCTTATTACACCAAGTATTCGAGTGTTCCATTTACGACATAAAGGAGCAATAAAAAATATATTTTCATTGTCCCATATAACGAGATATTTTTGTGGAAAAGTCTGCACTTTTCGTGATAGCATTACAATTATTTCTCAATACTACTTTCTCTATTCAAAAATAAATATGTAGTATTATTCAATATTACATATTCGAGTAAAGAAAAGTGAATTTTTTGGAGAGGGGGGGTATTTATGGTCGCATCAACATCGAGGTCGTTAGCAACCACTATTAGAGTTAACGTTACGGTAACTGGAGATGAAACGATATGATGGATAAGGGATGAAAGGACGAATATAAATACAATCATGCCCGAGGCGGGGGTCGAACGCGCGATCCCTCGAGCCGAGAGCACTACGCCATCACTGCCTTAGCGATCTCGGTCACCGGGTTGACAAGTAAATATTAAAGAGATAGCTGTGTCGGAAATAGGTTTCATTGGTGAATACAGGGGAAGGGGTCCAGCCAAATCCAACAGTTTTGGATATTTTACTCTTTTTTCAAAACCATTACCACGTATTGATCAAAACATGTGGCATATGTAATTCACCGAACAGTTCGGGTATTCAGAATTGGGCGAGGAGTCGAATCCAGAATTTGTGGACCCGCCTTCAGGTGTTTTTGATTGATTGATTTTTTCGTGTTTCCGGGCGCGTCAACTGCTTTGGTCATTAGTCCCGTGAGTGTAGTGCATGCTTTTTTCTCGGGAGATGGCAATGATCTTCCCCTGCTGGATGGCGAGTTCCGGCGCCGACTTACCGTCGGCTAGTGGTGTTTCCCCGTGGACTCTCTCACCAGTGGAGCACCGCCCCAGCCGGGACAAGCTCTAAGCTCCCGGCCGGTCTCCCAGAATATGTGGTAGTGAAGTGCATATTAGTGTAAGTGTGTGTGTAAGGGGAGAGGATAGGACAAGGAAGAGGAAGGAATGATCGCGCGCGGTCCGTGGCCAGTTTGGTAGAGTACTGCCCCGGCATTCGCCTGGTGTTGATCGGAGAAGCCACGGAAAACTACCAATCAGAGCAGCCGGCCGCTGGAATTCTCCTCCAGAAGGCGACTGAATTCGACCTAGCCGCCTTAAGGGAATAGCCGCATTTCTTAGAAGTAAAATGTATGTGGCCTCTAAATACTCGAGTATATCAATGTATGCAAATGTATACATTTTCAAATTTTGTTTTTCAATTTTCTCAGTTGTTTTAATGTTTAATTAAACACCAGCAGATTAATGACTAGAAATAGAAAAACATGTTTCGTCTTCTACCAGAACAATATTTGTTATGAAAATGTGTTATAAATCTAAATATAATAGCTGTGACATTAAACAATTGTAATTAACTAAACGAGTGTATAAAGTGGGAGATAATTGCGTGAGTGGTATGTTCAAGAAAACGAGCAGCGATAGGAGTGAGTTTTCTTATATATCATGAGTGCAATTATACCTCTTTACACCCTGTTACGTTCAATATTTTTTTCGTTTCCATTTACGAATAATTCAAATTTTAAGATATTCAAGCACGTCTTTTCCACCCGCGACATGCATTTCATGACGTAGTATTGCTTCTCAAAAAGATCTATTTTAGTAGGCCTTGCATTGATTTTGTTTCCACGAAATATTTGCATATGGAAGGTACTGAACATATGGGGATAAAATATTAGAAGCTCATAAAGTTATGAAAACATTACTTCCCACGAAAAGTAAAGACAGGCATGAGAGAGAACACACGTATTCGGGGGGGGGGGAACTAGTCACTTCTGATACAGTTTTGGTGTAGTGTACGGTTTAGAACTGTAAACACAACTGACGTTTACATTGTTTACAATCGTACTCCTAAAACCAAATGTTTTATATGTCAAACATTTAATATATTCACGTTAAATAATTTATGTTGTTCCATAAGTCAGCAAGCTTAACGTTTACTTCCCCAATTTAGCTTTATTCATCCGTTGTTTATATGTAGTTGTAGGTACGTAATATGTGATGTATTTTTTTGTTCATGTTTCATGACCGACAGCAAATACCTTGGCTACGTCTGCGTTATAGTTTCTTAATTATATGATTTAGCTCCTTTTCTGAATTCTGATTAGTGGGTGTGAATTTTCAATTGCACGGTGAAATTTTAAACGCACGCGTGCAATTAACTTAGAGATAATCAACGATTTTCCATGGAACTAATGAGCAGATTTAGTTAACTAAACGGAAAAGGTTATTAAATGCGGTCTGCTAAAATTTACAGAAAGGCGCAAGGGAGATGTCCAGAGTAAGTGACTTTCAGAGTTTCTGAGAACAGCTCCGTCACCTCTGGGTGGCCAGCGGCAGGCTGCTAGAGGCCGCGAGCTTATGGATAAAACGCGACAAAAGTGACAATTTTCATGTAAAATCTCGTGATACTTTTCTTCTTTTTTGTTATTTAAGGTCGCATCAACATCAAGGTCATTAGCGACCACTATTAGATTTAATGTTATGGTAACTATGAAGATGAAACGAACTGGTGATGATAAGGGGCAAAGGGGCGAACACAAATTCAACCATGCCCGAGGCAGGACTCGAACCCGCGACCCTCCGGTTCGAGACCGCTACGACACTACTGCTTTAGCGATCTAGGCCACCGGGCCGGTGACATTTCTTTGTTGGAGGTTTTTGTCTGCATACAATGGTTTAAAAACGTTTTTCTTTGGTTTACGTTCACAATCTCGCAGTGAGATGCACTTTTTCTCTAAATGAAAGTTGTATTTTCACGATAAACAAGTTGTGTGCAGTTTGGGGCAAAAGGGAGCGGGTGAGACAGCGTAAGAATATTTTAGATTCCCTCCGTTCCCAGATACCAGGAAAGCAAAACTACAGCATCCTCAGGATAAAAGTGAATTTCGGCTTTGAAGCGAGAAAAGTTAGGTTATTTCAAGTCAATAGTGGCCACGTACAGGTGACACCATCTTCATAATTCGCAGTTCAAACGACTAAACACTTTTACGTCGTTCTCAGATATTTCACCTGTAAACGTATGTATATTTACGTAACTAAACACATTTTTGCAACAATATAAACAATCCTCTAAAAACAACCTCACTATGGACATTTGGCTGTCACAAAAATAAGTTCATGCATTGCCTGAATGTATTGAACAAACAGCATCATAATCCAATATAAACAATCCTCTAAAAAAATTTGCTTACAAAGGGTGCCACTGTCCGTGAGCACAGCCGATGCGACACAAAAAAAAAAAAAAAAAAAGCAACAAAAACAGCAACAAAAAGTGCCAAACTGTTGCGGGTAAAAGCGCAATTTATTTTCTCACATCTGGTATCTTCCCAATGAATAT
The DNA here is from genome assembly GCA_964035755.1 of Teleogryllus oceanicus. Classification (NCBI taxonomy): domain Eukaryota; kingdom Metazoa; phylum Arthropoda; class Insecta; order Orthoptera; family Gryllidae; genus Teleogryllus; species Teleogryllus oceanicus. Next base: position 63,338,564 of record CAXIVR010000012.1, on the reverse strand, counting down.
ATAAACTGAATTTGGACATGTCCGCACCTCATATTGGAAGAAATAATATTTTATTTTTCTCTGCGGAATGATTCCAAATTTTGATCGAATTCCTTAGATGAGCAGAAAATTTGTACTGTAACATTGATATAAATCATTGAATTTAACTTAAGTATGTTTTTAGAATGCGTACCAAATCAAATTATTTTTATGTAAGAAGCAACTACCGTCGTAATGAATATTTTAGATTCTTATGACAGAAAAGTTAATGTTTGGTACATTATTGCATACCTAACAAATCGCATACCTAACAAATCACAAGTCTAAAAAAGGTGAAGATGAATACAAAATGTTTAAATTCAATAAATAAGTACTAAAATTTCGATAAAAAAAAATTATTAAATAGTGAATGCAAATCTTGCATGTGTCTCTGAAGTTACATTTCATTACATACTTCCGCAGAAGCATAATAGGTATTATTATTATTATTATTATTATTATTATTATTATTATTTAATTATGCTTAGTGGCGTGTTGTGAAGTTGAGAGAAACGATTGTGTAAGAAACACATTAAAACTAAGTGATTAGCGGTATGGTGAGGTGAAGTGAAGTGGTGTGGTGAGGTAGAGTGCTATGGAAGCTTGCACGGTGAAATGTTCATGTTAATTTGTAAAGTTTGTACATTTTGTAAAATTTTGTATAGTTGTTAAGTTCTGTAATGTTTAGTAAGTATATTCTGTCACCAAGTTGTCAAACTTATTTACAGAATTAGTAATAAATCTATCTATTTTAGAGCCTTTTGTTTCACTATCACAAAATTTAATAACGTTATATGCAAGGCGTCTTGCCTGCCCGCGAGGTGTCATCCCTCGAGGAGAACTCGTATTTCCCAAAGTTATGCCTCATTCACAATGCAAACTTAAACGTAACGTAAGCCGTAAACGTATGCAGTAAACTTTTCACGTAAAAACGAGCATTCACAATGGCAAACGTAAGCTGGAACGTAGGTTTTGCCTGAACCAATCAGAATTCAACATATTGATCGATGCGTTTCTAGCTTTTTTTCGACTCTCCTATCGATTTCACCTTTTGCATTTGCGAGCAGCTGTTCCCTACCTATTGAGGTTATATGCGAGCAGTGAGCTTTAAATTGTGTACCGCAAATATATTTAACGCCACGTTCAGATTTTGTCATGAAGAGAGATTTGGGCGTGCAGCTTGTGCTGTTGCAAGCTTCAGTAGCATTTATTTTAGGGTCGCTTTTTTTAAAAAAGAAGAAGGAGGCACTTTATTTGCCATTTCGAACCAACACTTCGCAAGTCGTACCAAAACTCCACAAACTTCTTTGCTCTACCGTTCAACTATACACACCAACGCACACCAATACACACGCATAAACAAGAATCGATCTGGAGTCGACCTTCCTTCTCACGGATTTTGTTGTGCATTTGGTTTTTTTCATGCTGCTCTCTGATTGGTCATCGGTAGAATTTCGACGTAAACTTAAACGTAGAAGCTTGGAGCTTGCGAGCTCTTAAGTTTACGTCTCACGTCTACGTTTACGTCAAGGCATTGTGAATGATCTCGCTTTATAACCCATTTCTAGGTTTTGCGGCTACGTTACGGTTACGTTTAAGTTTGCATTGTGAATGAGGCCTTACACCGATAAACAACTCGCTTCAGTTTCTCCCCTCTTTTGTTAGCAAAACTGACTGTGTAGACCCGTGTTTACCCTGTTAGTTCCACGACGCTCCGCAATCGCCTCCTTAATTCTTCGCTTGGTCGAGCTATAGCTGTCAACTGTCAACCCTTCTCACCAGGGTTATCAAGTCATATTGCTAATTGTATCGCAAGAAATGACATCAAATGTTCATTAGAACTGGTCAAGTAAAATATATTGAAAATACGTTTGATGAAAAATGCTAGCATTAAAATCTTTAGGGATACCAGAAGTAATATTTTAAAGGCTTTGAAATTAACCATTAAAATTTGGAACCAAAAATTTTTTTAAACATGTTAGAAGTGTAATATTGATTTCAAGTTTTAAATAACCATATATTTATTATAATTAATACTTTGAAAAATTAATACGTTAAATCATATCACATTCTGGTCAAATTCTCCATGAAAAATTATGAATATTTTTGGGATGTTTTATTAACTTTCTGGATTTTTTCTGAACGATTATTTAAGTTTAATATAATTAATATTTCTCTCGATGATAAAAATGAATACACTTCTATTAAATAAATATTTAAAAGCCTACAGTTTATAAAAATATGCGGAATGAGTCACCTATTCGAATAGCAAAGAGGCCCGAAAATCGTTGGCACTTTCCGTCGCTGATGACAGGGCACGTGGAATCAAATGTTTCATATATTTCATTTTATTGCAAATTAACACCTCAGCATCATCGCTAAGGTAATTATAATATTTACATTGAACGATTTTCAAAATAAAAAGAAAATGACTTGATGTAGTATGTCTGATAAGATAGTGCTTCTAAAAAATTAAATTTTGTGAACGAGATGCGCCGCCATAACCTAAACAAAAAGAAAGAAAACAAATATCATTGCAAATAACAAATGTGATATGGAATACAAACGTCGGCAGTCGCGTAATACAGCCAAAAATGCACTAATTCTCTAGGAATCACTTACGCGCACAGCAGAGGTTTCTACCCAACACTTTCCCGCCAAACGCTGTGACGTCATTCTGGACATCTCAATACAGGTCAAGAACTCTCACTGACGGCGCATGACGGGAATGCAAGATTTACTGTGTCAATGTCGCGGTCTAGGTTAGCAGCCCCCAGTGCTTTACAGAACATTCACCTCTCTCACTGCCAAGCTCGCAGTCACGTTCACGAACGATAGAAAGCACGTTGGATTTGTGTAATAGCCAGTTAGTTGCCATTAAATTAGTTGCCATTTTTAAGGTTTCAGTTTATTTATTTATGGTTTACTAGTTCATTGCCGTGTGTTTACGACCTGAAACAAAACACGTAATGGGATTGTTAATGCCCTTGCGGGCAGAGGCGGGATTGAGGTAGGGCAAGAGGGGGAAGGGGCAACTGCTCCCCAATGTTGGGAAAATTTGTTTTTTAAACATTTCATTTCGCGGATCTTCAAATTTATATCATAAACGATTTACTTTTTTTCTCCATTTTGAGAAGATATTTTATAATAATTAAGCGAACAATTTTTTTAAGCCGAGTTAATAATATACATTGATAAATTGGTGAAATTTAGCTCCATATTATAAAACGCGCAAGACACTGTTAAGCGTTACTGTGAATATCCCGTATTAATAAATAATCTTTCAATTATATTGGTTTTAAACGTTATTTACTTAAAAATTTAACAATTTTGTGCCTCAAATCACGAGACATGACACACGAATTAACATATATTATGATTAAATAAATTCTTTCCATTACAAATTTCCTAGCGTTCTTATATATTTCAAATGCCGAAAAATAGATGCTTCTCACGAAACAACGATTCGTGAGTCCGCGGGGCGATAAAAATCATGAGTTTTTCTCAGCATTCCTTGTAATCTATGGAAGCATAGTCGGCAAACTGAAAATTTTAGGTCGTTCTCCAGGTACTAAAACGATTTTGTTTAACATCTAAAAAAAAGACGAAATTTGTCAACGCTGTGGATTCAAATAATGCGCCGACTGACTAACATTCTTGTGATCCGTCAGTTTCTAGCGTGAACTTGCAGGGTGTTAAAGATCAAAAACTACACTTTACAATTTTTGAAAAAGGGAGAATGTGAAATATACGAATATGTTAATAAAAACGGTTTATTATACATTGTAAGTATGTTTTTCCATTTTAATGTATTATAAAATAACTAATGCATGATATTTCTTTGATGCCAAGTGTACACTAAGAAAAATGCGAACATGTTACCTCAAATAAATATTTTCTGTTATACTCCATGTTATTATAATAATTTCACTTTTCTGTTATTATAAACGCAAACCTGTTGTTTTAATCATAATGTCGGTTCCATTATTATACCAAAAAAGTTTCATTTTTTTGGACAACAGAACAGTTTTCATTACAAGGAGTACCCCCGGATAAGCTGGCAAAACGTTCCCCTACACCAAATGACGCATGAGCGGTTACATAATAATTTTACCATAAAAATAATATTTTTGAAAGGTTTCTTATCCCCCGTCCCACCACATCCCTCTACAACCAAATACGTATTCGTTTAATTTTTTTTTTCGGCAACTTAACACTATTTTATCTGACTGAAAAATATGATAAATAAGAAGACAATTGATACTATCAGAAAAACATCGTTTGATGTTTTCTCAGACCCAAATTCAAACACAAAAGATATCTCTGAAAAAATTTAAAAAAATTTTAATGTGCCTTAGAAACATGTAACAGGCTTGAAACAATTTCAAGCGTTCCTCTTAAAAGACAAATTGTGACTTTTTTTCAGATTTTTCCGACAGCTGGGCTGCAGTTAAAATTAAAATAATAATAATAATAATAATAATAATAATAATTATATTTTCCCGTCTATAATCACCTTGCCTTTAAATATACTTTGAAAATGACTGCAACAGTCTATGCATTTGTTTTAGTGTTTTACTATACATTTGTATACATTGTTATAGCACCCAGTAATATTTTTATTTTGGAATTTCGTTACAAACTATCATCTTTTACATTTTTTCTAATCCTTTGCACAAGTATATCATATGCTAAGGAAAGACGATAGTTTTTGGGAGTTTATAAGAAACTATCGACACAAAACCTTGAAAGTGTGATTTTGGTGGATAAAGAATTACATCCCATCCTAAATCGAAAAGATTTCAGAAGAAAAAAATAAAAGTTTGCAGATTATGACATACAAAAAAAGATTATTGCAACACATATTATAATCTCGAATAACTCGGAAGCCCCTAGGCCTTTTACACCGCGCTTGCGTGTCTCATGGAGACAAAACTTTTTTTGAGGACAAGTAAATTCTGGAGGTGACGTGTTTTGGAGGACGGGTAGATGACAAATAGGGAAATGATGAGGGACAGTTCGGGTGCTGGTGAAAGACAGATGGGCGACAGAGGGTGAATCAATGGGGAAATGTTGGATCCGGATTATGTTCTTAGGCAATATTTTACCAAATACGACTTTTATGATCGTCCCTTTTTTTCAATTTTGCATATTTAGTTGTTTTGGGTGCCTCCTCTCCATAGCTTGGGTAGATAGAACAGGAAAGACAAAATCAATGTAAAATTAAATTGAAGGAAAATACCGAAATGATCTTTCTCGATGAAATTAAAAGGAACTACTTTATTTTCCTAAATTTTTATCTCAATGCTCCGCAATATTGGAATGGGTTCTCTCGCATAGTACCACGTCGCTAATTCTGTAAAACACATTTCGGGGGATGGGTGTTCGAAGTCGGGAGCTATATTAAATCAATTTTCAGTTTTAATACAATTATTATTTACAGAGGACAGAGTTTTTGCAGATTCCGGGTTGTATATACTTATTTATACGTATAGAAGAATAAATGCTTAGGTAAGGGAAAAGACAATTATCTAGTCTGAAACATCTACATATGTAAGAACGTAGGCTTCCGCTGCCGGAGTCAGTAACTATTTAGCTGTCTGGAAAATGCCGCGTCCTAGACACAGTTACCAACGTTTCAGACGCCATTCTATAACCTTCCTCCTGGCGTAAAGGCAGGTGCCGAGGACGCGGCGTCTACTAGACAGCTAAGTATGTCACTACAAAAGCCTTTTTTTTAACTATGGCATTGCAATTTAAAATTGTGAAAAAATTCACAATTGTTCTGAGAGGAAGTTTTAAGATTTTTTCGTGCCTTGGTCGGTGTGCTAAGTTACAGTAAAACAGATCAAGCAAATCCGTGTTCAACCTGTTCCCCTTCATTTCCCCACATATCCCCCACTTATCCTTTACTTAGTTGTGACCGAATTAATTTCTCATCTTTAGGATATGATATACTTATGCAAAGGATTAGAAAGATTATAAAAAGTGATCATTTTTAACTAAATTTCAAAATCAAAATATTACTGGGTGCTACAACAATGTATACAAATGTATAATAAAACACTAAAACAAATGCACAGAACTGTTGCAGTCATTTTCAAAGTATATTTAAAGTCAAGGTAATTTAAAGGCGGGAAAATTATTTTTCTTTTTTTAACTGTATCCCAGCTGTCGAAAAAATCTGAAATAAATTCACAACAATTTGTGTTTTAAGAGGAACGTTTCAGATTTTTTCAAGTCTGTTCCATGTTTCTAAGGCACAATAAAAATTATTTTTTGTTATTTTTTCAAAAATATATTTTTGTGTTTCAATTTGAGTCTGAGAAAATATCAAAAGATATTTCTCTCATAGTATAAATTGTCTTCTTATTTATCATATTTTTCAGTCAGATCAAATAGTGTTAAGTTGCCGAAAAAATTAATTAAAAGGAAACGTTTTTGGCTGTAGAGGACTGAGTGGTGGTACGGTGGCTAAAAACCTTTCAAAAATATTGTTTTTATGTTAAAATTATTATGTAACCAATCATACGTTATATGGTTTAGGGGAACTTTTTACTATCTTATCCTATCCATCGCCACTCAAAGTACATTTTAAAAAACTCAATTTTTCGGTTTCCTAATGGTAGAACCAAAATATTACTTTAAGAATATTAAAGAAGAGTAAAATTCATCCTGTGAGGAAATGTGTTGAAAACTGGGGCCGTTTTTAAGAAAATAGCGCTTAAGCGTTACTGTAAATGTGAAATTTGAAACTTTTTCACAGAACTTTTTTGAGTTTTAGAAAAACTTCCCAGGAAGGCATTTGAAACTCTTCCACTCGCAACATTTAAAAAAATTACATATGCGTATTTGTTTTTAAATCAAAAGAATACGGCAAAATGACTTTTATGTCATCTTAAACAGTGAATTTAGCACTCTCCGTACGCAGAGTTTGAAGAAAAATTTGGGGTTATCTTTCAGAAAATGGCATTTGAGCGTTTCTGAAAATGCGGAATTTTGAGCTCGGTTTCACAGAAAACTTTTGACTTTTCGAGGAACTTTATATGACATCATTTAAAGCACATGCACTGATAAATACAATAATGTGAACAAATCGCGGCTAATGAAAATATTGTCAACGTGAGAAGCAGGTCAAAAAAATTAATTTTCTGTAATTTTTAAAAAATCAAAAGAACAGATCGATATGGCGTTTATGTCATCACTATCTCAACCAAAATTTTTATGAAAAAATTTGGAACCGTTTTTGAGAAAATCTTGTTTCTTTTTAAATTGCACACACATATTGCACTCAATATTGCACAAAAACTACTAAAAGTTTCTAAAACAAATGTACATGACCTTATTGAAATAACTAATTAAGGACAACAAATTTCATCTTCGACTCAATCAAAACAAAAATCTCTATTTTCAACTTTGTAGTCGTAGGAATGAAATGAAAAAAATAACGTTGCAATTATAATCGACTATTCTGAGTTAAGAGTGAAAATTTGACCTACGCTACCATTATAAGTTATTTTACTCTATTCTTACAAGAAATTTAAAGAAAAAAATTGGAGCTATTTTTGAGAAAATGTCGCAGGGATTTCATGGTAAAGTACCCCTAAAAATTAATGAATATTTTTCAAAAACGCAGGAATCTTTTCGGCAGGAATTTTTTCAATTTGGGAAAAATCGTACGCATGGTTTAGGTGCTAGTTTTGTTCACATTCACCAGATGGAAGGACTAACGGATGGGAGGACGTTTTATTGTCAATCGCTTTTTCGGTATCAAGAACGCACAAAACGGATTCTGGTTACACCATGTGTTAGATGTTTTCTTTTCTAAATTTAGCAACTGAATTTATTAACTTTCTCGTTATCAGGACCCTGCAATAAGAGATTTTCTGCCGAAATTCGGCGTTTTTGCGCAGCATTATATAACTTTCTCTCTACTGCGTAAATGGTAGCGAGAAAGTAAAAATGTTTTTCTGATAAAATATATTATTTTCTTATTTTTCATATTTTTCAATCAGATAAAATAGTGTTAAGTTTACGAAAAATATTTAAAAAATCACTTTTCTGGCTGTAGAGGATGTGGGTGCCAAGAAAAATCTTATTTTAATGTTAGAGTGATAGTTTAACCACTCATATGTCATTATATTTAGGAGAACTTCTTACTACCTTATTCAGGAGGACTCTTTTCCCCCTCCCCCAATAAAAGATTCGTAATCCCGCCTCTGTTGTCAGTGCTTATGCATACTTGTCGCTACATTTATGCAGTGCAGACATGTGACCGCGTTTTCTTGGTGGGGCACCTCGCGTCGTCAGTATGCATTTCTGGATACGAGTAAGAAAAATATATGCCATTTTTTAAAAAGAAATACTATTTTTCAAAAATTATTAAATGTTTCTGCAAAAAAAGTTTTAATAAAATTGGAACATTAATGAACAAGTTTTGTAAAATATGTACAGTACAAAATATGTAACGAAAAAATTGGGTTAGGGTTGTCCTGATACACTATGATCACAATGTTGAGAACGGTAAGTAGAAAGACAAAAACTATGTAATTACATAAAATCCGGATACTACTGTTGCCTTTATGTCACTCAGTTTCACTGCGGAAACAAAGGCCGTATCCTGCGTGGGCCACAGCTGGCGACGGCGACGCTCGATTCCTTGCTTCACTTTCAAACTTGGGTTATATTCCGCGGGACAGAGCGCGTTGTGTAGGTGACAGGATGACACCCTGGCGACAATCCGAACCCTCTGGCGACAGCCGAAATCGAGACTCTTGGACCACTGATGAATTGGGGCTCACTGCTTATAGTTTCGCGTTTTACTGTACATTCTTTTTCTTTGCTTAGTATATATGATTTAGTTGTCTAACTATTAAATTAATATGTGTTAATTATATATATATATATATATATAATAAATCATTAAAATTATATAATTCGAACTATAAAATTTTATAATTGGTATCACCCGAGGCGCACAGCCCCCAGCTACGCCACTGCCGCTACCGAAAGCATCTCGTATGTTATTAGGGCCTTCGGAGAGTGGGATTGTGTTCCAACGGGGGAAGAGGCATTGAACACTGCAGTACGAACTCAGGCGAGAACTTTCATTCCCGCCTGAAATATGGCATAATATTCTGGGGAAATACATCTTATAGCTCCCAAACTTTTAGATTACAAAAAAGAATTGTACGAATAATAACCAAATCCCACCCACGTGATTCTTCTAAGCCTATCTTCATTAATCTAGGAATTTTACAATTACCGTGTCTGTTGATTTACGAATCAGTGATTTTTGTCAAAAATGACTTGCCCTTAAGGCGAGAATATATTTTCAGAAAATGCCGATGTCTATTATTATAACACTCGCCGTAGCAATCATATTCATCAGGTGACAGTATCAACAGCTCATTACAAAAAATTCACATACAATACATGTACATTAGTTTACAACACTTTGCCAGATGACATTAAACGATTAAATTCGATAGAAAAGTTTAAATCCAAAGTGAAATCGTTTCTGCTGCATAACTGTTTCTATACAATTAGAGACTATACTGAGCATTACAAGGAAAGTAACATTAATTTTAACAGTGATATTTAATGTATTATTTACCATTGGACTGTATAATTCTAAACAATATGTAACAAGTATTGTATCGCAGCTTCTGGGTCAATGACCCCATCTCGATCAAGTTTTTCGTCCAGTTTCCCTGATCCATTGAGCAAATGCTGAGAAGGCCCCTTGTTTTGCTTCTGGACATAAATATAACTTCATTATCTGTGCACGTCTTCTAGAATTCAGTGGGAAATACAGTTATTAAAATTAATGTTTCCATGTTGTCGCGGCAGGAAGTATTATTCCGAAGGACAACATGGATAAGTGCCCAAAATGAATTGCTTATTTATCCTTGAAAATAGATTTTATTACATGGGAGATTTTTTTCATTCAAAATTCAAGTAGTATATGACTAAGTGTAGGGATCACAGAATTTTGAAAATGTGCACACAATTCACTTTTCCCCATAGCACGTCATACGCAGTTTTAACTGTTTTTGACGTAAAATAAAAGAAAACAACCCTAGAGAAGGATGTAGAGAAATTACTAATGAACTACACGTGCTACAGAATGATACAGACTTTCTGATACCGAAGTTTTCTAATTTCCTTTATGTGGACCATCCTCTTGCTGGCTGCCAACCAAATTACATTTTTGTGAAATTTACTCAACATTTTGGGTTCCTAATAGCGGAACCGAAAAAATATTTTAAGAACATTAAAGAAGAGTAAAATATCTTACTAAATGGGAAGTGTCATTGAAAAATTTGAAGCCGTTTTTATGAAAATGGGGAGTAAGCATTACTGTAAATGCGAAATTTAAAGCTCTTCTTTACAGAAATTTATTGAGTTTTCGAAAAACTTCATTTGAAGTCATTTGAAGCACTTCCACTCACAAATGTAATAATGTATATAAATTGATGGTTATGTCCATATTAACGGCGTGAGACATATTTGAATAAACTTAAATTTGTGTAATTTTTGAAAAAACAAAAGAATACACCAAAATTAACTTTACGCCATATTAAACAGTGCTATTAACACTATTCATTGAAAAAATTTGAAGAAAAAATTTAAAGCCATTTTTGAGAAAATGGCGTTTTAACGTTTCTGAGAATGCGGAATTTTGAACTCATTTTTACAGAAAACTGTTGAGTTTTCGAGAAGCTTTCTTGGACATTATTTAAAGTGCATGTTCTCATAAATCTAATAATGTGAAGGAATCGCCTTAAATGTAAATATTACTGACGTGATAGACAATGACATGAGAGCCAAGAATCGAGCAATATGGCGTTTATGTTATCGTATAGGATACATTTGGCATTAGCACTACTACAAATTTAAAGAAAAACTTTGGAGCCGTCTTTGAGAAAATTTTCTTTTTGTTATTTTATAAATTGGAAATATTGCACGCACAATTGCACAAAAACTACTAAAGTTTTCAAAAAATCTGCAGGATCTTAATGAAAGAATTATTTATGAATAACAAGTTTCATTTGAAGGAAAAACTCGAACAAAATTTTTACAATTTTCGAAAATTCAGAATAACCGTGAAAATAAGACCTATGCCACCTTTATAAGTGTATTTTACTCTATTCTTACCAGAAATTTAAAGAAAAAATTCGAAGCCGTTTTTGAGAACAGTTTTAAAATATACGGGGCGCTTAATGTAAAGTACCCCCAAATTTTGAAGAATGTTTCTGAAAATCTCAAAGATTCAACTAAAGCCGGATCGACCGAGGTTTCTGCAATTTGGAAAAGATCATATGAATGGTTTAGGCGCTAGTAGTGTTCACAGACGGACGGACAGACAGATAACAGACGGACGTTTTGCTTTCAATTTTTTTTCGGCATCAAAAAGGGATTCCGGCTACACCACGTGTTAGAAAATGTTTTCTCTTAATTTAGCAGCTGGATTTATCCACATTCTCGTTATCAGGGCCCGGAAATGAGTGTTTTCTGCCTAAAATTCGCAGTTTTTTCGCGCAACATTACATAACTTTCTCTACACTACGTATATTACTCCGTATATACGTAATTATATGAGAAAGTAAAAATGCATGACATAATAATTTGAAAAAAAACTTAACTTTTAAGGACAAATAAAGACATTGAATTTTTCAGTTCGTGCTGTAATGTATTTTGCTGTATCTCTGTATTAATAAAATCGATCATTGTGGAAAATTCTATTTAATTCTCCGGAAGTTCACTATAGAGTCAACTGTAGACAAGTCCTGGAATGAAGAACATTGGAGTATGACGTCCTACCGGAAGAGGGAAGCAACACCTCTTATGAATAAAAGAAGAAATGTGTAGGAGGCATAAAAACGTAAAGAAAAAAGAGTTCGGTCTCTTTTTACTGCTGACAACCGAGCCGTCAAGATCGAATTTGGTACGTTGTGGTTTTCTTTAGATGGGACACGCGATGGATGATATTGCTATATAACGTCGAAGGAAAGAGGGGAGAGGGTTAGCAGGAAATGATGATTATTTTCAGAGTCGTAATCGTAAGAAGTTGAATAATATTGATGTCATATAATTGTCAATTGAATTAGAAAACGGACTTATATCTTAGAACGCTTTTAGGATAGGGAAGATGCCGTAGATTTTTGATTCCTTGGACAATTATTTGCATATTAGGAAGTGTCGCACCGAGGCGCCCACCCGAAGCGAAGTACAGGGTCGTTTCGGGTACGCACAGCAATTTGAATAATTACGCGACGAACCGGGAATGAATTGGCAAAATCACAGGTTATATTTTAAGTTAGCAATGGACATCCAGTAAAATCGAGGTCAACAGGCGAAAGTATATACATCAACGCAGCGACCGAAGAGAATGAACATTGGACATTTCTAATCCGGAATTCAGCCGGTAAGTCCTCGAATGTGCGCGAAGATATTAATCAAGTCATAAACATTTAAATTGACTGCACAGGAAGGATAATTATCGAAACAATAGTTACGTAATAAGTTCATTAAAAATGGTAAATGTTTGATTAATGAATATATATATAAATATATATATATATATATATATATATATATATTGCCATCAATCAAAGAATTGTTTAAACTATCAGAACTTCCAGAAATCAGTAATCTGTACAGACAACCCGTCTGCATGCGATAAAGAAAGATATTGTACGTCGTATGTCGATACCCACGAGTAAGAAAATATTAGAAGTAATGTTAATAAAATCTTTGATTATAAAATAAGGACGTGAGCAGAGCAGATCAACAGAATTACATAAATATGAATAGAAATATTAACATTGATAGCAAAGGTTTCAATGTATGGGAAGATTATTTGTTGGAATTATAGATTCAAAAAAAAATTTTAAAAAAATTAATTTTTTTAGAGGTAACTTTTGTTGAAAAGTAACTATCTGATTGCTTTGACTTGAAAATGACATTTTCAGTGTATATACAAGTGTTTGAGTAAAAAAAATACCTATAGTTTTCGAGAAAAAATGCGTTCCCTCTTTGGGTCGTTGGCCCATGCAGATCCCTCTTCACCGGTACTGAAGTGTTTATGCTGTTGGAAATGTAATTAGTACATCTTGTTAATTGTATATCTTTGTTTCATATTTGTGAAAAGTTTTTATTTATATGAGTAAAATAGTTAAAAATAACGCTGTTTCATTCAAAATTGGTTTCTTAACATAAATAAAAGTGTGCTTGATTTTATTTTTCAACAATGGAATCGACACTGCAATTCGGTATTTGTTTTAGTGTGTGTTGAATGTTGTTATTTCCATAAGGGGGCGGGAAATTTTAATTGTGAACTAAACGTAGATTCTGGTTTGTCTGTGGGACGCTCTTTTTATCAGTATCGTAACACCTCACCTTGACGCCGTAACTATAACAGCCCCAAGTGGAGGTGCTCCCAGGGTTGACCTCGACTTTCCTTTTTCCCGGCGGCAGCTGAAGGTTAATGCTTTGCCCGGCTACTCCCACTGAGGATCCTGAAATATTTGGCGGGAGCATGCGTGGCGTGGGCATTGTCATGCAACTCGCAATTAAAAGAATCTTCTTTCTTAACTTAAATTTAATTTGCCAAAAGTGATGATGACGATAAAAAATGCTGGTGAAGCCTGATACATGAAAAGAGACTTAACCCGAACATACGTCTAGATTGCACTACAGAGCGGCCATTCGCCCATCACTCGCCTCAGCGACAGTCCAGGGCGGGTGCGGGTTCGTTGTGCCGGCGCTGGTGGGGTGACGAGCGGCGGCTCTGTCTGGCGCCCGTCCAGGTAGAACCCGGGCGTTGAGGTGATGCCGGCGGCGTCTCGGGTCATCCACCCGAAGCGGCGGCGGCGCAGGGGATGGCGCCGTCGCTGGCGGTCGGAAACTCGCGACGGCGCGCGGCCGGGGTCGTTGCCCGTCCGGGCCTGAGCGGAGGATCGGCTGAACTTCCGCGATGCCCGAAGCGTGGCCCGGCTTTTTATAATAATAATAATAATAATAATAATAATAATAATAATAATTATTATTATTATTATTATTATTATTATTATTATTATTACTAGTAGTATCAGCAGCAGCAGCAGCAACAGTGGCGTTGTAACTGCCCAAGGCAGACGATATATCCCGAAGACGTCGGACTCCCAGGGAGTCAAAGCCGCCTTCTGAGAATTAATGCTTTAGTTAGACAGAGCCTCTCATAGAAAGAGCACTTAGAGTAAGGACGTCCCATTTTGTACCCCTGTTCCATTTTGTCCCCTTATCCCATTTTGTCCCTTTTGCTTCATGTTGTCCCATTGTCCCATTTGTCCTTGTCCATTTCCCGTTTTGTCCCTTTGCCATCTTCGTCTTCCTTTCCACGCTTTGCTCAACTTGTCCTTGCTCTTTTGGTCCTTCCGCGCGCTGTGATTGTTATTTAGAAACGGTTCCAAGACCCTGTACCGACAACTCTTGCTACAGATCATCGAGAGTAATGGCAACTCTTAACTCATGAAAGTGTGAAATGTTTATTTTGAATAACTAGAATAATTAGAAATAATCAAAAACATTGTATGTAACGCGTCCTCTATTAGTCTTTAAGGACGAGGCCGGAAGGGCTTTCAGGGCTTTCTTCTTTAAAGCTTCGTCCTTAAAGACTAATTTAGAAGACTTATTACATAAATAACTATTTTTCTCTAAATAAAGTTAAATGAAACTAGAGAAATGGTATGACTGATGATAACAGAAAATGTTCTTACCTTCTCACCAATACCTCTGCTCCAAACATAATATTTTTCTCCTCCATATTACTATTTATGGCACTTTTTCATTGCAAATTTCTCTATGATTTTTCTGTTTAATAAGCGTTTTTAATAAGTGTCGGTAAGTTTTCTTTACATGCAAGTGAATTAATCATACAGTTTATCAATTAAATGAATGTGAAATAAAAACCCCATCTAATCTTTCTCCTCCATCTTCTCCTTCTTCCTTTCGTCGAACACTTTCAAGCGATTTGACAGCGATGTTTCCGCTCTCTAATTGCCTTGCACGCACGCTACACCTGTGAACCTGGACGGTCGTGTCCACTGGGGCAAGGTCAGGAATTCTATAATAATATACTACACTCACGAGCGGGCATACCGTTTCCGCCTCTGGTGGTGAGTCGCACGGAACCAATCCTTCGCGGCGCAGGAAGATAAGCGATAATCATTCCATCCACACCTGGACCCGAACTAGTGGCTCTTCAGACAGAGACTCAGCGCATTTTCACTTTCAGCGGATAGTACGCATGAGGAACGGCTTGTCTGAAACTGTTATCACATCAGCGTTTGCCGTCTGACAGCTTCATTTGGTCGAAAAATTGACTTGCTTCATTCATTTATTCGGGTTTCCGGGCGTCACAACTCCGTCGTTAATCACGTTAGTGTGGTGCAAGTTCTTATCACGAGAAGTGGCACGTTTCTTTCCTCGCTGGATGCTGAGATCCAACGCAAACCTTAACATCCGTTTGCGGGGTTTTCCCCATTCAGGTATCTCCCACCAGTGAGGCAATTCACCGACCGAGGCCGGCTCTGAGCTTCCGATATATGTGATAATTTAATGTTTGTAACTGTGTAATTAAGTGTGAGGATAGGACAATGAAGAGGAATGATAGATCACGCGCAGTTTGTAGCCCGTTTGTTAGGGCACTGCTCCGGTAATCTCCTGGTGGTGATCGGAGAAACCATGGAAAACTACCGATCGGAGCAGTCGGCCGTTAGAATTCTCCTCCAGACAGCGACTGAATTCCACATAGATATCTAGATAGTGTCGAAAATCCTACCAGACCGTCGGGACTCAAAACCCAGGACCTCCCGGTGAGAGGCACTGCAGTGACATCAGTTGATGCCCTGAGCCACCTCTCCTGGTAGAGTTAATATAGAAAATCCTGCCACCGTGGGGAGTGTAACCCTAGGACCTCCCGCTCAGAGGCACTGCAGTGACATCAGTCGATGCCGCGAGCCGTCTCAGGTTCAGGAAGTCTAGGTTCAGAGGTCTGAGAAATAAACCTGCCTCTGATCCGACTAGAGATCTCTCGACCGGAAGCAATTCCGCCGCTGCGTACGTTCCGGTGCCTCGCGAGAGCAACGGGTTCTCAGCTGCACGTGAGTGAGTCCGCGCCCGGAGAAAGTTGCGCGGGGGCGCGGCCCCAATGGGCGCACAGTTTGGAGGTCCATTCACCTCCCAGGTCGAAAATGTCCAGGACGGAAGAGCTCAGTGTGTTTGTAGAAATGAACAAATGAAACTTTTACTCCGACGACTATAATTTTGTATTCTAGTGCTTGTTTTCTCGATATGCTGTGTCCTCGGCAGAAAGGCTAAATTTTTGCGCATTCAACACTGTCAGATATTACATTAAATTTAATGTACGACTGTACATTGATTTTAATGGAATTTATTAATTAAATTTAATTTACTTAATTCTTACATTACATTTCATGTACACATACATTTAATTTAATTTACGTACCTGAAAATTACTTTCATGTACTTTTACATTAAAAGTAATGCAGAAATTTCTGTCAATGTACCCTGAAGAGTGCTTCGTCAATGAAAATAGTTTCAGTTCAGATTTTGGCTCCTACATGGAACCGCATCGATCTTTTAAGGTGCGTCATAATTTATAAATTTACAAATATTTTTAAGTGTAGCGGGCCAGGAAAGTCTCTTCGCAGTGACACCTTGCTGGTGTTTGCAACAGAAATTATGATCATAACACGAGCTGCAGCTTCAAAACGTAAATTTCTTACTCACTACAATCATAACAAATGCTGTTAAATGCTGTCCCCTTCACTTGTTTTCCAGTGATATGGTTGCTACTAACATAAATGCAATTTTTAATAGGATGTTCTGATTCGGCTGTGTAGGAGATACTTTCCTGGCACACTGTACATTGAAGATTTGAGATATTTTAATGAATTAAACTTTAGAGAAATAACACTTTAGAGAATTAAACTGCATTATAAAACGCACAATATTTAAGTTCTTGACATTTAGTAATGTCGACACACAAAATCGAACAAACGTTTCATAAATTGAGAATTGCCAAATAAATCAGAAATCACTATACTATATTCTTACTAATATACGTACTATATATTAGTAAGTATATATGTACTATATATACCCACACACAAATAGTAAAATAAACTGCAGTAGCTACCATTGATGGAATGTCAGATTGTTATTGGGGTTATCGAACAACATTCGTATTTCCACTATGACTGATGGAACAAACTTCCTTTCCTTGAGCTGTTAAACTTTGAATTTGCAATGAAAGATTGATATTTTAAAATAGTGTTGAAACAACATTTGACCACAAATCTTCAATGCCATGTAGACGTCTGCATTTTCGGGGTGACGTCACGCCCTTGGAAGCAAGGCCGATATTTTGGCATTCTGAAGATAAAATGCCATGATAAGATGAGAAACCTGCCGGCTTTTTTGACAAGGGCGTGCGTGCCGTGTGACTTCCAGACCCCCAAAAGTATTGCGCCGCGGCGAGGGAACCTGCTGCTAAAGCCAAGCGTTCATGGGCGTGAGAAAACAAATTTTAAGTTATTTCCTAATTATAAAACATATTTTAATAATTATTATTTACAGAATTCCTACGCAGCCTGTTCAAAACGCATACTTTGTGAACCATCTGTTACCAGGAGAGATGGCTCAGGGCATCAACTGATGTCACTGCAGTCTCTCTGATCGGTAGTTTTCCGTGGTTTCTCCGATCAACACTAGGCGAATGCTGGAGCAGTACCCTAAAAACGGACCGCGCGCAATCTTTCCTTCCTCTTCCTTGTTTCCTCCCCCTTACACACACACACATATTTACACCAACATGCACTACACTACCACATATTCCGGGAGACCGGTCGGAAGCTTAGAGCTTGTCCCGACTGGGGCGGTGCTCCGCTGGTGGGAGAGTCCTAGTAAAGGGGAAACCTCGCTAGACGACGGTAGGTCGGCGCCGGATCTCGCCGTCTAGCGAGGGAAGATCACCGCCATCTCCCGAGGGGGAACATGTACTACACTTACGGCACTAATGACCTAAGCTGTTGACGCGCCCGGAATCACTAACAGCTAACAAACGAACCTTGAACTATCTGTTATTAAAGCATGTAATTCTGGCATTTCTGGCTAACGTTTTAAATATTTTTTCCCCAAAACTTCATTTTCCGACTTTTGGCAGAATTGCACCCACAAACGATATTTCACCCCAAGACCCGTTCCATTAGAATAACGTCACACTGTGCGGTGCTACGGAAACGGGTCAGCAGTAAACAAA
The DNA here is from genome assembly GCA_964035755.1 of Teleogryllus oceanicus. Lineage (NCBI taxonomy): Eukaryota > Metazoa > Arthropoda > Insecta > Orthoptera > Gryllidae > Teleogryllus > Teleogryllus oceanicus. Next base: position 63,320,218 of record CAXIVR010000012.1, on the reverse strand, counting down.
CGCCAGCACCCTGCGCTTTCTGCTAATGTTGTCGCGCCTTTCTTCCTGGAAGGGGCGTGCAGGGAGATGTACGCCCCTTCCATTGAATGGGGATCCGCTTCTTGCAGTCGACCATTCGCCAGTGTCAATGTCCGAGGTGATTGTATTACCTTATATCTCTTAAAAAGGCAATTCGGTTGACAGAAAGGCCAACGTCTAAGTTATTATGGGAGCATAAAATTGTTGACTTTTAAACAGTGTTCGTTGATCTTGATAAGTATATTCAAATTCTCTGAGGACAAGGACAAAAGTTTGGAATTGAACCGAATTTGCGTGAGCACTTCCATTGTTTCTCCAAGGCGAACACAATACTACATTTGTAATTCTCATTAGGATGTGCAAAATAAGGAATTTTTATTATTATTTTTCTTTTTTCTGCGAATCGGACATCATTGGGCCACGCGATACGTGGATCCCACCGGGGCTCAGACTGAAATATTGCGGTAGGAGCACAAGTTACTTTCTGTCGGGAGGAATCTTGCAATTTAATGCAGATTCAATTTTTATACCCCAGGGTTGTTAGTCCTCGGGGATGAGCTGAAGTTATGATGAATATGGATGAAATAGGTATACTCATACAGAGACACACAACACAACCATGCCCAAGGCGGGCCGCGAAAACATGATCGCCTGAACGATCTCGGCCATCGGATCGGTTCTATTATCATTATTATTATTATTATTATTATTATTATTATTATTATTATTATTATTATTATTATCATTATTATTATTATTATCATTATTATTATTATTATTATTACTACTACTACTACTACTACTCTACTACCTACTACTACTACTCACTACTACTCCTACTCATACCCTACCTTACCAGCACACGCACGCGCCACACGCACACGCCACCGCCGCTGTTGCTGCAGCAGCGCACCGCGCACCGCCACGCACGCCGCCACGCAGCGCAGCCGCGCGCACCGCCAGCGCGCACGCAGCGCAGCGCGCCACGCCGCGCCACGCGCCACGCCGCACACGCGCCGCGCACGCAGCGCCGCATGCACGCAGCGCGCACGCGCGCCCGCGCGCCGCTGCACGCACCGCGCGCACGCAGCAGCAGCGCGCGCTGCACGCAGCACGCAGCGCTGCAGCTGCGCTAGCAGCGCAGCACGCTACGCACGCGCTAGCTCGCTGCGCACGCGCTGCTACTGCACGCCAGCTAGCTGCGCTGCAGCAGCACGCTGCTGCCGCGCGCCTGCGCTGCTGCTGCTGCTGCTGCGCTGCTGCTGCTGCTCGCACTGTTGCTACTCTGCTACTACTACTACTACTACTAACGTTTACACATTACTGGTTCACATCAAGACCTGGTTCTCAAATGACAGCGGACTTTTCGCCCAGTATGTTATTTGCTATTTATTTAAAAATCTGAATTTAGAAAATTACGGACAATGCGGCAAGTATGTAAGATAACAGCCTTCTGCATTAATTTTAAGCCTTGGAGGTATATCAAGTTTTTGAAGGTTTTCTTTGACGTGTTTTTCTATAAAGCAATTACAGGAGAAAATTATTGGGAGAATGAATACTTGGTCCTGTTTCCATTGATCTTTGATTTGATATGTGAAATTGCTGTACTTACTTTTTTCAAGAATGCCTTTCGCATGCTACTGTAGGAAGGGACTGCAACACCAATGAGAAATGTAGTTTTTGACACTTTCAGAGTTATTCCAATGTCTGGCCGGCTATGTTCTAGAGTCTTGTGGGTCAAAAGAGTGCGATCTGTAGTAAAGGAGCGTGAGGGTAAATTTGTGGTTGGTTGCAATTTGTTGGTGTATATTGGAAGCGATCTGGTTATGGCGCGTTGTGTAATCTGTCTGTGCGCGGGTTGCACATCCTCAAATGATGTGATCTGTATTTTCCGTTCACAGGCTACATCTGCGGCATTTATCAGATTGGATCGTGAGATCTTTTTGAACTTGTTTTCTGTAGTTTCGAGTGGAAATAATTTCATCTTGAATCGCTAGCACGAAACCCTTAGTTTCAGCATAAATTTCTCTATCTGCTAGCCATTTTACAGAGTATGAGACGTCTGTGCATGGGCCGTGAAGAGCGTGAAATATTTTACCGTGAATTTGTTTTTCTGACCACTGGTCTTTGGTTTTTTTGTTTGAAAGGTAGTCTCTTGAAGAGTACCCTGATAGAGATGTAGAGGGGAAGGTTTTTACTGCTAGCACAGTTACTTTGTGTTTCAATGACAATTTTGATTTAGTCAGGAAGTATTCTCTGAGTGAAGTGATTTGTTGTGAATGTAGTTCCTGGATGTCAATTATGCCTCTCCCCCCAGGCTTCTCGGCAGAGTAGACCTCATTGTACAAGATTTTGGGTGATACTATTCATATTTGGTCACTGTTGTACGAATTAGTCTTTAAAGATTTTGGAGGTCCGTTGAGAACCATTTAAAAACACCGAAGCTGTATGTGAGAACAGAGATTCCATACGTATGCATGACTTTTATAAGGTTTTCCTCTGTGAGATGACTTTTCATCAATTGATGTAGACGATATTTGAATTCCATCTGAAGAGAATTTTTAACAAGAGAATCTTTGTTTCCCACAGCTTGCATTATTCCCAAATACTTGTAAAGTTGACCATATTCTAGATTAGGAATTTTTAATTCATTAAATTCCCTTATATTAATTATACTGTTTTCAATATGCAGAGTGCGACATTTATCTAAGCCCAGTTCCATGTAAATATCACTTGAGAAAATTTCAAGTTTCTAGAAGACTTTGGAGGTTCTCCTTTGAAGGAGCATATATTTTTACATCATCCATATAAAAGAGGTGGCTGAGAGCGCATTGTGTTTTTCTTTAGTATCTTATTGCAATTCCTTCATCATTATTTAACATGTTGCTTAACGGATTTAAAGTCATGCAAAACGTGAGTGCACTCAGTTACCCTGAAAGATTCCTCTTTTAAATGGAATCAGTCACAATCTCTGAAGTACCTTTCCTCAGGTGCATCTCGGTGTTCCAAGTTGTGATGGTGGTCTGAAGAAAGTTTCGGATTTCTGAATTTATTTTATAAATATCAAGAATTTTAAGAAGCCATGAGTGAGGAATGTTGTGAAAAGCCTTATTGTAGTCTATGTAGGCTACGTGAAGGTTTTTTTTGTTTTGTTTAATTTGCTTAAGAATTACTGAGTCAATTCTTTAATTGTACTTTGCAACCTATTGAAAATTTGGTACATCCTTTTTGTTCCTCTACGATAATTTTGTTCTTGGCTAAATGTTGATAGATTTTAGAGTTGATAAATTGTTGTGAGAAGTCTGTATATTGTTGGGAGACATGTTATTGGGCGGTATTTGGAGTAGTCACTTGATAATAGACTTTTCGGAGTCGGGGATAGGTAATTCCTTTGGTGAAAAAGGACGGTGAATTTGCGAGTTCATTAATTGCACGTGTAAAGAGATCAGCCAAAATGGAATGTGTAAATGCAAATGTTTTCAGCCAGAAATTTCCATAATATCTGGGTGCTTTCCTATTATGAGTTCTTGAGAGAGTTGAATTGATATCATCAGTGCTGGTGTGTGATGATTCCATTGGAGGTATGATGTGATGTCTCTTTCTTTCACCCTACAACCAAAGGGAAGGTTTATGAGATAAGGGTACGGACCAAATACTGCTCCAGAAGCTTTCAATTGGTTCTCAGTCCGGATGTTTATGTTCTTGTACATCAGCATTGTCACTTTGTTTGAGGTTTCAATAGAAAGCTTTATAATTTCTTGTGAAGAGAAGGTTTTGCTTCTTTCTTTCGTTTGCTTTAATGTTTGTTCCGACGTTTCGTACATTCGACTGTTAGCTTTTGCTTGAGGAAGTCCAGTGTTTGGGAGTGGAACTCGTCATTATTTTCAAATCTCGAGTGTTTGTTGTGTTTTTCACAAATAGATCTAACTTGTTCGAAGTGTTTGAGCGGTTTCATGTGGGGTCATTTCAAGTGCACTTGTGGATGTCCTTACCCTGGAATATGGTTTTTGCTACAATACATTCTTGCTCCTTGCAAAAATCAATCAGCTTTTCTCCAATATCATTTAGCACCGTTTCTCCAAAACGACCCACAACATCATATTCGGAGCACCAAACTCTACTACTGAAATCACCCATTATGATTCATTCCGTTTGTTTATTTACGTCATCCGTAATATCATTTAGCGTACAGAAAAAAACTCTTTTTCTTGTGTTCAAGCATTGTCAATCATAGCAATGTTTGTCCTTTGGTTATAAAAATTTAAATCAACAGTAATAATTCAATCATTTATGAGTCTGAAATTGGTAACATGTCTCATCCAATTCTTTCTTATATGTATTTAAACTCCAGATTCGTCTCGCTCGGATTTTGGAACTCCTTTCCCTTTGTTATAATAATATCCTCACATTTCTTCTCCATAGCCTTTCATTTTCTCCAGCTTCATCTTCTCTATTACATTTTTAATTTTATTTTAAACAATTAATTCGTTTTCATCTCGGGCCATCTTCAGTTATTTACAGCAGGTATTGAACCAGTTTATTCAGTTTTGTCAATCATTTACTATTTGCATGAAACATAATAGATATTTTCTTAAAATTCTAATAAAGTGAAACATCCTGGACAACCCCGCAAAAATAACCATAAGGAAATCCCTTCCTCTCTCCCTCAAAAGGTATAGTCCAGTAAGGCGGTGAAAACTGCCCCCAAACCAAATCGATAATCGCGATGCTTATATGAAAGAGAATAAAAATCAGCCTCCTGCGGCAATCTGTTGCAGAGATATAACGAGAAATTTTTCACGTTTAATTTTTTTTCTCAGCTTCTACTGCATGTATCATGCTGAAAAACAATTGGAGAGACGGGGGAAAATACTTGAATTTTAAGGTATTTTGTCAACCAATTCTGACGCCAAATTAAAATAGAATTTTTTTAACCGATAAAATTGGTTTTAATTTTCTTTCAATATCGTCCACGTTGTTAAAAATCTGATAGTATATGTTATAGAATGTTATAAAACACATTCTTGTCGAAAAACTGACACAGTACTCCAATGTTATCACGTCGAAAATCCATTTCAAAAATTTATTTATTTTTTCTATTTAAATTTGACGTCAGAACTGGTTGACAAAAATACCTTAAATTTCAACTATTTTTCCACGTCTCTTCAATTTTTTTCAGCCTGATACATGGTATAGAAGCTGAGAAAAAATAAAACGTGAAAAATTTCTCACGTTTCTCGTTATATCTCCGCAACAGAATGCCCTAGGAGACTGATTCTTTATTAGCTTTTATATGAACATCGGGATTATCGATTTGATTTGGGGGCAGTTTTCACCACCTTATTCGGCTATACCCTTTACTTATAAAAGGGAATAAACATCGAAATTAAATCCCCTAACTGGGCAACACTGGAGAAACATTGTGAATAGTAAACGGCTTCGTGCAGTTCGTGTTCCATCGACAGTAGTAGATGCAAGTCACAAAAAATGTTATTACAACTATTTTTAATTTTTTATTGAGATTTTTTGAAAACTTTAAAGTTCCCTGAAAAATATATCGACGTGAAGACATCATCGATGTTTATATCGATGCTTCTCGTCGAAAATATCCATGTTTTAAAAAAATAGACGTGTTCTTGCCATCCGTAGCTACCGTAAACTGCGGTGAGTCAGGTTATGCGTCCGATCCAAACGAAGGTTTCGTCCGCCTAATGTGACAAAAAATGACTGTAGCGGAGAGGGAGATGAGACGGAATGTGGTCCGCCTCGCGCGAGAGATTTTCTCTCTGAGTTTTGCGATCTCCCGCTGACCCACATTAGAGCGGGTGGACTGGAGGTCGCGTGGACGCGAGGCCATGGTGGAAGTACGTGTGTGGGTTCCTCCGCTGCACCGATTTTAGCTCTCCCGCTGACCCACACTAAGTCATATACTACTTACATTTTAAATTTTGAAAGGAAAAAACTTCCATGCAGTAAAATCTATTTTCAAAAATAAATAAGCAATAAATTTTGAATTTTGAAAGGAGAAAAACAAAACTCCCATGTAGTAAAATCTATTTTCAAAATAAATAAGCAATAAATTTTGAATTTTGAATTTTGAAAGGGAGAAAAACAAAAACTCCCATGTAATAAAATCTATTTTCAAGGATAAAAAGCAATAAAATTTTGAATTTTGAAAGGAGAAAAACAAAAAACTCCCATGTAATAAAATCTATTTTCAAGGATAAATAATCAATAAATTTTGGCTCTTATTACTTCCTGCGCGACAACATGGAAACGATAATTTGAATAATTGTATTCCCACTGAATTCTTGAAGACGTGCACAGAAAATGAAGTTACATTTATGTCCAGAAGCAAAACAAGCGGCCATCTCAGCATTTGCTCAATGGATCAGCGAAACTGGATGAAAACCTGATCGAGATGGGGGTCATTGACCCGGAAGCTGTAGTACAATAGTTGTTACAGATTGTTTATACTCATTTATACAGTCCAATGGTAAATAATGCATATGTATCATTGTTAAAATTAATGTTACTTTTCTTGTGATGCTCAGTATAGTCTCTAATTGTATAGAAACAGTTATGCAGCAGAAACGATTTCACTTGGGATTTAAACGTTTCTATTGAATTTAATCGTTTAATGTCATCTGGCAAAGTGTTGTAAAATAATGTACATGTATTGTATGTGAATCTTTTGTAATGAGCTGTTGATACTGTCACCTGATGAATATGATTTCTACGTCGAGTGTTATAGTAATAGACTTCGGCATTGAAAATATATTCCGCCCTTGAGCAAGTCATTTTTACAAAACCACTGATTCGTAAATAAGAAGACACGGTGATTGTAGAATTCCTAGATTAATGAAGAGAGGCTTACATGAATCACGTGGGTGGGATTTGGTTATTATTCGTACAATCGTTTTGTAATCTAAAAGTCTGGGAGCTATAAGATGTATTTCCCCAGAATATTATGCCATATCTCAGGCGGCAATGAACATTCGCGAAATATACACAACGAGCAGTATGAAGGCTGACTGAATTTGCAAAAATTCTGAACGCGTAGCATAATGAACTTAATTTTGTGTTCAATTCATTTAAATGGATGTTCCATTTAAGGTTTGACTGAATTGAGAGACCTAAAAATGTTGTTGCCTTAATTTCAGTCAATGGTACTCCGTTTATTTGCAATGGAGATTCCCATTGCATTGCTTAAAAATGCTTTGTGCCTTGTCTATTACTCTTGTATTCCTGTTTGTTCTCTAAGACTAGAAACCAGCAATAATCTCCCATCATTGCAGGATCCTTAAACCCTTGGTACCTCTTCTCCATTGTAGCAATATCTTGGTGAAAATGTTCACCAGTTCATCACTAATATCACCCAAATTCTGCAAGAAAATGAGATAATTATGGAAATAAAGAAAATGGATTGTCAGAGACATTCTACACCTCATATTTTGTAGCTTTCTAACCATTATGTGACCAATGTTTTATAATTATCTTCTTTCTTTGTCCTGAAAAATGCATGCACAACTCTCTGAAAGAATTTCCAAGCTGCTAAATCAATGTCTCGCCATTTTCCTTCCAATATTTCCACATTTCACCCAACATGAATTATATGATTTGCGGACGATGGAAATTTTTTCCTTGGATTTTGCATTACACATTCGTGGAATTATGACACTGGTTTGAAACTATATTTTGAATAATATGTAAACAAATGCCATTCATCCGGATTATAGATAACACAACTCACCCATAAACTCCTTAATGACTGCCCAAAAACAAAAAGTATCTTCAAAAGAAGAATATTGGGCAAACGTCTCTTGGCTGTCTCTAAACTGAATTTGTTTCGGCAGCAAGTAGTTTCCTTAACTGTAATATGGAGTCTAGCAGTTCAAATTTTGTTTTTGACAACTTCAGGTCTCGTGTCAAATCGTTTAGGTCTTCCTGCTCTACTAAGTGCAGGTCAGAGTCAAACTTTCTTGGTATAGTGTCTGGATCTTTTAGTTGTGTGGAGGCTTTTGTTTCTGAGGAAAACACGGCTTCAGCTTCGTCACAGTTTTCTTTATAACTCCATATTTCAGGCGGTACAGACACGGATAATTCATTGTGTGACACAGGCTGCATGGCGGAAGAATTATGTGTATAATAGAGCTTGACAGACCGGATATCTTTATCATGAGGAAGTAGCTGTCATTAAAATGGTTTGTTGCTATTTTCCACATCATTGGTACAGCGAATGACAATGATTTAAGTTTTACATAAACCACAACGTAAAGTTCAATGTAGTACATGTGTCACAACACTCGTGACCAGCCCATGATTCGTCCTGACCACAAACACGACAGCCAAAGTAAAAAGAGTACGCAAGTATACGTACGACTAAATACGGAGTAATACACGTAGTATAGAGAAAGCTATGTCATACTGCAGAAAATCATTTTGTGTTTTCAAAAGAAATACACTTTTTGGGGGTTCACTGATACTGACAAAGTATTTTTTTCAAAACGCCCGTCCATCCGTCTAACTCTCTATACGTGTGTCCATCTGCCCGACTGTCTATCCGTCCTGTGTATGTGAAACACACTAGCTCCTTAACCATAAGGATTTTTTTCCAAAGTGAAGAAACCCCTATTGATCTGGCCTGAGTCAAAACCCTGCGATTTTGAAATGCATTCATTAATTCTTGGGGATATTTTTATCGAATCCCTTGAGATATTTTCAAAATTTTCTCTAAAATGTCTAATTTTTTTCTTTAAATTTCTTGTATGAATAGGGTGAAATACACTCATAAAGGTGGCATACGTCTGTTTTTCACTGTTCACTGTGAATTTTCGAAATTTGTAAAAATAATATTTTTTTTTAAAATTTTTTTTCCAATTATTTTTTTGGACCGTGAATATAATTTTAAAAAATAACAAAAGCTAGATTGCCAAATTTGCGAAAATTGCCATATGTTTCCATCCAATCCAAATATTTTCTTCAAACGTTTGTTAGGGATAGGGCTAAAAGTACTCTATAGATGACATAAACTCCATTATTGCTTCATTCTTTTGTTTTTCAAAAATTACAAAAATGTAATTTATTTCACTTGTCTCTCGCGACGTTAATATTTACATTAGCTGCGATTCACATTATTGTTATTACAATACAATATGTACTATATGTGCTTTAAATAATGTCATTTAAAATTTCTCAAAAATTCAACAATTTTCTGTGAAAATTAGCTCAAAATTTCTCATTTTCAGAAACGCCCAAAAATTGGTCCAAAGTTTTTCTTCAAAATTTTCCAACGGATAGTGCCAACTGCATTGTTTAATATGACGTAATTTTCATTTGGTAGTATTCTTTTGTCCACCATCCGTTATTACATATGAGGAGTCAATTTAAAGAAAAGATTTGAAGCGATTTTTGAGAAAAAAAATGGCCTATATTTCGCTCAAAATTACACGAAAACTACTCATATTTTAAAAAAATTGAACATGAACTTATTTGAAGATCTGTCTATAAGGAACATATTTTATTAAGGAAAAATGTCTATCTTTATATATTGTAGTTGTAGGAAGACACCCCCAAAAAATTGCTCTTCTTCAATTTTCATAACATCTGAGATTTCAACGAACATAAGAGTGCCACCATTCTGTTAAGCGTTCTTTACGCTATCCGAAGACAAAGTTGCATCAAAAAATTCGGTGCTGTTTTTTGAGAAAAATTTGAAAATGTTTTTGAGGCTTCATGTGAAGTGCCGTCAAAAATCAAAATATCCGTTTGAAATTAATAAAGCCACAAGATCATTCAGATTGAGTGGGGAATATCAATTTTAAAGGAAATCGGATGAACGGTTTAGGCGCTAGTGTTGACCACAGACGGACGGACAAACGTCCATTTTGCCGTCAATCGATTTTTCGGTATTAAGAACAACCAAACCAAGGATTCTGTTAGTGTGTTCTGTACCTGTTAGAGGATTTGTTACTACATTTAGCAACAGGATTTATCCACTTTTTCGTGTCCAGAGCCCGGCAAAAACCGTTTTTTTTTTGCCGAAACTTCGCCGTTTTCCGGCGCACGATTACAAAACTTTCTCTTCTTACGAAGAACATCGTAAGGCGAGAAAGTTAAAAATGTGCTTTGACCGGAGATAGATGGCAACAATCAAGAGTATGAGTGAGAAGCGCAAAAAGAGAAAACTAATACGAGAAAAGCTCTGCGATTATGTAGCACTACTGTTTCTGTTTTACCCCACTCTTTTTTCAACTGACATCTATTTACGCCTAAATTTTTTTTTTAAGTTTTCTCAATTTGTCGGATCCTTAATACTAGAAGAAATTAAATATTGCCATAGTAATATTATAAAAGTGTAAAATCTAGTCCAAAATGTATATTTTCATTGAGCAATTTACAGCTCTTTTTGAAAAACTTATCTTTTGAACGTATTTAAAAATGCCCGTTTTGAAGCTCATTTTCCAGAACCCTTTCGATATTTCGTGAAAATTCATAATAAATTATGTGAAGCAATTGTACTCACTAATGTAATGAATAAGAAATGCCTCTAAAGTAAATATTAACTGCGTGAAATATGTTTAAAAAAATACATTTGTGTAATTTTCGAAAAACATAAGAATTCAATAAAATGGCTAGTTTTTTAGTTTGTTCGTGGTCTCTTGTTGGTAAGTAGTTAGCTGGAAAACGAAGTTACTCATTTGTGTCAAAAGAGGGGAAGAGAAGTAAATTATGAGTTATCTGAGATTTAAGGAATTTATTTTGGAGTAGGAAGCAATATTTCCTTCTCTGTGGGTTCGTTGATGCAATCTACTTGGCATCAGTGGCATTTTCTTTGGGTGTGCAAGTCGTGTGTCAACGCCCAAGGAAATAAAAAAAATAATTTATTCCTTTGAATATATTTAGATTTTTTTGGTTTATTCGGTCTCCCGTGAGATCGGCGTCGTAGATCTGCACCAGCGCATCCATGCAACGCAGGCAGTGCGCGAGCGCAGCTCAGGCCGTTGGCGAATGCCTCCAACGTCTTTACTTCGGACCGGCAGGTGGCAGCACATGCGCGCGACGGTCCCACTCAAGGACAAAGCGTGTCAAGGCGTTCGATCACGATTTAACTGTCTGCTGGAGAGCAAGCGTCCTTGATTTTGATTTTCTCCGTTGCGCGTTGCAGTCTTTAGGTCGAAGTTACTAATATTCTTTTTGATAAGGACAGTGAAAAAGCGGAACAATAAGTTTAAATAATTGTTTTTCTTCACACCAAGAAAAGAAACAAGTAATTGAGTAATGGGCGATCGTGTCCTAACCTGATAATATTTTAGAATTTTTTTTTTAAACGAGAACTGATGAATAGGAAAAGCGTTGAGCATGTATTTTTAAATATTTTAAAATGTATTATTACAATCTTTGCAATAGAAAATATAACAGCCTCATTGTTGTTAATTTGCGAGTATTTTCCCTCATTCTTCCAACATTATAATTTAAAATAAATAAGGATTTTGTTTTACATAATTCAATTTTACTCTAAATATGTAAGCGAAAAGAGTAGTGTGGGATTGCACTGTCCTTCGCTGCCAACGCCCTGGGTCCAGAGTGAGGAAACGCCACTGCTTGGCATCCTCTATAACGTTGTGGCTGGTTGCGAAATTTAACGCGCATGTAATTGGTATTGATTTTTCCTTTTCGCGCGGCTGCGGTAAGTGGCTGACCGCATATTTGAGCCCTTGGGAGTATCTTTACTATACTTCCTCGTGTTTCCATACCCTTGACCCTGGTAAAACGACACGGGTAGTTTTGTTTTTGTAAGGAAGTGACAATTTACAACAGCACTCAGATGACTTTTGTATTGTGTGACTTTTGTATTTTATGACTTTTGTATTGTATTGTGTTTTTAGGTGCAATTTTACGTCATTGAATAATAAATAAATGAAGTGGTTTCTTTCTTACTCTCTGAGGACAGCGTAGCCTTGCACTCTCAGATCATGTTCAATGCCTTCTAGAAGGTGTATTGATGACTACCATGGTTGGCCGAAAAATCCAAGTTTTATGAAAATATTTTGTGAATCTCTTACCGTTGCCCATTTTTGCCAACCTAATCCTTCGTTTCTCCATCCACAAGAAAATTGTGAAATATTTTCGGACCAAAACCACTGTTGGTCGAATAATCCACATATTTTTAAGGAAATTGCATCACAAATTATTCATAATTGCCGAGGTTATCCAAGTATTTAACAAAAATTGGCATTTCGTTTGCTCATGGTTTGTCCAAATAAAAATGGCATACGCACATCCATACAAAAACGTTAAACGCGAAAAACGTTTCCAACACGAAATTACGTCGGGAAAATAAAGGTAATAAACAAAATATTGCCCAGGCAAGTTCAACCAAATCTTCGTTTCCTCGACACAAATCGAACTGACACTAGTGGTGCTACAGAGTGGCACACTCTCGTACTAGTTAGTTTCGTAATTTCTTCGGTCTGGGCTAGCTTTACGGTCTGTCCACATCCTTCTGTCAGCTACCATCTATCGTAGGCCGAAAATACATCTTTTTAAGGTTTCCCAGATTTTCGGTTTCCTAATGGTAGATTCAAGATGTTACTTTTAAAATGTTAAAGAACAGTAAAACCCCAACCAATATGGAAATTTCCGTTAAAAAATATACAATCGCTTTTAAGAAAAAATAGTTTAAGCTCTAGTGAAAATGGGAAATTTGAAGTTCTTTTTCAAAATGTGCATGGTAACGTCCTGAGAAATATTTTAAAAAATACATTCGCGTAATTTTTGAAAAAACAAAAGAATACAGCAAAGTAACGTTTATGTCATCTTGAACAGGACATTTTGCACTATCCCTTCAAAAAATGTCAACAAAAAAAATTGGAGCCGTTTTTGAGAAAATAGAGTTTGAGCGTGTCTGAAAATACCGAATTTTGAGCTCGTTCACACAAAAAACTTTTAGTTTTTGAGAAACTTTATACAAATTATTTAAATCACTTTTTTAGCAAATTACATAACGTATACAAATTGCACACAGCATAAATATTAACGACGCGAGAGAGATGTCAGAAATATTATATTTTTGTAATTTTCCACGAAAAAAAAAGAATACAGAAAAATAATGTTTGTGTCATTTTATACAGTACATTTAGGACTATCCTTACAAACATTTTTAAAAAATTGTAGCGGTTTTTGAGATATTCTTGTTTTTGTTATTTTTAATCTTGCACATATTCCACACAATAAATACTAAAATTTTCAAAAAAATGTTCTTCACATTAATTAAAGACCTAATTTTCGAGAACAAATTTTATTTGAAGTAAAAATCTATATTTTTATTTTTGAAGTTGTAGAATGATGCCGAAAAAATTTCAATCTTTTGAAATGATCGAAAATTCAGCGTCAACAGAGCAAATGTCTCTTTTGTAAGTGTATTTCACTTCTTACAATAAACTCAAAGACAAATTTGAAGCCATTTTCGCAAAAGTTTTGAAAATGTCCCAGGGGCTTTATGTACAGTATCTCCAAATATTAATGAATGGTATACAAATTTTTTAAAAAAACTTTTTTCCGGTATCAGGGGACCTCAAAAAGTGTATTTCCATTGAAATCTCGAAATCGATTTTCATCATTACATAACTTTTTTCTAGACTAGTATATTTCTCCGTATATACGTACGTAGTATTCGAGAAAGTAAAAACATTTTCAGCATCAATTTTTCGATGGCGCGAGGTTGAATTGATAAACATTCTGTAACTTCATTCCTCAGCCCATCCCTATCCACGCGTTCTCAATCAGTTTCAACTCACTCGCGGAAGAGATATGCAAGGAACTACAGTCAACTGCGATTATAGTGAACTCGGTTATAGTGAACGTAAGTCACTGGTCCCATTTAACTTACATTGCAAATAAGTTCGGTTATAAACCAACCTTGGTAAGGGAACGTAGGAAATAAGTCATGGAAATTAATTCGATCTCGGGGAATGGCGTTCCATCAGTGCAAGAGGAATTGAAAGGTGTCAAGACTACATTACGGTACTTAGAGACAGAGGACATTGCAGAATCAAGGGTGGAGAGAGGAAGAACTCTGCAGAGGATCTAATGAAAAACGTATGATGCAAACAATTGAAAATAATTTATTTTTTTAAGTACAAATAAAGATATTGAAATTTTCAGTTCGTGCCGTGAACGTATTTTGCTGTAATTTTATATGAATAAAATCAATCATTGTGGAAAAATTCCATTTATTTTGGACATCATCGGATATAGTGAACCTCTGATATAGTGAACCAAACGTGTCAGTGCCCACAAGTTCACTATAACCGGAGTCAACTGTATATAGTACTGAATGTTAAAATTAAACACATTTAAGACAATTCTTGGCAGAGGAAAAATATGTTTACTTTAAAATCAACCGAAATTAAAAACATACTAAGAGCACTGCTATAGTGATAGAGGACCGCGATGATATTGATAGGGGTGCACAGAGAAGCTTTTCGCTCAGGCATAATTTCCAGGAGAGCGGAAGTCACAGCGAGAGACCCTAGGTCCTTTAGACGTTGATAGATGGCAGCAGAAAGGGGATGTGCAAAACTAACGGTGGTGCAACATGATGGCACAGACTTTCTCGTATTATTTAGTTGTTGGTTGTCAGTGATTCCGGGCGCGTCAACTACCGAGACAATTAGTCCCTTAAGTGTTGTACATGTGCTCGGGAGGAGGCGGTGATCATTCCCTCTGGACAGCGAGATCCGGCGCCGACCTACAGACGGCTAGTGGGGTTTCCCTCAACGAGAAAATCAGTACAAATTATTGTGATGTTCTGGAATATTTTTAACACATAAATTAGGATATATTTTTTTGTTAGGAGAAAAATTGTACTAAAAAGAAAGATATTTTGATCATTCCACTTATTGCTTATTGCAAGCAGCAGGGAGTAAGCTGTGTTGTTTGGGAAACCTTCTTTGACTTGTGGCAAGATTCGCATAGGTGGGATAAATTGAGAGAGACTTTCACTTCCCTATCTGGTGTTTCCGGTCCTTGGTGGAAAGCAATCGTGACCAGCATTGCAGAGTTTAAAATACCTGAGACAAGAGTAAGATGTGTATATTGATCAGATGACCTCGTTTGGGAGGACGGTCCTCGTGCGATGCCGATCTTTATGAAATTTGTGGATTGGGTAGGAAGTTCAAATATCCTCCTTTGTGGTGTGTAAATGTAATAGGTCCCGCTTTTCCCAAACGTATACAAATAGAGCCGGACCTGCTTCATAAATGCACCGAAGTGACGGTTGCTTGGTTGTTAGTGATTCCGGGCACGTCAACTACTGAGGTCATTAGTTCCGTGAGTGTAGGGCATGTTTTTTCATCTGGAGGTGGTTGTGATCTTCCCACGTTGGATGGCGAGATACGGCGCCGTCGGCTACAGGGTGTCTCGCTCAACCAGGTATCTTCCACCAGTGGGGCACAGCCCCAACCGGGATAAGCTCTAAGTTACCGACCGGTCTCCTTGCGTGTGTGGTGGTGTAGTGCATGTTAGTGTAAGTGTGTGTGTGTGTGTGTAAGAGGAGAGGATAAGACAAGGAAGAGGAAGGAAAGATCGCGCGTGGTCCGTGGCTCGTTTGGTAGGGTACTGCTCGGCATTCTCCTGGTGTTGATCGGAGACACCACGAAAACTACCGATCAGAGCAGCCGGCCTCTAGAATTCTCCTCCAGACAGGGACTGAATTCGACCTGACACGCATAAGCTGACAAGCTAGTGTCAAAATATCTTGCCACGGTCCGGACTCGAACCTAGGACCTTCCGGTCAGAGGTATTGCAGTGACATCAGATGCCCTGATGCCCCTCTCCCGGTGTGGTGCTACAGGATGGCACAAACTTTCTCGTATTATTTAGTTTTTCTTATCTCTGTAGCCTGGGCTAACGTTTCCGTTTTGCTCCCCCCCACTTTGTAGAACTGAAATATGCCTTTGAGAATACTACAGAAGAGTAAAACTTCGACATATATGCAAATTTTCGTTGAAAAATTTGCAGTCATTTTTCAGAAAATGTTCATGCATTTCTGAAAATGTCAAATTTTTAGTTTATTTGCACAGAAAAGTTTTGTGTTTTCGAGAAACTTTATCTGACATTATTTAATGCACTTTTACTCACAAATGCAATAATGTATACAAGTCATGGGGAATGCTAATATTAACGACGTCAGAGGGGTATCCAAAAATTACTTTCGTAGTTTTCCAGTTCGTTGCTGTGAGTTTATGGACCTGATACAAAACATGTAACGGTATTGTTAAAACCCTTGCAGGCATTTCGGATTCTTTATGCCCGCGGGCCTTTTGAATACTTTATGGCCCGCTCTACGAACACAACACATACAACAATTTTATTAATTCGATTTATTAAAATTAAAATGTAAGCAAAAACAATAAATAAATGGTATAATGCTCAAATAAGTAAAATAACCCACTATAAACCTTATTTTGCTTCGCAATCGTGGCAATGTAGTGCGTAGATACAGCTTTTTTCTAGAAGATCTGTGTGTGTTTTAGGAGATAAGATTTTTCTGAAAGAATTTTGTGTTTTGAATGAAACTTTAATACCGGTTTTGTGTATATTGTGTGCGACTTTTTCTGAATGTTTTCCAAAATAGGGTAAGCAAGTGTACTTGTCTGATGTTAGTGTTACATTAGAGAGTGTAGTGTACATTTTCAGTTTCCGTTTGTGAATTTTGCGGCGTAATATGTTGTTGACAAGAGCTGTGGGAGGTTAGTAATTGTGTAACATGTAGTGGAAGGCGGCGTGTTTGTGTTGAATAGGGTGTTGTGAAGAGTTGTGGATGACAGTGTCTGTGTATGTCGGTTTTCTGAAAATATTGAATGCATGTTTGTTTTCAGATATGCTGATATTGAGGTCTACGAAATTGATAGATTTGTTTTAATTCTGTAGTTGTGTAGTGAATTTTATAGTAGGATGTATGTTGTTGAGGAAGTCGTAAAGTGGTCAATTTGTCTAGTCGTACCGGTCCAGAGAACAAGGAGTCTACGTAAGGTGCCAATATGTATATATTTGAGAAGTGGATGATTTGAAAGGAAGATGGTCTGTTCGAAAGAGTCCATAAAAATATCTGCAAGGAGAGGAGAGAGGGGTGAGCCCATAGGAATTCCTGAAGTTTGTCTGTAAAATTTATTGTCAAAAGTGAAGTAATTTTGGTCCATGCAGGGAAAGATTTGGTTGTAAAAGTTCTAGCAGTAATTTGCAATCTGAAGTCGGAGTACTAGGAAAGAGATTCTTAATGTCAAATGAAACAAGTTTTGCATAGGGTGGAACGGGGATCTGTTGGATCTTTTCTACTAGATCTAGACTGTTTTTTACAGAATATGAGGGTTTGAACTGGATGTGTTTATGGAAGAGGTTATTTAATTTCTGGGCGAATTTGTGGGTTAAAGTGTTTGTGTACGAAACCACGGGTCTGTCGGGGTTATTCTCTTTGTGTAATTTAGGCAGGCCATAAAGCCTCGGAGGAGAAGGGTTAGACGGTATGTATTGTTTGGGATAGGGCTTGAGAATTGTTAAGTTCTTGTTTAAGCTGACAAAGATACTTCTTAGTACGGTCATTGGGAAGTTGTCAGATCTTGTTGTCGTTCAAAAAGTCATAGATTTTGTCATTGTATTCTTGTTTGTCCATAACCACTACAATGTTGCCTTTGTCTGCTTTAGATATGATTAAGTTTTCCTGTGTAACTTTTTTGGCGAGTTGTTGCGCGTGTTGAAAATCAAAATTTACTGGGTTTTTGTGCACTATGTGATTCTTGTGGTTTGTGATGGTGTGAGCTATGTTGTATTTAGTCTCGACGGAAATATTGTGGAAATTGGTATTAGTGTCTCTTTGACACATAACTGTTTAATGTGTGTTATTAAGGGGTGTGGGAGGACAGTGTTTGAGGCTCTTGTTTAGAAGAGACATGTCCTGATTGGATAATAAAGTAGAGGAAAGATTACTGACGCGGGGGTGGAACTGATGAGACATGACCTGACTTTGGGTTGCATTAATATTATTTGAAACTTGGTGGGTGGATTGGAAAGTATTAGAGTGGCAGATAAGGCGGCTTAGATACACATACAGTTGACAAATCACGATTACAATGCGTTTTTTTTCATTTAGAGGCAAAAAAGTTATAAAATGTTTGTAATTCTCGTTTGATTCAGCAACAAACTAGTGAACCATAAAGTTTTGTGTGCACCACGGGCTTACTAGATGTTTTTGTCCCTCGGACCAGAGGCTCTCGTAGTTGGAAGTCGTCCTCGGGGCTAAAACATCTACTTAATTAACGCCCTAGACACATAAATAACTATTGTGACTTTTTGAAACAAATGAAAGAAAACAGCATAATGTTTCTGTGAAAAATTACATTTAAAAAACCAACTGTGGAGAACAAATTTCATTAGAAGGAAAAATATTGCTCGCCTCAATATTGTAAATCCGGGTAGATGCCGAAAACCAACGAAACTCAGAGTTAATAGTGGAAATCGAAAATAAGGGAACATAAGCCATCACTATAAGTGTATTTTGCTCTACTCTTATAAAAAATTTAAACAAAAAATTTTGAGCCATTTTTGAGAAAATTTTCAAAATGTTCCAGATTTTCATGTAAAATACCCCCAAAATTTTAAAGAATAATTTTCTAAATAGCAGAGCTTCGAGTCGGGCCAGTCGACCGCGGAATATTCGTTTCGAAAAAATCGTTACGAACCGTTTAGGCGCCAGTGTTGTTCACACACGGGCGATCATTTTGTCGTTAACTAATTTTCTGGGATTAAAGTTCCAAAACTCGTAAAATCTGACTCCACAACGTGTAAGATAAAGTAATTTAATACATATTGGAACAAGATTTGTCCACTTTTTCTGTACCAACGTCGTGTTTTTGCCACAGCATTACATAACTTTCTCTATATTACGTATTTTATTCAGTAACAACAATACGTTTAAGACAGAGTAAAAAGGTAGCCTTGACTGAAAAGAAAATTGACTATAACAGGAAAAAATTCATTTTTACAACATTGTATTCCCACTAGTTACTCTTGCATCGCATATGACATCATGTCATAATTCTTCAAGTGACTTACAGCCGAACAGGAACATCATCGTAACTGGTGGTTGGCTATTCATTTCTTGCTTTTTTAAAAACAAATTGCTACTTGCTCGGCATTGCTGCCTTTAAGGTGATTAATAATGATAATTTCACTCCAGGGATAAACATATTCACGGCTAATCCAATCCACTTTCATTTCGTGATGTTCAATTCAGGAGACACTTTGATTAAAATTAAATTCAAGGTGTTGTAGAGTTGTAATACTAGTACTATTTGACTAGTTGGGTTTTAGGGGGGTTGAAAATAATTCGGATATCCTGAAATTATTCTGCAAGACTGTTTGTACGTACATGTTTGGTTCACTATATCAGAGGTTCACTATACCCGCTGACGAAAATATTAAATGGAATTTCTCCACAATAATTGATTTTATTAATAAACAGCAAAATTCAGTATGAACAGAAAATTTCATATCTTTATTTCTAAGTTAAAAAATTAATTATTTTCAATTGTTTGCTTCGTACATTTTTCATTAGATCTTTATCCAGAGTTCGTGCTCTCTCCATACTTGATTCTGCATTGTCCTCTGTCTCTTAAGTATCGTCTTGGCCGAAGGCCCTTTCAATCCTCTAATAACATACGAGATCCAATTAATTGACAGGACTAAGTTCACTATAGCCAAGGTTCATGTTCACTCATGTTCGTTCTCATGTTCATTCATGTTCGAATATTCTTATGCTTATTTGTAATGTAAGTGAAACGGGAACAGGGACTTAACTATATATTATAACTATAACCGAGTTCTCTGTATCCGGGTTGTCGACTGTATATTACCTTCCGGGAACTTTACTTTTCTGTGTTAATTGATGGTTTCCTTTTCCAGTTTGGTTTTGCTCGCCACCAACATCTCGTTCCTCTGGCACCTCGAATATGGCAGGCGTCGTGTGTTTCTTGGTGGTGATGACGGCCTTCACTGCTCATGCGGCCAACGAAGTGCAAAATATCGTGAGCTGGATGACTGGAGATGCCAGACTGCTGCAGGGCGACATGAGCCAACTGATGTCGGAGGCAAAGAGAAATATGCCCGAAATGTTTCGCGATGCGGTAGGTGCACGTACGATGTTAAAATACATCAAGTGAAACGATGAGAATAAGAATTAGGCAAATGGAAAAACTAAGTAAGTTCAAAATTGGATCTACGGTTTAGGTTATTAATCGCGCAATTTTTCTTGAAAGATGACTTGGAGAAATGTGGGTAGAGTGGGGGTATTAGTTACAACATCGGCCACTAGATTTTATGATACTCCAACCTAAATACAATTAACCGAGCCGTCCACTACATCCTGGCCACTATAATTGACTTCCATACTAGAATTAAGAATAGATTTCCTTAAGAAGCGTTCTTGAACATTTTCTCTGTTAATTGTCTATAGTAGGGCTCTTGTAGTTTCCTACACCTATAGTAAGGTAGTTTAGTTTTAAGTTTTTAGTATTAAGATTAGCATAAGTAACAATGTAAGCCAGCAAATGCACATGAGATAGTAATTAGTACTGATCTGTGTAATTTCCAATTACTCAATAAATAAATTAATAATAAAAAGATTTTATGAAGCAATGTCAATCACTGGAATATTAGTTATGTCTTCGTAACTTTCTCAATAAATTGAGTTCTAATTTTCCCAGGACTTCGAGGTATCTCCTTCGATGGATCTGGATCTGCTTCGGCCATTTCTATAGATATTGTTTAGAAAAATACGATCAGGAGTTCTCGGTTTCAACAGTAAATATATTTTCTTACGCGCCAATGAGAAGTGTTTGAAATGTTGTCATCAGTGCTTGCAGAGAGATTTGGTCTTCAACTGTTTATTACTCTAGGGAGGGGGAAGCAAGGTCATCGTTCAAGAAAAGTTGCGCGGATATTACTTTAAAAATGATGTAAGTGAGAAATAGGTAATGGCAATATGTTCTCTAACAGTGGCTGTGAATTGCTCTTAACAGTGCGTATCTGACCGCAATGAAATTAATTTATCTGCCGTTTTCTTTGAAAGGTTCATCTGTCACTTATTTCTGATGTTTTCTCTATGCCTCTATTACTAGTAGGCGTTTGCAACGTGCGTAGAATATCCAGGTGTGACTGTGATTATGATCCAGCAAGCTATGGAACATTTTGCGTGTAATTAGAAAGGAGTTTGCGTTTAGATTTATATGTTGTGGTGGTACAATGTAGTTTGGGAGAACTAGTAATTCGTTGTTTGACAATACACATTTCTATTCATTCTTTAATGAATATAGGCATTACTGCCATCTGCTGTAGGAAACTTCATTCTGTTGATGCCACATCATTGATGTTTCAATAAGTAAAAGAAGGAGCTCAAAGAAATTTTAATCTATTAATTTCCAGATTGATAGTCTTGACAGTTGAGATAAAAGTTTCTACCCTCATGCAAGGATATTTTCAGAATCAGAATGATTCTGATACAATATCTGATACAATATCCAGGAATATTTACGGTTTTGTAATAGGTTATATGATTTCTTGATTCTGTCTGTAATCGAACAAGGTAAAATAAATTTAAAAAAATAATTTTGCTTAAAAAAAGGAAACCGAATAAAATGGTATTGAAAGTTATTGTTCTAGTCTTAGAAAGAATGTTATCAGGAACAGTTTCTTAATTTTTAATTAGACAAAATCAGTGTCGGTAGATCAATTAACCAGTTAGGAATCAGTATATTTTAGAGTACTATCTTCAGGAAGGACTTCAACCTTCGTAAAATTCTTGTAATGTACTTACAACACATTTTGAAAATATTAGAAAACACAACAACTAAAAAGGTATGTCTATAGATATTTTCTTTATGTGATGTACGGATTTAATAGTAAGTTTATGGTACACTTAAGAAAGTTGCTTGTGAAAAGAAATTTGTTTATACAGAAATAAATAGAATCATAATCTCCAGATAATACTGCAGAATCACCGAATTTTAAGATTGATGTCATATTCTATCATAATATTGACAAGTTCAGATCATCAATGTATTTATTGTGGAGTGTCTCATCTATATGGAGTGTATCTATTGTGTTCGAGGTAGGTAGACTCAATTGATATAAAAAAAGAGAATAATTCATGCAGTGTCCTCTGTTAATATCAACACACGAAGTCACTAGACTTACATTCATTTTTTTATTTTCATTTGCTGAAAAAAACTAAATAAAGCGCAGGACAGGTAAAACATGATCTTTTCTTGAAATTCTTAAAGTTGGAAATCAGATTCTACGCATTTGTCAGTTAACAGTCTCGATTTTCTGGTTTCATTTCAGAATTCTGTATTGAAAGAACGAGGAAGGCGGTTTTCAGAAAGGCGGCCAGTAAAAAGATTTTATCTCTCCCACCCCATGAACATAAAAGAAAGCATTTCGACTCCTTAACAACCATTATAACTAATATTAATAAATTAATTCTTGTTACACTAATAGTTAAGTCAAATACTCAAAAATAACGGAACATTTGAGTTAGTTTTAATGTTTGGTTCATATTTGGGGGGACACGAATGTCAAGTTTCTCAACAATACTTTTGCCCAAACACACGTTTTTAAGCAAAAAATGTAAAAATCACGACTTTTTCATTTTTCTCAATAACACAAAAGCCACATTTAGTGTCTTTAAGCTTTCTCCTCCAACTAACGCTTTAGCCGTGAGCGTATATGTAACCATAACACACGAAAAACGGGAATTATCCTTCTTTATCTCAATAAACTTAAAACTATTTTTTTAGTTCATATTAACCGGATACAATATTAAGAGGCTAAAATTGCCTACATTGTATGTGATCAAGATGTTTTTCGAGGATAAATGGTATCGCCATTAATATCCGAAATATACCAGGATGTTACTGTGAAAATGGCACTCACATTTAAACTCCCTCACTCACTTTTACACGTAATTTACATCCAATAAACATGTGTACAAAGAAATATAGCGCCTTTTGAATCAGTTTACATTTTAATAGGAAATTGAGAAGATAATTAATAATGTGAAAATCTACCAAAGCGACTGCGCCTAGTCCAAAGCCTATACTGCGGTTTTTACAGAGCTGTCTCAGTCATATATTAGACTGTGGCTGCCTATCAAGGCCCGTCACCACGATGGCATTATGAAACGGTTTTTCACATCTTTCTCGGTCGTGCCGCTAGAGTCGCTTCATGCGCAGAACTTTGATACGGCCGCGAGCATGCGATACCTAGCGGCACAACCGAGAAATACGCGAAAAACCGTGCCATACTGCCATTGTGGTGACGGGTCTTGATTTGGTTTGTTTTTTTCGTGTTTCCGGGCGCGTCAACTACTTTGGTCATTATTCCCGTTAGTGTAGTGCATGTTTTTATCGGGAGATGGCGTTGACCTTTCCCCGCTGGATGGCGAGATCCGGCACCGACCTACCGTCGGCTAGTGGGGTTTCCCCCTAACCAGGACTCTCCCACCAGCGGGGCACCGCCCCAGCCGGGATAAGCTCTAAGCTTCCGACCGGTCTCCCGGAATATGTGATAGTGTGTGCATGCTGGTGCGTGCATGCTAGTGTGTGTGTGTGTGTGTGTGTGTGTGTGTGTAAGGGGAGAGGATAGGACAAGGAAGGACAGACCGTGGCCCGTTTGGTAGGGTACTGCTCCGGCATTCGCCTGGTGTTGATTGGAGAAACCACGGAAAACTACCGATCAGAGCAGCCGGCCGCTAGAATTCTCCTCCAGACAGCGACTGAATTCGACCTAGCTGAAAAGCTAGAGTCGAAAATCCTGCCGCCGTCAGGACTCGAACCTAGGACCTTCCGGTCAGAGGCCCTGCAATGACATCAGCTGATGCACTGAGCTACCGCTCCCAGTGGACGGGTCTTGAGAGGCAGCTCTATAAATAGGTTTCGAAGACCCTGGTTTTCAAAGACATCAGCTAAGTGGGTTTTTTATTACTATAACTCTGGCATATGATTCTCTGTCTAATGATTGTCATATCTTGAGGAAACAGTCGTTTTTATGGCTTACTTCAAGTGCTTAGTCTAGTAAATGGTCTATAAAACTGCTTGACGACACAATGGTGCATACGACGTCTAAAGAAACTGTTCTTGCTAACACGAATAATAAAATACGGTTAATAGCAATGTTGACTGCAAAGTTTTTATCAACAACAATGACATAATCAAGCGAAGCAAGACGCAGACACTCCGATAATGAACATTTTTGTCTTTTGGTCCAACTAATAAGACCGTGATATTAGTCGGTTAGGATGAAGAAGATGTACTAATATTAAGAGCACTCTGGAAGCATGTGACTGTGTCTTTTTTTTTTTGAAAAAAAGAGAAAGACAAAGTTTCTTTACTCACATTTTCCCGTTTGCTGCTGTAAGTGAAACAATTACCCTTTTTTTTTTTATGCAATGAGTGGTTGTGAAAGCACCTCGACATTGGTTAAGCAGTAAAAAATGAATTTCTGACTGACCAACAACACTACCTTGTTGACTGTAATATTATTATTCAAACTCCCCAACGTACCTAATTAGATGGTTGCTGATGTTGGTGAACTGTTGTGGTGGAAATCAGGTTTCACTATTTGGCTACAATTAGACGAACGTGTCTGTATCCACCCAGCTGTGATAAGTCTACTAAATCTGCCTTCAATTACGAAGCAAACATGGCTCTGTTTTGCACCATCTGTAGCACAACAACACTTCTTAAGTGTTCATAATCAAGTTCGGCGACCGCTAGATGTAGAAAACAATCCAGAAGAGTGGAGATGGACAAGTACGCAATATTGGCCTCGTGCCTGTGAAAAATTGTTAGCACCAATATTGCGTTGGCATTGAAACTGGTTATTTAAATTGATGGCAAGTAGCTACAAATTATCAGCCCTTTTTCAAAATAATAACTTAACATTTATTACAAATTTGTTACACTTTATAAATTATCTCATAAACGATCTGATCTTATTTATCCTACATACAATACTTGTAATTGCGTACGGTCAAGAATTAAAGTTTATCGCTTACTATGGTCTTAGCATACATGTAACTTCATTTTCTGTGCACATCTTCTAGAATTCAGTGGAAATACAATTATTCAAATTATCGTTTCCATGTTGTCGCGGCAGGAAGTAATAAGAGCCAAAATTTAATTTATTGCTTTGAAAATAGATTTTATTACATGGGAGTTTTTTCTCCCTTTCAAAATTCAAAATTTATTGCTTATTTATCCTTGAAAATAGATTTTATTACATGGGAGATTTGGGAGTTTTTTTCTCCCTTTCAAAATTCAAAATTTATTGCTTATTTATCCGTGAAAATAGATTTTATTACATGGGAGTTTTTTTTTTCTCCCTTTCAAAATTCAAAATTTATTGCTTATTTATCCGTGAAAATAGATTTTATTACATGGGAGTTTTTTTTGTTTTTTTTCTCCCTTTCAAAATTCAAAATTTATTGCTTGTTTATCCTTGAAAATAGATTTTATTAATGGGAGTTTTTTTCCCTTTCAAAAATTCAAAATTTAAGTAGTATATGACTTAGTGTAGGGATCACTAAATAAATAAATAAATAAATAAATAAATAAATAAATAAATAAATAAATAAATAAATAAATAAATAAATAAATAAATAAATAAATAAATAAATAAATAAATAAATAAATAAATAAATAAATAAATAAATAAATAAATAAATAAATAAATAAATAAATAAATAAATAAATAAATAAATAAATAAATAAATAAATAAATAAATAAATAAAGCGTGCAACGTTGAATTTTCGGATGAACTCCAAATCATCTGTCTTGAGACTGTCCATTCAATATTCGTGTTGACATCCCTACTACCGGCATCTTACCTGATGTCAAAATCAGTTTGCAAAATGTCCCCGGAGTATTATAAGTTATTTGGTGGTCTCATAAAAAACAAAAACTGCAAATAAATTATTCCGCGATCCCGACTTCCCCTGTGCTGTGCCTCAGGTGAGCACCTACATGCGACTGTCAACGTTCAACGCGAATTATTGAATATCATCCCCGTCTACGAATCTATGCCAAGTTCAGTTTCGAATACAAAATCTCTTTAGATCTTATTTACAATTTACAATACAAATTAACATGACATCTTTAAATTATTAATCTATACGACTCTTAAGCATGTCAAAACTAACTGAGAGTCACCCACTTCTCTACAATTAAAAATACTACCCCCAATCTTAGCTGACGATACTCGTACCGTTTCTTCAAAATTCATTAAGTTTAGTTTAGATCCTCCATTACCTACACTGTCAGACATTATATTAAATTTACGACTGATAAATGTACGATTGTACATGAATTTTAATGCACCTTGTTCATTAAAGGGAGATTAATGTACCTTACAATAAATTTAATGCTTAAATTGAAATCAATGTAGATTTAATGTACGAGTGTTAACTTAACTTGTGTACATTAAACGTACGTTAAAGTTACTCAACGTATACATTAAATTTAATTTATGTACATGAAAATTACTTTCATGTACTTTTACATTAAAAGTAACGCAGAAATTTTTTGACAGTGTAGTTTTCCATGTTTTTTCCGATACCAGGAGATTGCCAGAGCAGTACTGTAACAAACGGGACAAGGATCGCGCGCGGTCTGTCCTTCCTCTTCCTTGTCCTATCCTACCCTCACTCATACACTTACACTTGCATGCACTACATTACCACACATGTCGGGAGTTTAGAGCTTGTCTCATTTGGAACAGTGTCGTGCTGGGTGGAAGAACCATTAGGGGGAAATCTCCCGCCAGCTGATATGTAGGTCGGCGCCGGATTTCACCATCCAGTTGGGAAGGAGTACCGCCACCTCCCGGAGTAAGACATTCACTACACTAACGGGACTATTGACAATCGCCGTTTACGCGCCCGATAGCATCAATCAATCAACCCATATATCCAGTTATTTTCTCGAAATAATGGATGATTATATTAATGTTAAAAGAGTTAAACAATGAAAGACAAAAGGTGGTACTTTAATTAAACCTAAATAAAACAAAAATCATGACTAACCACAAGGAAAAAACAATAAAAGTGAAAGTAAATCAGATAGAATATGTGTATCAGAATACATTTATCTAGGCCAATTGATATCTTTCGATAACAGACTTAACAGTGAAATTAACAGAAGAATCACTTTGGCTTGGCAAAACTTCGGCGGCCTATCTTTAATTTTTCTTGACAAAAAATTAGGTCTTAAAATAAAGAGATGAATTAGACTCCTGCATATTACCATCATATACGGGTGCCAAACTTGGTCGTTAACGAGGACACACAAATTGCAACTATCCAGGTGCCAGAGAAAGATGAAGAGAAGAATCCTCAACATCTCTTTGAAAGAACTTATAATTTCTACGGATATTAGAAACAAGACCAAGATAAAAGATGCAACAGAATAAGCAGCTGTCTAAAAATTAAAATGGAGCGGCCATGTTATCAGACAGCAGGATCATCGGTGGTCATATGCTACATGGTATGGAAACCACAATCTGGATGGCGTCATCCTGGTAGGCAAAGCAAAAGATGAGAGGAAGATGAGAAGATGAGAAGCTTCAAGGAAGCAGCTGGCAACGAATGAAAGAGGTCATGCAGGTCATCGTGGAGGTCACATTTTACTAGCTGAACCCAAAGACTACTAAGACAAAAAAGTGTGTTCATTACGAAGTAGAATTTACAAAAGTTTTAGTTAGATCATGAAAAGTTTGATAATGACACAAATTTCAGTCATTTTAGTTTTGTTTGTATTTATAGTTCAACCGACGATTTGGTAATTATCTATTTCAAAATTTTCTTATTCCAGCAATCTAGCAATCAGTAAAATTAGTAATATTTTTGTTATTTTTACTTTTTTATATTTTGTTGTTATTTATAATTTAAGTAATTATGAAGTTAACCTAAGTATGGAACAATACGGTATATATAAAATTATTATAACATAAACCAACCAAGTTTACACGCAGCCCCTTCCTGGGGAGCCAGGAGTGCCTTACCCTCAATTGGGATTGAAATGGGCTAATAATAATAATAATAATAATAATAATAATAATAATAATAATAATAATAAATAATAATAATAATAATAATAATAATAATAATAATAATAATAATAAAAAATCAGCAACTGGAAAGAGAAGCAACTTCACGGACGCTACCCATACCAGATAGAGGGAGAACTGATGGACCGTAAGTCGTCAATTAAATGGCTGTGCTTGGGAGAACTTTTGCTGAAACAGAGGGTTTCATGGTAGCTATTCAGGACCAAGTAGTATCAACTAAAAACTACCGTAAATTTATCCTGAAAGACAATAACGTTCGTGATGACAAATGTCGGCTATGTGGAGAACATAGAGAAAATATAGACCACATTATCAGTGGATGCAGCTCTCTAGCATCCTCAGAATATACAAAACGACATGACGACGTTTGTAAAGTGGTTTATCAGCAACTATGCCACAATAATAACCTTTGACGGGTAACCGAACACCATACTATAAGTACACACCGAACCAGTCATTGACACAAATAATCACAAAATGTACTGAAACAGGTCCATAATAACAGATAGGTCTGTATCATCTAATAAACCGGACATTGTATGGCATGACAATAAAAATAAAAAGGTGTATCTGATTGATGTCGCAGTCCCGCTAGCTCACAACATCCCAAAGAAAAGAAGTGAAAAAATTCTAAAATATCAACCTCTGGCAAATGAGATAAAGGAAATGTGGAGCGACGTGGAAATGGTGACGATTGTACCAATAATTCTAGGCGCCACTGGTGAAATTCCTAAGTTCCTACATGAATCCTAGCTGAACTGCAGCTGAAGAAGGGTTATACATCCAGATGCAAAAGATTGTCATACTGGACACATGTAACATCGTGAGGAAGTTTCTGAACATTGATGGTTGATCCAGTGCTGATTATGACAGTTGGAACGTGTATCTCTTGTTCATGGTAACCGAGATGCACGAGTGGAAACAAGTTAAATTGTGATGATGATAATAATAATAATAATAATAATAATAATAATAATAATAATAATAATAATAATAATAATAATAATAATAATAATAATATTTACATTAAGGTTGAGAAATGATAATCTACATTTACTGTAAGTGGCTTCAGGTCACAATTCTGCACATCGTAGATCGCAAGCAACTCATAGGCCACCATTTGGCATTCCTAGTTTAGATTGGCATTTGGCATTGGCATCCCTATTTAGTGGTCTGGTTGAACTAACTGATGGCAAGGTTATCCCCAGACAGGAGTTTTCTGTCGTCGAACCTAGGAGCCACTGCAAGAACGGCAGTGAAGTGAGGATCTGCGCGAGGAGGCGATGTGCAAGAATAAATGTAGGTCGGAGATTATTACCGAGAACAGGATTTCCCCTCTTCGGATGTTTTCTCTCGTCCAACCTAGAAATCTCTGGTTTCATTGAAGAGATCTACATCAGACGATATTCTGAAATAAATTTTAAATTGTTAGCATGAGGCCTTTTGCTCTCATAGAAATATTCGTAATGAACCAAACAAAAACAATAGTATTTTATGAAACGATGTAATGATAGGTAATACACGAGTGTGATATTACGATAGAGCGAGAATCGTAAACTTCACACGAGAATATAATACCCATTACATCGAGTTTCATACGGTACTTTTTCTACGACTTATGGTAGTTTTTATAAGTTAAACAATGTTGAATCGTTTCGTGGCAGTTGACATGCAGGATTCACCCAAGGCCACCTAGCGAACATCTTCATACCCTTCGCACCACAGGTGGCTTTGCTTTTTTTTTTTCTTCTTTTCTTTTCTTTTAAATTTTTTTATGGTCGCATCAATATCTAGGTCATTAGCGACCACTATTGGAGTTAACGTTATGGTAACTATGAAGGTGAAACGAAATGGTGGTGATAAGGGGTGAAAGGACGAACACAAAGACTACCATGCCCGAGGCGGGACTCGAACCCGCGACCCTTCGGCTGGAGATCACTACGACACTACTGCCTTGGCGATCTCGACCACCGGGCTGACTACTGACCGCCTGCGAGGGAATACAAAAGTTGCGGCCATAATTATTCCTACGTCACCATTTTCGCTTTTTCTCTTATTTATGGAATTGCCAACTCCACCTTTCAACCACTAGACATTTTAAACTTAAGAATTGGCCGGTTTTTTACAACCTCACGGCAGCAACACATTAACCAAAATGACTTGCGTTCAGATCTTAAACGTCAGTCAAATGTTCCCTCCAATAACTACCACTGCGCTAGTCAAACAGAATCAAAGTGAAATTACAATCCAATTGATTTTAAATAATATTCCACGAAAAATACTAATAATAAAATAAATTAAAACTGACAAATATAATATTAAAAGCAATTTTAATGTACCCAATCGAACGAAAATTTATTATAACGATTCTCAATAATCAAGTGTCAATAATTGGTTTGTAAGCTTTTCTGAGATTGGTAAAGAACCTGTATCATAATGAAATCTGTATCTATGGTATCATTATGCAACGGGTTGCAGTCATCAAAAAACAGAATTATACAATGGCAGTAGAAAAACTTTCTTAGTCAACAAAAAACATAAACATTGCAATTTTCACGGTGTCAAAGAGACTTACGAATTTCTACTTCCTCAAATTGCACTCCAGTCAGACATGGATATGGGAAGCATCACCACCAGGTGAGGTCACAACAACTTAATTTAGCTGTTGGCACCATCACAGTTGCCTTGCGGTCTGGGCCCGACTCCATTCTGTAACGGTGTTACTGAGCACGCTTCTGAGTTCTCTTAACCTAGAAAGATGGCCTCCTTAGTGACAAAAAAGTTTCGACCTCCCTGTCAGAAGGCCTCTCTTGTAAGTGGACCAAAACAACTTTGTATGCCTTTTACTGTCACGTACATTTGGTCTATTGATGAAGATGTAAGGTACGGTTTCTGTCCGGTTAACTGCAAGTCAAAAAAAAGTTAGATAAAACTGCTAACGCCACTTGTCATGTTTTTGCGTAAATTGAAAATCAATCGAACAGTTGACTGATCTTGAGATGGCCATTATTACCAAAATCTTGGATTTCAGGCTATTTCGCATTGTCCATATTCGTTTTAACCTATCGGTTATAACCCCACAAAATAACCTCTTTTTACAAGACGAGGGTTTTTTTTAGTCAAAAGACGCGTTTGTGGTCTATTTTTTAATTGATTTTCTACTGGTGTAATATAATTTATTTTTGCCAATCGTAATAATACAAAATAAAAATACAAATTTACACGTTGTATGCAACATATTTCAATAATCGCATGTTTATAGCAAAATGGTAAAACATAAATATCAAATAATAGTAATACAACTTTAAAATGTACCTTTATTACGTAATATACCAATTTAATAATACGTTTTTGAAAAAACGCTACCCACTGAATTCTAATTCTTTTAAATTATTTCTTTTCTAGAAATAAGTTATTGATTTACAGCACCTGGTTATTGGATTAAAAAAGGTTATAACTAGGATTAAACATAACTGAAAAACTGTGAACCAAACCAAACAAGTGCTAAAACAGCACGAACTTTCTTGTCATTAGTAATGAAAATTAAATAGTTTCAAGCAATAGATTTTTTATTCAAACCTATATATGAAAATATATTTTTGGCATTGAATTCATTTTATAATGTATGCAGTGTATTCACGAACGTATGGGATGAGTTTTTTATCCTTACAATATTCTTCGTAAGCAATATGTGAGAAAGTAAAATAATTAGAAGTTAATAAATAATACGATACGTTGGCAAACAATTACAAATAGATCAAATAATATATAATAGTAATTATTAAACAATATGGAATTGTATTATTCTACAAATATATAAAAGAATTAGTATATATTAGTATATACGGAAGGCAGCCGTCTTAATCGCCTTCTGTTATGAGTGCGGCGTTACAACAATGGGTTACAACAACCAACAATGATCGCTCATCTATTAGTTTTCCCATTTAACACAATTAAAGGATGCAATTTAAAACGAAATAACATAAAGACAATCAATAATAATAATAATAATAATAATAATAATAATAATAATAAATTGACATATAAATAATAAATAAATTCTAACTTGCGTAGCATCCAACTGCGTAAATCGGGAGTGGACGACTGTAGGATAGCAATCTTTATTTAATATTTATTTCAAATAGGTTTTAAACAATTTCTAAGAGATTAATTTGTAAACGTATAGCAAACGCTCCAATGTAAGAAAGAAACAAATATGAAAATAGTATATACACATTCTACCTTACGTAGCATCCAACTACCACAAAAAACGTAAAATTACGAACACGAAGCGCAGGATTTTTAGACCGGGAAATTAAGTTTGACGCTGGATTACTCAAAAATACTCATATTTCGAAAAATTCAACATGATCTTATTTGAATATCTGTTTTTGATGAACACATTTCATTACGAGAAAAAATGTATCGCATTTGTTGGAAGATGAACAATTTTTTTCAATTTTTTAATTTGTTTAATTTTCGAAATATCAGGGTTTTCAACCAACATAAGACCTACGTCATTCTCTTAAACGTCCTTTAGATTATCGAACAACAAAATTTAATCAAAATCGCTGGTGTCATTTTTTTTATTTTAAATATGTCCTTGGGCTTCATTTAAAGTACCCTCCAAAATTAAAATATCGGTATCAAATCCAAGGGATGGCGCCATCAGCCAGATTAATTGGGGGAATATAAATTTTGGAGAAAATCAGCTGAACGGTTTGACTGCTAGCGTTATTCACAGACGTTTTACCGCCAATCGATCTTTCGTATCCAGGACCCATAAAACCAAGTGTTAGAGTATTTTTTTCTAAATTTAGCAACTGGATTTATCCACTTTTTTGTTAACAGGGCCCTAAAATGAGTTTTCTGCCAAAAATCCGCCGTTTTTTCGCGTATTATTACATAGCTTTCTCTTCTTAAGAAGTTCCTTCTTGAGCGCGAGAAAGTAAAAAACTGCGGGTTCGCGTCCCGCCTCGGGCATGGTTGTATTTGTGTTCGTCCTTTCACCCCTTATCATCAATCACCATATCGTTTCATCCACATAGTTACCATACCGTTAACAGCAATAGTGGTCGCTAATGACCTTAGATGTTGAAGCGACCTTAAATAAACCAATTAAAAAAAAAGTAAAAAACTGTTTTCATTTACAAACAATACGTCCTCTAGACTGAGCGCGGCCTGTTTCAACGCAGCTTGATGGTGCCTGTCATTTGCCCTGCAGCCAGAGGCGATCCGCGCGCACGGCTACCCGCTGGAGACGCACAAGGTGCGCACGGAGGACGGCTACATCCTCACGATGCACCGCATCCCGCGAGGGCGTGCCGGCGGCCGGGGCGGCTGGCGCGGGCCCGTCTACCTGCTGCACGGCATCTTCGGCGCCTCCGACAGCTGGGTCATCGGCGGACCCGGCGTCGCGCCCGGTGAGGACGCTACATCGTCATTTTATTTATGTTATCACTACCTCGAACGTTAAGCACACCATCTTCTGCGCATGCGCAGTTCAAGTTTCGCACCACTTTCGTGCATCTGCGCATGCGCAGAAGATGGATAGCGCTGCCTGTTATGGGGTGCACAGACTCTCTATTATTTTATTTTATTAATAATTATAAATAAATTAAAAGAAAATTATAATAATATTTTTCATGATGACATTAATTAGCAACATAACAGAAACTTATGAAACAAATGGTTGAAGCAAGGGCGAAGAATAAAAGTGAACAAACATAATTAAAACAATATGTATTAAGCTTGAAGATTAATTTATAATAATATTGTTTTCGAGGCGATATTTTGGGTTCCCTGTTGCATAGATTTCGGTGCTGGAGACGAAATGACTTACCACGTGACGACGAATGGTCGATCGCATCCTAATTTTATTCGTAGTGAAGCGAAGATCGATCGTTCTGAATCCCTAAGGTTTTGGCGAACTTAACCAAAATTCCTCCATGGCAGAACAGTTTTTATATTTTCATTTCTAATGCATGTCGCCTGTAAGTAATGGTTTGCACACAAATGTCTGGTTCAATCGAATACAGTGATGCAATATGCATGGATTCTCTCTGAGCGTTTCCTCTATGATAATGGCGAAGAAAACATCGTAGAAGCTTCAGAGGGAGATAGAGACATAGACATCGTGAAGGGGAGCAAAAGAGTGAAGCGACACATAAAATGTCATTTCTTTGGATGTCATTTCTATCACAGATTTAAAACATTTACGGAAATGAAAAGATATAATAGGTGAGGCTCTGGGGCCCCTTTCAAAACGTTCGCAGGAGTTACGGCTACCCTGCACCCATGTGCCCACGACTATGTCTAAAATATCCACTATTGGGATTACTATAGTACAAAAATTAAGGCTGAGGGCCTGGAAAGCACTTTTTCCAAACACATGAGGCAATGGAACATTCTTGAAACATTTTCTGTAATAAATAACTCGAACTATAGCTTAGCAACTAACTACGAGCAAGTAGCAATGAGCCTAGAAGCTAGTGGTGACACAACAGAACATACCTTCTTGCATTCTTTCTAACTTTTGAAATTTTCAAAAATTTAGAGTTCAACAAAAAAGAGACATACGCCTTTTTCTAAGCGTCCTCTGCTATATTCGGGGAAAAGTTTAATGAAAAAATTTGGAACCATTTTTGGGAACATTTTGAAAATCGTAAGGCTTCAAGCAAAGTAACCTCAAGAATCAAATTATCGGTTTCCAATACGCAGGGCCTCGAGTTCGTCCAGATGGATCAGGGAAAACCAATTTTGGAGAAAATCGTCTCAACAGTTTAGGCGACAACGTTGACCAGAGACGGATAGACATTCAGCCGTCAACCAATTTTTCAGAATAAAGGACCCACCCAAGGTTTTAGATGGAGCGATCCACTACATAAAATAAGATTTATTCTCTTTTTTCGATATCACGCCCCCAAAATACAAGTTATTCTGACGAAAAATGAACCGCTCCGTATACATACGTATATACGGAATAATGTACGTAGTATAGAGAATGTTATGTAATGATACGGAAAATAGATTTCGATATTTCAACGGAAATACACGTTTTGGATTTCCCTGATACCGAAAAAGTATTTTTTTTTCAAATGTTCTGTCCATCTGTCTACCCGTCCGTCTATCCAACTGTCTGACAGAATATGAACACCACTACCGCCTAAAGCATATTTAGGACGTTGTTACAAAATGGTTATTCCTCCCTCGATCTGGCTCGATCCGGAGCACTGCGATTTTGAAAAATATTCTTGAAAATTTCTTTCTTTACATGAAGCCCAAGGGACATTTTCAAAACTTTCTCAAAATGGCCAGCATTTTTCTTTAACACTTTTTGAAAGAGTAATATACACTTAAAAAGATGGCGTAGATTCAATTTTCACTGTTAACTCTGAATATTCAAAGAATTCAAAAGTTTGATTTCTTCAACGTCTTTCTGCAACTACAAAATTGAAGATGGAGATTTTTTCTTCAAGTAAAATCTTTTCTCCATAGTTCTTTCATTAAAGTTATGTACTTTTTTTTTGAAAATTTAAGTTGTATTTGCGCAATATTGCGTGAAATATGTGCAACATTAAAGAATAACAAAAATAAGATTTTTTCTGGAAAACGGCTCCAAATTTTTTCATTAAAATTTTAATGGAGATAGGGCTAAATGTTCTCTGTAAGGTCGCAATAGCCGCCGAGGAATGCGTCGCGAGAAATGTGCGTCGTGAAATGTGTAAAATCAAAACAAGGGACACTTATCGACTCACACACACGTGAAAGGGTTTTCTCGTTCGCCTCTGCGGAGGGAAAAGAATTCCTCGGTCGCGTCGGTCGGCGAGCGAGTTTTCTCGGACACATTTCTACTCCTTCATTTTTTAAGCCTTCACTGCAGCAGGAAAACAGTGCGTAGAACTGAGTGAGGTTATTTATCAGTAAAAGACATGATACATAACTAGTTTTTTAATTGTTTACTTGATATTTTTCTTTAAACGGAAATGAACAAGAAAAAAAATTGTGTGAAAGATACTGGTTAAAGTTCGGAACACGGTTCAAACTTAGAGAAGCGCGGCGGCGGGGGCAGCGGGGGAAGGGATGGGAAGGGGGTGGGGAAGAGGAGGGTAGTCTCCTTAAGCCCTCCCTCAAATTATGCTAAGTGCTCTGAAAGAAATGAAGAAAACGTACCTATACGCGGTTTTCATGGCTCGCCCTTCGTACACTTTGTCCTTGCCGCATTTTAATGCCCAAATTGCTTCCAAAGGCAAATTTTCTCGCTTCGCTCACCCGGATCCAAGTCACGGGGAGACTCGGGCCTTCGGCCCTCGCGCTCAATATAAACATCCTGGTGTCTATCCGCCGCATAATTACCAATTCACTTTTATAAGAAAGCACTTTATAATAAAACCTCGAATTCAAACTGCAGCAACCAATTCGAACGATGAAAACTTTGTTTATCACAGAGGCACACACCACGATCACTGGCAGAACTATTTTCTAATGGAGCTCCCACAAGACACTAGGGTAAAATTGCCTCCCCTAACGTTATGACCAATTATTATCGCTAATCGCCTAACCACCCCTTGTCCCTTCCACTGTTTCTTTCCCCCTCGTTGGAGTGGCGCGAAGTACCGGTTTAAACGACTCCCTTAGGTTGTACCGTGTTCTAGACTTCAACCGATACTTGTAAGAAACCCGTTCATAATGATCAATATAAAAATAAAATTTTGAAACAAGAAACTTGAAGGGGTATTTTGAAAGAATTTAATTAATTCATTATTTTCTTAATTCGTATTTATTATTTATGAATGGATTTATTAATTGTGAATTTTTTTCTGAATTATTTCATCGTACATCATTTATTCATAATTCAACCATTAAATACAGTAAAACAGAGGGAAGGGGAATTACGGAGCTCAAGAAAATATGCACAGATTGCACTCCTCCCTTAAAAGTCACATACGTTTGAGTTTTTTACATTAAATAATGATTTGTATGCAATGCAGTAATGTATTTCTCTTTAGGACAACTCTAGGTTTACGATTATGGCAACAAAACAAGGATTTCACGGGTTAAAATACACAAGAGCATTTAATAAAACAAGAAATGGGACTCGC
The DNA here is from genome assembly GCA_964035755.1 of Teleogryllus oceanicus. NCBI lineage: Eukaryota > Metazoa > Arthropoda > Insecta > Orthoptera > Gryllidae > Teleogryllus > Teleogryllus oceanicus. Next base: position 63,282,919 of record CAXIVR010000012.1, on the reverse strand, counting down.
AGGTGATCTCATAGCTAACTGCTGTCCCACTCTCGGCTTGTAGCGCATAAAGGCACTTGAAGACATCAAATAACCAATTTGTAGTGTGTACGCAGCCTCACCGGCCTCTTTCCTCATTTCTCGTCGCACATTTCTCGCAAGGCATCTCTCGGTGTAGTCTGTTGCGGGCCTAAGATGACCTAAACTTCATATTTCTCTATTCTTTTATTTCTTCTATTTTTTTATTTGTCTCTCTCGTCGTTAATATTTACATGAGCAGCGATTTGTTCACATTATTGCATCCATCAGTACGTGTGTTTCAAATGCGTCTTAGAAATAAAGTTTTTCTAAAATTCAAAAGTTTTCTGTGAAAATGAGCTCAACTTTGCGCAGTTTCAGAAACGCTCAAAACGCCATTTTCTCAGAAACGGCTTCACATTTTTCTTCAAACTTTTTTTTGGATAGTGCTAATTGCACTGATTAAAATGACATAAAAATCATTTTGTGTATTCTTTTGTTGTTATTACGAAAATTATGTAATTTTTAAAAATATTTCTCACTCCGCTAATATTCACATTTTTAGCGATTTGTATAATATTGCATTTGTGAGTAGAAATGCTTTAAATGGCTTCAAATTAAGTTTTTCGAAAATCAAAAGTTTTCTATGAATAAGAGCTTGCAAATTACGCGTTTATGGTGAAGCTTAAACTCCATTTTCTTTAAAACGATTCCAAATTTTTCAATGAAATTGCCATATAGGACGAGGTTTTACTCTTCTTTAATATTCTTTAAGTAATGTATCGTTTCTACCATTAGGAAATTGAAAATTTGGGAATATTTGAAAAAAATGTACTTTGTGAAAAAGATGGTAGCTGGCAGGAGGATAGGACAAGATCGGAGAGATAGACCAGGCCAAAATAGATTAGAATACTTGTATGCGCCATTCTGTAGCAGCACTAGTTCTTTACTACGTAAGAATGTCATTTGGCGAGAAAGTAAAATACGCATGGCACTACCAAGGCAGAGAAATATCATATTACGATTTATAAATGTGATAATTTATATTATATCTTTTATCAGTCAATCAATTGAATTCAATAAATTAAAAATATAAAAGTATCATATCTGAAAATAATTATTTGTTCGAGGCCCCTCTTTCTGGGTACACCTTTTGGAAAAATCCCGGATGGCAAGCATGAAAGGGGAAGTATATTTTATATTATCCTACATGGTATATTTCCAGAAGTTCATTTTTAGTTTATAGTGCTTAAGAAGGAACTTCTAAAGAAGAGAAAGTTATGTAATGCTGGGCGAAAAAAACACGAATTTTCGGCAGAACGGCCATGGTAACGAAAAAGTGGATAAATCCAATTACTAAATTTAGAAAAAACCTCTAACGCGTGGAGTAGCCAGAATCCATGTTTTATGTATGGGTCCTTGATAGCGAAAAATCGATTGATGGCTAAATGTAGGTAGTTGGATGCTACGTAAGTTAGAATTTGTATATTATTTATATTTCATTTAATTATTATTCATTGTATTTATATTATACTTATATTATTTCATTTTAAATTGGTCCTTTAATTGTGATAAATTTGAAAACGAATAGGTTAGCGGTCATTGTCGGTTGTTGTAACCCATTGTTATAATGAACAATGAACTCGTGGCTCATTGCAAAGTCGCAAAGCTTGCACCACTGAGATCCGGTTCGATTCCCGTCGAATCTCATGTGCAATTTGTTCCAACAAAACGAGTTCGGCTGCTTCACAAGGGCTAGTCCAACCCCTGTGAAGTGTCCTCAACCCTACCCCTATCCTTATTCCTTCCTAATTCTGGCCGCTGGGTAGTGACGCAGGAGCGCGCGGTAGGAGGCGCGTACGCGGAGATGCTACCTGGTGGTCCTCTTGACAACCGACTACGACGAGACGCGACAGACAATGTTAACGGAAACTCCATAAAACAAGCGCAGTATTGGGAGGATTACTACGAGAAGCGCAAGCGCCCAACGCCCCAAGGGCTTGGAGACGCGTTGCGTCGAAGTAGACGCAACAAATTTAAGTAAGTAACAGAAGGCGATAATGACTGCTGCATTTCGTTAGCGGTAATATGCACTAATACTTATATATTTTTAGAATATTACAATACCATATTTTTTAATAATTACTATTATATATTTTTTATATATTTGCAGTTGTTTGGCAACGCTATTAGTATCGTATTATTTATTAACTTTTAATTATTTTACTTTCTCGCATACTGCTTACGAATAAAATTGTAATTTTAAAAACCTCATGCCATATGTTTTTGAATACACTGCATACCTTATCAAATGAATTCATTGCCACAAGTAAATTTTCATTTAAAGTTTTGAATTAAAAAATCTATCGCTTGAAACTATTTAGTTTCCATTACTAATGGCGAGAAAGAACGTGCTGTTTTAGCATCACTAGTTACTTTCTCGCTACAGAGTAGAGAAAAAATTGTGTAATGTTGTGCAAAAAAACGGCGAATTTTTTGGCAGAAAAACTCTTATTGCAGGGCTCGGGAAATGAAGAAGTGAAATAAATTTAGTTACTAAATTTAGAAGAATTCATGTTTTGTGGGACCTTGATACCGAAAAATCGAATGATGACACAACGTCTGTCTATCTGTCCGTCCGTCCGTCCGTCTGTGAACAACACTTGCGGCTAAACCGTGCAGGGGATTTTTTCCAAAATTGATATTCCCCAATTGATTTGGCTGGTGTCGCGTCTCTTTGAATTAGAAATCGATATTTTAATTGAGGGGGATTTTACATCAAGCCTCAAAACATTTTCAAAGTTTGAAAAAAACGGCTCCATCATGTTTTATTAAATTTTGCTGTTGGATATTTTGAAGAAGGATATGAAGTTCGATATTTTGTTGAACGAATGGTGCAGGTCTCATGTTTGTTGAAAATCCTGATTTTTCAAACATTTCAGAAGTTCAACATTATTTCGATGTCTTCATACAACTAAATTATTAAAGATAGGGATTTTTCCGTTAATGATATCTGCTCCTTAAATTTTGAAATAGGACATGTACAATTTTTGGAAAGTTTGAGTATTTTTTGCTTTATTTTGCGTGAAAATACAGGCGAGAAAGTACGTCCTGTTTAGGCACCACTAGTTTGAGCCTGTTTTTATTAAATATTTAACTTACCAAAAATTTTCCGAGTTACAGACAGGTCTCTGAAAGGTCTTTGTCGCGTAAGAGAATATGCGAAGTAAGTTCATTGTCAACACTTATCGTATGGAACACCTCGTAAAGTTAGAAAAATTAAAACATTTGACTTCATATTTCGAAATATTCCTAGAGACAATATTATTTTGCAATTTAAGTTGCCGAATACAAAGTAACCCCGAGCTGAAATGAAACTCCCATAATTCAATTGTCACCATGTATTTCACACGTGTGCACCGAAAACGTAGTCAATTTGAGATGAAGATGAGAGGGGCTTTTGTTCCTTCCTCTCATCAATAATGAAACACTTTAAAATTACACTCATCAAAATATCGCTATGTTGGTTTAATTCTACCACAATAATTATCTTTCAAATTTATTTAATGAGATTTATTAAATTTTCTTTATTTAAATTAAAATTCCTGTTACACAAATTCCTAGTTCCTTGGATTCTTTCTAGATGCGCTTCTGTCTAAAGCAAACAAGAAATACAGTACAAATTATTGTGCTATTCTGGAATAATTTTCTTACAGATACCGACTAAATTAGGATAGATTTTGTTTGTCAGGAGAAAAATTGTACTGCAAATAAAGGTATTTTGATCATTCCATTTATTGCTTATTGCCAGCAGCAGGGAGTTAGCTGCGTTGTCTGAGAAAGCTTCTTTGGCTTGTTGCAAGGTTCGCGCTGGTGGGATGAATTAAGACAGGCTTTCACCTCCCTATCTGGTGTTTCCGGTCCTTGGTAAGCAATCGTGACCAGCATTGCAGAGTTGAAAATACATGAGACAAGAGTTAGATGTGCAGATTGACCAGATGACCTCCTTTTGGGAGGACAGTCCTCGTGCGATCCGATACTTGTGAAATTTTTGGATTGGGTAGAACGTCAAAATATCCTCCTCTGTAGGCTGTAAATGTAATAGATCCCGCTTTTTCCAAACGTGGTTTAACGAGAGTTGGACCTGCTTCATACATTCGCCGAAGTGACGGCAAAGGATCGAATTACACTGCTCAGAAGAGTCAAATATGGGAAGTGGAGACTTATTTTCCCTTGAGTAAGATAGATATAACCCAGTGGCGAATTCTCCGATACACTGCGTATACCGCCGGTAAACGTAGAAATTCGAAGTGTATAAGTAAAATTTAATAAATCTGACAATTCTCTAAAAAGTTATTGAGATTTCGAATCCTTTAAAACATATGCAAAAGAATAACTCTTGTTTTGCTACCGAGAGCCAGTCACTCTTCCGCAACCGTATGCGATATGAAATGCGTGAATTCACGAACAGTTCTAAATGCTGTCGAGAGGATTCGCCCGGCGCAGGCGAAGACACCGCACGCCAGCCGCGATAATCCATGACTCCTCATGTTTCAAGGCAGGGGAGAGGGGAGGACGTGCTACTGGACTGTCGGTAGGCACCGCAAAATATTGCGATGGACAGTCCATCTCTGGCCGTTCGTAAGTTACGCTTCTCTCAATTGTTTGTGGAAATGCAGTGTGTTAATGATCCAGAAGTTAGTGATTTATGTAATTGTCTGATGGAATTGGGATTTCAGAAAAGCTCAAAATAAAACGCAACGATAGAGGTAGCTTACTTTAAGTGCGGTATACTTGAAATAATGTTCAGAATTCGCCACTATGACCCCTTCGACAAATCTCAACATGAAGATTTATGATCTCAGGAAGGTATGGGGTATACTTCCACAGCACCATAATCCTCTGGTTTTGTGTCTGACTTCCATCAAACGCCATACTGTGATCTGGTCCGTTCAGTTGGCTTGCTTCAACTCGAGTAATGTCGTGTTAATAAACAAGAAAGAACGATGCCTAACAGAGAACGTGCTTAACCGGCATGGTATCTTCATCCGTGATTTGCCTCTGACCGGGAAGTCCTAGGTTCGAGTCCCGACACTGGCAAAATTTTCGACTTGTCAGGTCGAATTCAGTCACTCTCTGGAGGACAATTCTAGAGGCCGGCTGCACTGATCGGTAGTTTTCTGTGGTTTCTCCGATTAACGCTAGGCGAATACCGGAACAGAACCCCAATAAATGGGCCATGGACCGCGCGCGATCTTTTCTTCCCCTTCCTTGTCTTATCCTAACCCCTTACACTAACATGCACTATACAACCACATATTCGCCGGGAGACCGGTCGGGAGCTTAGTGCTTGTCCGGCTGGGCGGTGCCCCGCTGGTGGGAGATACCTGGATGGGGAAAACACCACTACCCGACGGTAGGTCGGCACCGGATCTCGCCGTCTAGCGAGGGAAGATCACCGCCATCTCCCGAGGGGGAACATGTACTACACTTACGGCACTAATGACCTAAGCTGTTGACGCGCCCGGAATCACTAACAGCTAACAAACGAACCTTGAACTATCTGTTATTAAAGCATGTAATTCTGGCATTTCAACCACTAACATTTTAAATATTTTTTTCTCAAAACTTCATTTTCCGACTTTTGGCAAAATTGCACCCAGAAACAATATTTCACCCCAAGACCCGTTCCATTAGAATAACGTCACACTGTGCGGTGCTACGGAAACGGGTCAGCAGTAAACAAACGCCAGCACCCTGCGCTTTCTGCTAATGTTGTCGCGCCTTTCTTCCTGGAAGGGGCGTGCAGGGAGATGTACGCCCCTTCCATTGAATGGGGATCCGCTTCTTGCAGTCGACCATTCGCCAGTGTCAATGTCCGAGGTGAGGTATTTCGATTTATTACCTTGAGGTTGGTTGAGGGAAACCCCGCTAGCCGACGGTAGGTCGGTGCCGCTTCTCGCCATCCTGCGGGTGAAGATCACCGCCCAATCCCCATGAAAAACATGCACTACACTTACGAGACTAATGACCTCTGTAGTTGACATCAATAACAAACAACCAACGGTGATTTGCAGGAAAGAAATCAATTTATTGAAAAGAAAATTTCGGACAGTGATATTTCGTGTGGTTTGTTTTTGGTGTTTCCGGGCGCGTCAACTGCTTTGGTCATTAGTCCCGTTAGGTGTAGTACATGTTTGTTCTCTGGAGATGGCGGTGATCTTCCCGCTGGATGTTGAGACCGGCGCCGACCTACCGTCGGCTAGTGGGGGTTTCCCCAACCAGGACACTTCCACCAGCGGGGCACCGCCCCAGCCGGGACAAGCTCTAAGCTCCCGACCGGTCTCCCGGAATATGTGGTAGTGTAGTGCATGTTACTGTAAGTGTGTGGTGTAAAGAAGAGGAGACAGATCGCCGCGGTCCGTGGCCCGTTTGGTAGGGTACTGCTCCGGATTCGCCTGGTGTTGATCGGAGAAACCACGGAAAACTACCGATCAGAGCAGCCGGCCCCTAGAATTCTCCTCCAGGCAGCGACTGAATTCGACCTAGCTGAAAAGCTAGTGTCGAAAATCCTGCCGCCGTCAGGACTCGAACCTAGGACCTCCCGGTCAGAGGCGCTGCAGTGACATCAGTTGATGCACTGAGCTACCGCTCCCGGCGATATTTCGTGTGAAACATATATTGTCTGTTCAGAATCAACTCCTTCAGAGTCAGACATAGTGAGGCAAAGCAAAACATTGAGCATCTGCATTCCTTAAATGTGTTGAATGAAGTGCAATTTCTTCGAAATTGATAACCAATTTTTTTCATGCATCCCAACTCCAGAGATCTTCAAATTGTTTTAATGAAGTTAGGGCCTGTCTTTCTAATAAAGAAAATCAGAGCATCCATAGCAATGACTGCTTTTCAAAACGAAGTTTTTGTCACATTGGTATGACATACAACTCTTTCACACTTTGACTACCTAACGAACAATAATTAGCTCTGTACTCATTCCCCAAGGACATAGTTTTTTTCGACGCACTAAAAAAATTGGGCAGCGCAACGCGGACTGTTGTGGGAGTGGCGGTGGATTGATTAAAGATACCAACAAATAAAAAAACAAACCTATGCAAATAGCATTACATTTACACAAAAGAAACCAATACTCGCAGTTAGATACATTTGACACAAAAGAAACATGGTATGAAAAACACTACAAAAATTGACATTATCTGTTTAGTTCAATACAAAAAAATGATAAAGAAAATGTTGATTTATCCAGATTACTGCCCCGCAATTCGAGAGCACGAGCGTTTTCACTCCTTTCTGTAATCAGTGTGCTTACATTTACCAACACGCGCCCCACCCTAAAGTCTACCCTGATGCATTGAGCAAATGCTGAGATGGCCCCTTGTTTTCCTTCTGGACATAAATGTAACTTCATTTTCTGTGCACGTCTTCTAGAATTCAGTGGGAAATACAATTATTCAAATTATCGTTTCCATGTTGTCGCGGCAGGAAGTAATAAGAGCCAAAATGTATTGCTTATTTATCTTTGAAAATAGATTTTATTACATGGGAGTTTTTTTTCTCCCTTTCAAAAATTCAAAATTTAAGTAGTATATGACTTAGTGTAGGGATCACAGAATTTTGAAAATGTGCACACAATTCACTTTTCCCCATAGCACGTCATACGCAGTTTTTTGACGTAAAATAAATAAAAAATAAAAATAAAAATACCCTTCAATGCTTGATTAAGGCCTTTCCTTCAAAACCTCCCCATTTCCACTTATCTTTTACTTTTACTTTATCCTCCTTCTCCGTAATGGCACCAATCACGGCATGTGTCCCCGCCACTGCCCTTGGAGAAGACAGAGAGAAGCACCTTGCAGCGCCCACAACAACTTTTCGAATCACTTTTAGCTCACCCAAGGAACTTATTCACCGTAACCGACATGCCACGCAAAGTGATCGTCCTTTCAGCTCTCCGGCCGAAGTCCTGTCGCCAAGCACACGACGCCATTCCTCGCGCCTGTCTCTACACCCTTCTGCACCTTCCCCTCTCAGCCCGGCTGCTTCTATAACCCCTATATACCCATATACTGCTCCGAAGCCTTCACTCACGACCCTGGCCCGGTCACCTGAGCTGTCATGACCCATGTAGATACACCACACTTCACAGTAATTGCACCACAACGCGATTTCCCATTCCGATATCTTCTGTACTACTGAAGAAAAGAAATGACTAAAATGACTTACATAAGTAATATATAAACTTATCAATGAAGAATAAAATTTTAAAAAATTGAATCAAGGGGGAGCTTGATTTCCTAATCAAGAGATGTTTGCTTACGAGTGCAATAATTGCGTGAACTTTCTATGTTCAGGTTAGGAGGTCTTAATCGCGTAACATTACTGTCCGTTTCAAGAACCTGCTCGCCTAAAAAGAGACTTGTTAACGTACAAAGAATTATGAATTTATTTTACATTTTTGCTGCATACAATAAATAACAAAACGATTTTCTAGAATGTAAGACAAAACGAAAACCAAGAATTCGTCGTTTAAACATAGACTTACCCCTTGGCAAAAATGTTTTACAAGGCAGAATTTAAAAAGAAAATAAATATGAATATTAAATAAATAAATTATGTTGTAAAGTACATAAATATAATTCAAATCTCGATTATTTGATAGAAACACAAGGCAAAACCGGGAGCGGTAGCTCAGTGCATCAACTGATGTCACTGCAGCGCCTCTGACCGGGAGGTCCTAGGTTCGAGTCCCGACAGCGGCAGGATTTTCGATACTAGCTTTTCAGCTAGATCGAGTTCAGTCGCTGTCTGGAGGAGAATTCTAGCGGCCGGCTGCTCTGAGCGGTAGTTTTCCGTGGTTTCTCCGATCAACACCAGGCGAATGCCGGAGCAGTACCCTACCAAACGGGCCACGGACCGCGCGCGATCTTTCCTTCCTCTTCCTTGTCCTATCCTCTCCTCTTACACACACACATAACATGCACTACACTACCACATATTCCGGGAGACCGGTCGGAGCTTAGAGCTTGTTCCGGCTGGGCAGTGCCCCGCTGGTGGGAGAGTCCTGTTTAGGGGGAAAACCCACTAGCCGACGGTAGGTCGGCGCTGGATCTCACCATCCAGCGGGGAAGACCACCGCCATCTCCCGAGAAAAATGCATGCACTACACTAACGGGAGTAATGACCAAAGCAGTTGACGCGCCCGGAAACACGAAAAAACCAACCAACCACAAGGCAAATGTATTGTCGTATGAAGCCACCATTCTACGTTAAACTTCGAGGATGCTTCGTGCCACAGTAGGCGGAATAAGCTGAGCTATCCCTAAGAATCTAGAAGAAGGCGAGAAATAGCTCTTCATAGCACAAGCAAAAATTGTAAATTCAAATGTCGTTTTTTAGCGAATTAATGCCGTGCGTACGCGCACCAAGTTCATTTTTCTCTTCTTATGCGTATTCAATGCCGCGGCGGCGGCGATGGTGTAGCGGTTAGCGTATCCTATACCCAAGTTTGCGGGTTCAAACCCGATCGAAGCCGTGAATTTTTAAGGGCGAAAAAAATCCTTCGTACGCCTTCCTTCGGAGGGGAAGTAAAGCCGGCTGTCCCATGTTAGTAATTTACTGCATGTAAAAGACCTCAAGCCTAAATGATGCCTCTGAGCAAATTAAATGCTTTTCGTCGCGCAAGTAATACCTTTTTCTCCATGATTGGTGAAAGGAGCGTAACGAAATTTGCTGGTCAGACGGAAGAGAGGCCTCATGGCCTGAGTCTCGCCCGTAAAATAAGGCAAATTCAATTCAATTCATTGACGCGTCTTCGCCGCCGCCCGGTGCTGCGGGTGAGACGGTCTCGTCCGCCTGACGCCGTGTGACAGCTGAAGGCCAGGGACGGACAAGTGAGCGCGCATGCGCATTGAGGAGGCCAACACCACCTAGATACAAGGCCGTGTAGTTTTTGAACGACAATATGGCGACTAGACAAGGCCGACTTGTTCGAGTTGAGGCAATCCAATTGTGTACTTTGAGTAGTAAATGTAGCTTTCCAGTTGTGGTTACGTAGATCTAGTCTGTTGTTGATAATAGTGTGAATCATGGTGAGTGAAGGCCGAGTTCCCAGGAAACGGAATTAGGATAAAAAGTGAGAAGTGTATTTATTTATTTATTTTATGTCAAAAAACAGTTAAAACTGCGTATGACGTGCTATGGGGAAAAGTGAATTCTGTGCACATTTTCAAAATTCTGTGATCCCTACACTGAGTCATATACTACTTCAATTTTGAAAATTAAAATAAAACGCTCTCATGTAATAAAACCTATTTTCAAGGATAAATGTGCAATAAATCTTGGGTTCTTATCCATGATGTCCTTCGTCAAGGAATAATACTTCCTGCCGCAACAACATGGAAACGATAATTTGAATAACTATATTTCCCAATGAATTCTAGAAGACGTGCACAGATAATGAAGTTACATTTATGTCCAGAAGCAAAACAAGGGGCCATCTCAGCATTTGCTCAATGGATCAGGGAAACTGGACGAAAAACCTGATCGAGATGGGGGTCATTGACCCGGAAGCTGTAGTACAATAGTTGTTACAGGTTGTTTATACTCATTTATACAGTCCAAATGGTAAATAATGCATTATGTATCATTGTTAGAATTAATGTTACTTTTCTTGTGATGCTCAGTATAGTCTCTAATTCTATCGAAACAGTTATGCAGCAGAAACGATTTACTTTGGATTTAAACTTTTCTATCGAATTTAATCGTTTAATGTCATCTGGCAAATTAAAACATGTATTTATGTGAATTTTTGTAATAGTTTGATACTGTCACCTGATGAATATGATGTCTACTCGAGTGTTATAGTAATAGACATCGGCATTTTCTGAAAATATATTTCCGCCCTTAAGCAAATCATTTTTGACAAAAAACACTGATTCGTAAATAAACAGACAAGGTAATGGTAAAATTCCTAGATTAATGAAGAGAGGCTTACATGAATCACGTGGGTGGGATTTGGTTATTATTCGTACAATTCGTTTTTGTAATGTAAGTCTGGGAGCTATAAGATGTATTTCCCCAGAATATTATGCCATATCTCAGGCGGGAATGAACATTCGCGAAATATACACAACGAACACTATGAAGGCTGACTGAATTTGGAAGAATTCTGAACGCGTAGCATAATGAACTTAATTTTGTGTTCAATTCATTTAAATGGGCGTTCCATTTAAGGTTTGACTGAATTGAGAGACCTAAAAATGTTGTTGCCTTAACATCAGTCAATGGTACACCGTTCATTTTCAATGGAGCACAGAATTGTTTATTTGAAATGGAAAACTGCATTAAAACCGTTTTCTTTTCGTTTACTATTAATTTGTTTTTCGGAACCAATTTGAAACATCTGATATTGTACTATTTACGGTTTCTTTATTGCAAAGGATGTTCGTATCTGCAAAGAGAACCGTTCTTCCCTTTCGAATCGTCGAGGGCATATCGTTTACGTAAAGTAGGAGCAAAATAGGGTCTAAAATCGATCCTTGAGGAACTCCACGTGCAATGGGCAAAGATACGGAAAGGTGCGTACGTATGTTCCATCATTTCAGTAAGGCATTTCCACTCTCTGAGATCGTTGTTAGTGGTTAAGTTTATTGTTTACTTTCAGCTTTGTGAAGTGACTTTCGAACGTGGGAAGTAGAGAAGAATTCAGTGTTCTATTATGACAATGGACTAAAAATCAGTCCTCCTTTAAAACATACACGACTGTTTGGTCGAACTATGCCTTCTTTGTTGCCTAATTATCCTGCTTACTTGAATCGCCCAAGCAGTTCCTACAGAGAAAGCATCAAGAAAACAAATTGCGTTTAGAAAACGAATATCTTGCTTGCTGCTATTGAAGAAAGTGCGAAAGAAAACATTGCAAGATTTAATGAAATATCTTTCAGTAATTTTGGTGAACTAAAAAGGGAGTTTCTTATTTTGGACGATTATTTGTTTAATAAGAAATACAGTATTCTTTTTCAACATATTGATTCTGATTCTGCCCCTAAAATTATAAATTCAGTTGTGGAGGACAAAGAAGTGAAACTCAGTGTTGATTGTTGTAAAAAAAGTATTAAAACTGGCAGGCACTTCAATATTAGAGAGGTATGTAATGTGTGTTGGTTTAAGTGCGGTGAAGTGCTGGTAAGTGTAATTCAAAGCAAAAACAGTGCAGTGTAGTGTAGTGCAGTGCAGTTAAGTGTAGTGAACACGATCAAGTTAATAAGTTAAGTTCAATTAAATTTAGAATCACCGACACACAATTATTGGATATCATGACAGAGTTGAAATATTTGTTATAATACTTAATATTAGTGATAGTATGATTATTGCATCTTCGGCTTGTACTGTACTAATTTATTATTATTGTTATTATTATTGTTATTCATATTAATATTGTTATTATTATTGTAATTATTGTTATTTAGCTGCCACCGGGCCATACCCAATTGCAGTTCAAATAAATGTATGTATGTATGTAACACGAGGCGAATGCCGGAGCAGTACTCTAACAAACGGGCGACGGACAACACGCGATATTTCTTTGCTCTTCCGTGGCCTATCATCATTCCTTACTTCCATGCTTACACGTACATGCACTACACTACCACATAAGCTTGCCGAAGCTGCCAACGTTGAAAACCACCGTGTATCTTCTTACGTCAATGTCTTAACATACACAATGCCGAAGATTCTGCCAAGTATACCCTTCTTTGCGGTTTTTTCTGGACTGGCGCGAGAACGCTACTTATGAATGCAAACGTAATTAGAATTGGTACTCCTGCCGATACACTAGAAGAAGGAAAAGGGCTGGAGGAGAATTCTAGAGGCCGGCTGCTCTGTTCGGTGGTTTTCCGTGGTTACTCCGATAAACACCAGACGAATGCCGGAGCAGTACAGTGGTGAATTCTCCAACAACACCGCATATACCGCCGGTATACCTAGTAATCCGAAGTGTATAATAAATAGTTTGTAAGTTTTGTAATCCTCTAAAAAGTTATTGAGATTTTGAAAGTCTTAAAACAAATACGAAAAAATATCTGTTTGGCTACCGGGAGCCAGTCACTTTTCCGCACATGTCAGCGCTATGAAGTGCGGTACAGTGAGAAGCTTCCAACAGTTCTAAAAGCTGTCCAGTGAATTGGCTGGGTACAGGCGAAGGCATCGCATGCCAGCCGCGATAACCTAAGGCTCCTCGTGTTTCAAGGGCGGGGAGAGGGGAGGATGCGCGTCCGGACGGTCAGTCGGCACCGCAAAATATTGCAGTGAGCAGTTCTTCTCTAATCGTTCTTAAATTACGCTTCTCCCAAGTCTTTTGTGAAAATTGAGTGTGTCAATGATCCCGAAATTAGTGGTTTGTGTAATTGTCTTATAGAACAATTATTAAGGACTTAATTTCATAGTATTGGGATTTCAGAAAAGCTCAAAATAAAAGACAACATTAGAGGTCGCTTCCGTAAAGTGCGGTATACTTGAAATAATGTTCAGGATTCGCCACTGGAGCAGTGCCCTTACAAACAGGCCACGGATCGCGCGCGATCTTTTCTACCTCTTCCTTGTCCTATCCTCCCTCCTTACACACACACTTACACTAACATGCACTACACTACCACATATTCCGGGAGACCGGTCGAGAGCTTAGAGCTTGTCCTGGCTGGGGCGGTGCCCCGCTTGTGGGAGATATTTGATTGGGGATACCCCGTTATCCGACGGTAGTTTGGCGCCGGATGTCACCCTCCAGCGAGGGGAAGATCACAGCCACCTCCCGAGCAAAAACACGCACTACACCTACGGCACTAAAGACCATAGTAGTTGACGCACCCGGAATCACCAACAATCAACGAACGGGATGAAGGCTATGCCTTCTCAGGTAACGAGAAGTGAAACGGCATTAGGATGGGCACGAGACAGCAGACCGCGGGTGCAGCCCGACGATTCCTCGCGGGCTACCTCGGGCAGTATAACGTTGTACAAAGACCAAAACAGCGCAAGGGCTACCTCGGCAGTATAACGTTGTACAAAGACCAAGACAGCGCAAGGGCTACCTCGGGCAGTATAACGTTGTGCAATGACCAAGAGTGCGCAAGGGCTACCTCGGCAGTATAACGTTGTACAAAGACCAAAACAGCGCAAGGGCTACCTCGGCAGTATAACGTTGTACAAAGACCAAGACAGCGCAAGGGCTACCTCGGCAGTATAACGTTGTACAAAGACCAAAACAGCGCAAGGGCTACCTCGGGCAGTATAACGTTGTACAAAGACCAAAACAGCGCAAGGGCTACCTCGGCAGTATAACGTTGTACAAAGACCAAGACAGCGCAAGGGCTACCTCGGGCAGTATAACGTTGTACAAAGACCAAAACAGCGCAAGGGCTACCTCGGCAGTATAACGTTGTACAAAGACCAAGACAGCGCAAGGGCTACCTCGGGCAGTATAACGTTGTACAAAGACCAAAACAGCGCAAGGGCTACCTCGGCAGTATAACGTTGTACAAAGACCAAGACAGCGCAAGGGCTACCTCGGGCAGTATAACGAAGTACAAAGACCAAAACAGCGCAAGGGCTACCTCGGGCAGTATAACGTTGTACAAAGACCAAAACAGCGCAAGGGCTACCTCGGCAGTATAACGAAGTACAAAGACCAAGACAGCGCAAGGGCTACCTCGGGCAGTATAACGAAGTACAAAGACCAAGACAGCGCAAGGGCTACCTCGGGCAGTATAACGAAGTACAAAGACCAAGACAGCGCAAGGGCTACCTCGGCAGTATAACGTTGTACAAAGACCAAAACAGCGCAAGGGCTACCTCGGCAGTATAACGAAGTACAAAGACCAAAACAGCGCAAGGGCTACCTCGGCAGTATAACGAAGTACAAAGACCAAAACAGCGCAAGGGCTACCTCGGGCAGTATAACGAAGTACAAAGACCAAGACAGCGCAAGGGCTACCTCGGGCAGTATAACGAAGTACAAAGACCAAGACAGCGCAAGGGCTACCTCGGGCAGTATAACGAAGTACAAAGACCAAGACAGCGCAAGGGCTACCTCAAGCAGTATAACGAAGTACAAAGACCAAGACAGCGCAAGGGCTACCTCGGTGGGCACTGCGAATGAAAAAAGAGCGGTTTACGCTGGGGTGGTCGTTCCATTTTGCCCCGGAAGGGTCCTTTTAGCGCAAGTTAATTGGCAACCGGATACGGAGTCGGGCAAAAACAGGAATAAGAAAAGGCAGACTGACATAAATAAGAATCTTCATCTTAGAAGTAATATTTAAAATTTTCAATCTCTAATAATATTTTTAAAATGTACAAATGTGTATTTTTTTTTTGTTTGAATTGAATTTTTAAGTACGGATGTCTGTTACAGCTTATTTTATGGCGGACGACGGCTATGATGTTTGGCTGGGAAACTCGCGTGGCAACTACTATTCACGGGAGCACGTGAACTTTACTGCTAAAGATAAGGAGTTCTGGCGTTTCAGGTGAGATACAATCTTCCAAACGTCACAAATAACTTATATTCTGAATATGTTTTTCAACTGCAAACTAATTTTGTTCATGTAAATTAATTATCCTTTAGCTGGAATGAGATGGGGATGTACGATACCCCAGCAATGATCGATTATGTATTGAAAGAAACTGGACAAGACAAACTTATTCACGTTGCTCATTCTATGGGCAACAATATATATTATGTTATGCTGTCTAACAAGCCGGAGTATGTGAATAAAATCCGACTTAAAATTGATATAGCTCCATCAGTATTCTGGGACAACATGAAAGCACCTATTGGCAAATTAATAAGAGACAATCATCGTTTAATAAAGGTATGGAGTACAAATTTTAGTTAAACAATAAAATTAAATGTGTCACATTTCGAAAAATGTAGTGCTGTAGCATGAATATTATTCTTAACCCTATTTTCTGATTAATTATTATAATTAAATTATACTCCCTTGACAAAATAAATTATTATAGAAGTGTGATTTAAAAAGCATAATTTCTCTAACTAAATGTAAATTAAATGATCGTATTTAACTTAAGTTTGGATATCAATGTACGAATATTTGTGTTGAACTGGTAAATCTTATAAGCAAAGTGAATTACTCATGTCATCCTAGTAATTGTAATATGAAGAGTTCCTCGTGGTGAAAGTACCTGACTGATTTTTTTTTAACGACTTGCCGTAGAATTATCGAATATTATTTAATTTTTTATATTTGCAATTTGATTTGAGAATCTATTGTTGACTTATAAATGTTACGAAATTATGATTATTTTTATTTGTTCTTGCTATTGTATTTTGAGAGAGAATTTGGAAACCGAATTAGAACTTACACCAGGGTGTCTGACCCAATTCTTGACATATCTCTCATTTCCAATTTTACATTTGCGCATAGTACGTATTACGTAATTACACTAAATATGTTTGATAGGTCATAATGGATCTTCAAAGTACATATGAGTTATTGAGACCAAGCCCTGCTCGCAAGGCGTTCTACTTCTTCGGTTGCCATAAGAATTCCTCCCAACGAAAACTGTGTGGCAGTCTTTTCTACGCTTCTGTGGGGGTATCAGGAGTTCGAGATAAGGTAAGATAAACTTTATAATTTATTCGAAATAATAACATAATTTGTATGTGAAAAAGCTAAATGTGCCCTCATTGAATAAAAAGGAAAATAATATTATTGAAAATATTTACAATACACTTATTACGCATTTAATCTATTATTTTTACTTTCTCGTTTACATGCGTATATACGGAGTAATATACGAAGTATAGAGAAAGTTATGTAATGCTGCGAGAAAAAACCGTATGATTTTTTCCGGGGTGTTCCTACATATATTAAAGATACAAATTTTTCCTTCAAATGAAATTTATTGCCCGTAAATAGTTTCTTCATTAAGGTCATGAAGACTTTTTTGAAAATTTTAGTAGTTTTCGTGCAATAGTGCGTGTAATATTTGCAATTTTATAAACATAACAAAAACAAAATTTTTTCAAAAACGGCTCCAAATTTTTTAAAATTTTGGCAGGGTTAGTGCCAAATGTGCCCTATTCGATGACATAAACGCCATATTGTTCTATTCTTTTATTTTTTCAAAACTTATAATGTATTATAACAACGTGAGAGACAGGTAATTTTTTACCTGTCTCTCACGTTGGTAATATTTACATTAGAGGCTATTTCTTCATATTATTATATTTATGAGTACATGTGCTTTAAATAATGTCAGATAAAATTTCTCAAACACTCAACAGTTTTCTGGCAAAATGAGCTCAAAATTTCGCATTTTGAGAAACGCTCACATGCCATTTTATTAAAAATTGCTCTACATTTTTTCTTCAAACTTTTTCAATGTTAAGTGCTAAGTGCACTGTTTAATGTGACGTAAAGTTCATTTTGGTGTATTCTTTTGTTTTGTTTTTTGAAAAATTACACACGTATTTTTTATCTCTTATAATAATGAAGTTAGTTAAAATAATAATAATAATAAAGACTAATAAAGTTAATACGCACATTTCCATCGATTTGTATAGATTATTACATTCATCATTGGAAGTGCTTCAAATGAAGTTTTTCGAAAACTCAAAAGATTCCTTGAAAAAGAGCTTCAAATTTCGCATTTACAGTAATGCTTGGTCACCATTTTCTTAAAAACGGCACCAAATTTTTCAATGAAAATTTCCATTTATGTCAATGATTTACTCTTCTTTAATATTTTTGAAGTAATATTTCGGTTATTCAATTAAGAGACCGTAAAGTTGAGAAAATGTAAAAAAAAAAAAAAATTAAAAAAAAAAAGTAATTTAGGCGACGATAGATGGCAGCTGGCAAGAGGATAAGGCAAGACCGTAAAGCCAGACCACACCATGGAAATTAGGAGACTTTACTACGAGAAAGTCTGTGCCATTCTGTAGCACCACTAGTTTAAATATAAATTGCAAATTGGTATTTCTTCTTTAACTTATTCTATCTAACAATTTCAGACCATGAGGAGAAACGTGAAAACGCATCCTCTCCGAGGGCGAAATTTAACAGCATATCCTTTCTTGCATTATTTCTAAATTTGCAATTTCCGAAAATTCAGAGAGTTCACCGAATATGTGACCCGCGCCATTCATTTAAGCATCTCATCCTCTATTTGTGGAAACAATTTAAAGAAAAAATGTGGAGCGGTGTTTGAGAAAAAATGTTTGTTCTTTTCATTCCTTACATTTCACTCCAAATTACAAGAAAACTACTTATAGTTTTCAAAAGTTGAACACGAAATGATTCAAAGGAAGTTTTTAAGGAACTGATTTCATTAAGGAAAATATCTCCATCTTTAATGCTATTTTAATTTTAATTTTTTAAATACTCTTTAATACAACTATAGTTGTAGGAAGACAACCCAAAAAATTGCACTTATGCAATTTTCCAAAAATCTGATAATTAAAAAAAAAGATTTCAACGAAATCATGCACCATTCTCTTAAGTGTCGGAGAATTGACGACAGAAAAACTCTTACGCATAACTTTCTCTTCTTACGAAGCACCTTCATAAGAAGAGTACCGAAGTACCTTCGTAAGGGGGAGAAAGTAAAAATCACCGTAATTGATTAATTCGAAAACTCAGGATAATATACTCAAAGATACGGATGTTTTATTATGGCTTGTTTGATGTTTGCTTTGTTAAGACTTTTTTGACAGTTTATTTGTTATGGTTTTCTTTGTTTTGACAGAACAAACTGCCCATTCATTTAGCTCGCATGATGGAATCGACCTCTGGGCCCACAATGGTCCATTTAGCTCAAAATGCCAAGTCGGGTAAGAGAAATCTTGTTACAGAACCTACGTACATTTCAAACAAATACCACCATTAATAGTTATCTATGTATCAAGGGTGTTAAGTAGATGTTTCTGACCCGAGGGCGACTTCCAAACCCGAGGGGCTCTGGCCCGAGGGGTTGGAAATCACCTGAGGGGCAAAAACATCTAGTGACGCCCGTGGTGCATACAAAACTTTATGGTTTGCTAGTTCGTTGCTGAATTAAACGAGAACTCGAAACATTTTGTAATTTGTCTAGCGTCTAAAGTGAAAAGATGCATTGTAATCGTCATTTGTCAATAAGACGTCAGATAAACAAAACTGAGTGGTACTATTTACTATTGTAATTTTTATTGGACTGATTTTTCGTACAAAATGAAAGAATATTGTGAAGTTCCTGCGGAAATTCTCGCAAAAGCTAACAAAACTACGACAGTGATTTTCAGTAAAATTTCGAAAAATATATTAAGATGTTGATGGTGTATTTGAGAGTTATATAACAGTGTAACTGTTTCTATACAATTAGAGACTATACTGAGCATCACAAGAAAAGTAACATTAATTTTAACAATGATACATAATGCATTATTTACCATTTGAACTGTATAAATGAGTATAAACAACCTGTAACAACAATTGTACTACAGCTTCCGGGTCAATGACCCCCATCTCGATCAGGTTTTCGTCCAGTTTCCTGATCCATTGAGCAAATGCTGAGATGGCCCTTGTTTTGCTTCTGGACATAAATGTAACTTCATTTTCTGTGCACGTCTTCTAGAATTCAGTGGAAATACAATTATTCAAATTATCGTTTCCATGTTGTCGCGGCAGGAAGTAATAAGAGCCAAAATTTATTGCTTATCTATCCTTGAAAATAGAGTTTATTACATGGGAGTTTTTTTGTTGTTTTTTTTCTCCCCTTTCAAAATTCAAAATTTATTGCTTATTTATCCTTGAAAATAGATTTTATTACATGGGATTTTTTCTCCCTTTCAAAATTCAAAATTTATTGCTTATTTATTTTTGAAAATAGATTTTACTACATGGGAGTTTTTGTTTTTTTCTTCCCTTTCAAAATTCAAAATTTAAGTAGTATCAGACTTAGTGTAGGGATCACAGAATTTTGAAAATGTGCACACAATTCACTTTTCCCCTAGCACGTCATACGCAGTTTTTAACTGTTTTTTGACGTAAAATAAATAAAAAAGTGTGAATAACAGTGTAAATTGCGTTTTAAAACGCAACTTTTAGGTTATTTGCTTCCATTGCCAAAAGGAATATAGAATATGTTATAACACCACCAAAAATAACATTTCGAGGATGTGCCTTACACATCTTAATACTACGAGTAGTACTGCTACTCAAGAAACATACTATGCCTCTAAAAATAGGTGATACGTAATAGTGAAATATGAGTGACTGGTGGCAATTGTATATTCACGGCAACATTCCAAAATTGCAATTTTCATGTCAATTAAGCAAAATAATGTTTATGACGAGTTATTTTACTTATTTGAGCATTATGCCATTTATTTATTGTATTTGACTTGCATTGTAACTTTAATAAATTGAATTCATAAAAATGTTGTATGTGTTGTGTTGGTATTAGAGCGGGCCATAAAGTGTGCAAAAGGCCCTCGGGCATAAAGAATCAGAAAGGTCCACAATGGTATTAACAACACCAGGTCCGTAAACACACAGCAATGAACTAGTAAACTATAAAATATTATACATTACAATGAAACGATGATTCCAGTCAATTGATATATATTTGACAGACGTTTCGACCTACGTTGTGAGTCCTCTTCAGTTTCTGAAAGGTCAATTCATCGACCAATCAATTACAATCTATTACATAATAAGTTACAAAAATAGTGATAGTTATAATATGTGAACGGCGAGACAGACGCGTGTTACCTGTAGAATTGGCAGGTAATGTGTAACACCTTCATATGGTCTGTATGCCCATGTTAAAGTGCCTTCCACGATGGATCAACCCAATTTCTCAACGTCCTTTAACATGGTCATTTTGACCATAATAAGGTGTTCACTTTTATAAGTTCCTAGTTATTTATTTTTCATATCAACATGTACACCTGACCTCACAATTCTACAGGTAACACATGTCAGTCTTACCGTTCATATATTATAGCTATCAATATTTTTGTAACACATTACGTAATAAATTGTAATTGATTGGTTGATAAATTGACGCTTTCAGAAATTGAAGATGACCTTACAATGTAGGTCGAAACGGCTGTCAAATATATATTAATTTAATTGACTGGAATCATCGTTTCATTGGTTTATCCAGTGGTCCCTGATTTATTTTATTAAAATATTATAATTTGTGTGCATTATTGTAGGCCGGTTTTGTCAGTTTGACTACGGACCTCAAGGCAACATAAAACACTACGGAACACCGTACCCACCAGAATATGACCTGAAGAAAGCCACGGCACCCACTGTACTCTACACATCAACTGGGGATGATCTTGTCCCGGCTGATGTAAGTAGAGATTCTTTTCATAAAACTTAATCGATTGGAAGTACTGTACTATGCTTTCGAGACGAGTTGAAATCCATTTTCTAGTGAGACGCTCTGCCTCTTAAGAAACAAAATTCAATTATCTGATTATTTACGTAAAACGTAACCGTATTGTCTATCCACTTATAACTCATTGCATTTTCATTTAGAGTGAAATGATGGTAGTGCATGCACTTGTCTGAATGTGTTGGCGACATGGGCGTCCGCGCGCAAAGCGTGCATGCATGTGTGAAATTCTTTCTTTTTTCTCTGATATTTTACTATTGTCCAGTCCGGATCCTATTTCAACAAACATCTAATACAATTAAGGGGATTCTTTCCACTGCCATTGATAATATTTATTCTACCGTTGCTCAGCTACGCTCACAAATTCCCTCAATGTTAAAACTAATTTATTACATTTACTTCCAATTTAATGATAGGTTCGACTTACAACATGTTACAACTTACCAGTTGCATATGAAGGAGTAATTCTATACAGAATCACGATTCCTGGAAGTTCTATTGATTGAAACCAATTATTATTAATGGCAACTAATATACATTATCGGCCTTTTTCAACAATAAACATGTAGCATTTATTCTTACAAATGTTACAAATTCTTTCGGTCTCATCAGAATTGCTTTTCAATGTAGAACATTAACACACCGTACGATTTTGAATATAGTTCGTAAGCTTACTATAATATCTTGATACATGGCTTCTCGTCTCACTAACGGAATGTTGTCTATGGAATCCTTGGTGTGCCAATTCTCGCGTTCTAGCCTAAATCAAAAATGTTCCAGAATGTCGTCAACGATTACTATTAAAAAGACTTAATTTTTCCACAAAATTAATACGAGGTCGCGACTTTCCTTACTGTGTTTCATATGAAACACCTACTCGCGACTGACTATATTCAGCTACTTATTGAAAAATTCTTCCACATACGACGCTACCCTAATATACATTCCTCGAAACACGGAGTCTATTTTAATTCTAAATTCCAACTACTATACATTAATAAAATTTCCAATTACATTTAATACTATAATTTAAACAATACCCAGCTCTCAAGCCTCAAACTAATGATAAATTTCCGCCTCATTATCATTTAAATAATATCCAGCCTATGCTGAAAATACGTTCGCAACTCACCAACCGCTTACATGTGTTCGCTTCAACATTTTCTAGAGGTTGATTCCATGCGTCCTTCCACAAGATCACGGCTCTCAACGCCCTCTCTACTCCTTTTTCATATAATGTGTTCGGGGCCGTGTCCATCAGCACAGCCTATGACACCAAGCATGGAATATTACATCTTGTTGATCGGTTGTCCTAACAACGCGTATTCTTTGACTTCCGATTTTGCATACAAAGTCATTATTCCTAATCCTGGATGCCAATTTTATCATTCAAACTAAACCCGGGGTTCTTGGCTTATTACACATGAGTTTTGCTCGTAACACAGATGTTCATTGTAAAATATTCCCGTCACTGCGAATACAGTTGTCTGAAGTTTGGAAAATGTCTAGAATTCTTCCTTTTCCCTCGTCTTCCCGCAGAACTATTGTTATGCACAAATAACTCTCACCTTATAGGTAGTCATTCTAAAAAGGTTAAATAGCCAAGTACTAAAGATTTTCAAATAAATTATCTACAGAAAAATTATCTACTTTAAAAAACTCACACTTGCAAAAATAACCATTGAAAACCTCACAGCCATAGTCTCTCCTTCCCCGTTTGGGTCCCCGTGTTCTCTCTGGCACGTACAGTGACACACAAAACTATTCGGACATTTATTAATTTAATAAAAAAATTGCTTAAATTTTCTTCAGAAAACCGCATCATTTGTTAGCGCATACATTTGAAAGAATAAAATGTTCTTATATACGTAAAAATTATAAATACTTTCAAAAATATGAATTCCTTTGATTAAAAGAAAAAATGAATCGCATTGGCAGAGGCTTTTATTATTTTTCGGTGTTGTCTGTTGATGACTGGTTTTTTTGGTAGGGAGAACATCGCCTTTTCGAAAAAGGCGGCGTGGTTCTCCTAAAGCAAGGCTACATAAATATCCAAATAAAAAGAAAACGAAAGATCGTAGAACAAAACGGGTTTCGCCATGATAATGAGAATGTATCAAAGGTTCTGATTCTGTTAAAAGACAAAAATAAAACGGATTTCCTGCGATTTCCCCCCTTATTTTTGGAGTATATTAAATCTTAAGTGTACATTTTTAAATATTTTTTTACTGAATCGTTGAAGAAAATTAAATGTTTTTGACTCCTTTCCTTGCATACGCGCGAGGGAATCAGCAGGGCCGCAGAGATGTTCACTTTCGGGCCGCTAACTTAAGTGAGGAGCCTGCCAGTGGATAGACACCGGCTGGCTCTGCCGCGCATGCGCACTAGAGGGCGCGCGCTATCTATCTCCCTCTCACTCGCATTCACGGGGTAGAGAGGCGCAGAGAGCCGGGAGGCACGGACTTGTACCGCGCTGCACGTCCAACGGCAGTGAAGTCTTTCCTCAACGACTCGTTTCGCTTAACGTTTAAGGTGAAGCTGAAGAGTAATCTGGGAGCCTTAGAATACCCAAAATATTTTTAAAAAAATTTGTCGTTAAGGTACATTATACCCCAACGTGCAAACATTTTAAGTATTGTTTAATAACTTTTTCACATATTTATTGAATACATATATCTACAACGAAAACAAAAACATTAAGAAAAAAATTTGAAAATTTTGGGAGATAACAGAATTTAGGATACAGAAAGGCCCTGAATTGCGACATCATACCTTTAGATCTACTATCTCTAATGCTTCAATTCTTTTTTCTTGTGATAATAGATGAACTTGTGCCTGAACCAAAACAATACTTGTACTATTGGTATTTACATATTTTTAACAATTTTATTTCAGAAAATTAAAAAATTATAAAATTAAATATTTAAAATTACTCCATCGTGTTTAAAATGTTCGTCGTGAAATAATTGTTTCAAATGTTTAGTTTTTGTTTCATGCACTAGTTATATATTTTAGAATTTAAAAAAAGATTTTTTGAGGAAGAAAGAAAATAAGAGAAGATATAGACATATAAATAGAAGGCATAATCTATAACCATAGAGCTTTCTAGAGCATTACAAATTTTAAAGCCATTTCCCTGAAAGTTCACTTTTTGGCTATTATTGAAAACTTTAAACATCATTTCTCCAGTTCTATGTAAGATAACTCTGTGATTCTTTTTTTAAATTCTGAAATATATAATTAAGTAAAATAGTAAATGTCACACAGCTTCACAGGGCTCCTTAATTAGAAAAAAAATTAGCATTTTTCTCTACTGCAGAAGATACCAATAACTTCATCTTTTGTGAAAAAATCATAAATTTTATAAAAAAATAATTACCGTCCTTGGAGGGTTAACTTGCAAGTAGGAAAGAATAAAGAAAAGAAAACATTATTGGTTAATAAAAAGTTCTATGATACTTTGGAAGAGGGTTTATTGAAATTATTAAATAACTCTGGAATCTTGTTCCAGATAAATGGAAAATTGCAATACTAGTTCCAATTACTATAATTCAAAGAACTAACAAACCATCTGAATTTAGACCTATTAACACACTTCCACTGTAAGAAAAAATATTAGAAATAAGATGATATTTGTAAGTACTTAGAAACTAACAAAATAATAATCAAATTCAAAAGAGCTTTTGAAATTGAAGTTAGGAAGCTTTTACTATTGAAACTGAGCAAATGTGAAATTAAGGGAAGTTTGTGTAAATGGTTTCAATCTTATTTATAGAACAGGAAACAAAAAGTTAAATTTAATAATGTAATGTCTAATGATATAGATATCAAAAATGGAATTCCACAAGGATTGGTGCTAGGGCCTGTTCTATTTATTCTAAATATCAATGATATTAAAAGCTTTCTAAATAAAATTTGTCAATTGAATTGTAACACAGCTACTTATTGATAACACAATGGTTTATGTGGGGGGGAGAAAGTTCAGAAGATGTGGAAAGCAAATTACAGCAGATGGTGGAAAGTACAGAAAAGTGGCTACATGTGAACAAGTTGATATTAAACATTTAAAAAATTAAATTTATGATTACACACAAATTTAAAAAAAATGTAAAAATTGTAAGTTTAAAAATATAGAAATTAAAACATAAATGAAATTAAATAGGAGGAATAATTGTTAAAAATCTTAATTTTAAAAGCCATGTTGGGCATATAATTATAAAAACTGAGAAGAAAATTAATTTCATGGATAGAATAAGTAATTATATATTGAGTCTTGGTCGGATATGTATCCAGGCTCACATCCCAGTCAGTAAAACAATTCTTTGAACAAATTTAATTATTAGAATACATTTGTTACTCAGTAATATGATCAGAACTTGGATTCCTTTATTGTTGTAGAAATACTTCCGAGTGTAATTGCCTCCAAAAATGGTGTCGAGGGTGGTGACAATTAGTATATTAAAAACTAAAGTGCATAGAAAACTGAAGGCTAATGATTTTACCATGGTACACACCATGTACTTTACAACTTAAACTTACAAACTTAGCATTTACAAAAAGTCCATTCCAAATATGGATTTAATAAATTCTTTTAAGGTGCTGAGCACCTTGACAGCACAGCTATCAAGATTTTTTTTAATGCACTTGACACAACAAAGAATGTTAGTATTGTACACTATACCTTTTATCCATACTAGCTTCTATTTACCCTCTTTACTTTAATCAATGTCAATTACAATAATAATTTTGTCCAATCCAGGTTCAATAAAAATGTTAAATTTTATATTCGGTAAACGTACGTCAATTTTCTTCAGATCGAACATATCTACACTTCACTGATTAACCAAAAGTCATCCAAAACCAACTGATTGTCACATCTAAATTATAGGATGTCATGTCCAAAAAGTGTCTTGAATTTGCTTTCATTCCAAATGATCTGTCATCAAGGAATCCATCAATATCCATACTTCTTATGACATCACGATGTCCCTATCAAACACTTCCTTTCTTCCTAGAGTATGTTGGATTATTCGCATGTTTGTTTAGCATCACCAGGCCACCAAGACTCTTTTGTCCTAATTTACATATATTCTGATCTAACACAAACAAACATGAAATATATCGTGTAACATGTCATGTCATGCATGTTTGAGTCAAACATTAGTGAAAACATTTCTTTGATTGCAGGGAGTGGTGCGACTATCTCAAGAAATACCAAATGCTTTGGAACTCTACTGGGTGCCAGAAAAGATTTTTAATCATTTGGATTTTCTAGTTCATGAAGAAACATATGATCTGCTTCTACATCACATGCTAAAAGTTATGTCAAAATATTAGTACTTTAAGCAAACAAACTAGCCATGTGCATGATTTTAAAATGCTTGGCTAAACAAAGTATTTTGCAAAATTGCAAGAAAACCCAAAGCATAGGATCTCAGTTGAATATTTGAGAGATGAGGAGTTTCATTTTAAAAGTACCATTGATCATAATTTGAAACATTGAAACTTGAGTAGGTTGCTTGAGTAGGACCACAATCACTTGTGGCTTATAGAATTTGGAAATATTTATTGAGTGTGAGTAAATTTCATTGATTTAGAATAATACTTGTAAATTAAAGAGGAATGATTACAGTCAATCAGGGAATGAATTAAAATCAGAAAGTTGCGTGAAATAAAATCAGAACGATTTGTTTGCATTCTCAGGGAATTACTGCAAAGGAAAAGGTTATTATTAACTAAAATCCTTTGGATTAATTACAAGTTATATAGAAAGGTAAATAACAAAACTAAATGAACTCCTATCTAGAAGACATGAAAAAAAATGAAAAATTAAGAAATGGGGGAAGCTCAGATTGTTAACTTTATCCAAAAATGTACACTGAGGATTAATAACAATTTCTTTAAGCATGATGTCAATAGAAAATGTTTGAAAGTTAATAGTTAAGTTAGAGCAGTACTTGTGGTACTTTTGTAGTGAAGTACTTGATCCTAGTGGAAATTTTTTCACTGTGTGGAATTTGAGTCATTTCTTCCATTTTCAATCAAATGGCAAGAAAATGAAAAAAAGAAATGGGGTGCAAGTAGCAAAGAAGAGTTCTGCAATTGAAACATTTTTCAGGTCAATACCTATTCTGCAGTTGTCATGGCTTATACATTGAGAGCATCTTCACATAACTAGGCCACACTTACAATAAATCTAAGAGAGAATGACAAGGAATGCTATAGCAAGGGTGAAACCGCAGATCCAAGAATTTCTAAATACGGAAAAGCTTACAAGGGAGGATGAGGATAATGAAGTGCAGTTCCTCTTGTGAGGAAAGGAAGGACAATAAAAGATAAGGGAAAATGACATAGGGATAGAAAATTTGCCTGAAGTCACTTATCGGCAAAAGTATGATCAGTCCTTGCAAAAAATGCTCAATAAGAAATAAGAATATTCATGAATAACAAAGCAATTTGGAATATTCAACAATGCAAATTAGTGTGATAAGATTAATTTATTTTACAAATAATTTATTTTATTTTAGAAATACTTTACGGGGTCAGACAAATAAGGAACAAGTGGATGTTTTAACAGTGAAGTGAAGGGATATGACGAAATAGCCAATTATTAGTGTCTAAAATTTGATAATTCTTTGCAATTAAATTATATATTCTTTGGATTGATATATAAATTCTCAGTTTTAAAATATACCAGGAAAAAATGATTTGCTAAATAAGCAATCAGGTCTTTCAAAACCCTTACTGAAATATTGATTTTGAGAGTGAATAAGAAATGCACTTATGTGAATCAGATCCACTGTTTCGAAATTTCTTCCATACCCTATGTTACTCATTTTCTGTTGTTCATTTATAAAGAATGTTAAGAAAAAATAAAATTCTATGTTACCTTAAAATTTGTTTTATTAACAATTATTTATACATGCATCAGACAACAATAAAGAACATCAACCTATAAAACATTTTGCTCAATAACCTCAATTCAAAATATTTTCTAACTGGCTTTTTCTGATCACACATCCACACATTTTCACTTCCACAGTAAAAAATATATTTATATATTTTTTATATATATATATATATATATATATATATATATATATATATATATATATATATATATATATATATATATATATATATATATATATATAAAACTGTGAATCCAAACAAGTAAATGAATTCAAACAAATAACATGTGACTCACACATAGAATGTTCAATTGTAGAAATTCCAAAGCTGAACATCTTCCTCCTAAGCATTTACGAGCACCTGATGGAAATCTTCAAATTTTCTTAAAAACTTAGAATTAATCTTGGATAAATTAACAAAGCGGCTCATTACTCTATCATAATCTGTGGTGATATAAACATTAACTTCCTACCAACAGCTAATAACACTCATGAAAAGAAAGAATTAAACTAATAAACTTAGTACACTCCTATAATCTAGATGCAATAATAGACACACCAACCAGGCAAACAAAGGACTCCCGAACAGCAATAGACCAAATCCTTTTAGACAAAACAAAACACACATACACAGTCACCACTAATGATACAGGGCTCAGTGACCACAATGCTCAATTACTCACTCTTAAAATAAATTCCACCTCACCTAAAGTGAACCTAATAAAGGAGTCTAGGAAGTATAATGAAAAACTTAAACAAGCTCATCCAACTACTAACTAATGAATCATGGCCAAGGGTATATGAAATAGATGACATCAACCTAAAGTTTAACACTTTCTTTAATACAATCAAACACTATTTCAACATCACACATCCACTACAGTATCACAAAACAAATAACACACAAAACAGCAAAGCATGGATAACAAAAGGTATTAAAATTTCTTGTGAAAGAAAAGAGAGCTTTATACACTCACAAAAGAACACTCGTCAATCATCAAATAGTAAACTACTATAAGCAATATACAGCTATACTCAAAAAGTTATAATAAAGGCCAAACAAGTGTCAAATGATGAATACATAAAAATCCAAAATAAAACAAAAGCTATGTGGAATATTGTTAAAAACATTACCAGCAAATAACAAAACACAAAATGTTGAACTAGTCCATGAAAACAGAAGAATAACAAACCCTAATGAAACAGCCAATATATTCAACAAACACTTCTCTGAGATTGCTGGTAGACTACTACAAACAAGAAAACCAAACACTACGCCTCTACAACCACCACCTTTCTTTAAAAACTCGCTTTCTAGCATGTACATCACAGAAACAACAGAGAAGGAAATACTTCAAATTATAAACAAAATGCAAAATAAACAATCCGCTGGGATAGACAACATTCCTGACTTCTTAATAAAAAGATTGCTCCATATATCATCAAACCATTAACATATTTATACAACCAATCACTAACTCTTGGCTCCTTCCCAAACATATTTAAAACTGCAGTAATTAAACCTATACACAAAAAAGGTAACAAGCAAGATGTAATGAATTATAGACCAATTTCACTCTTGTCAGGCTTTTCAAAAATATTAGAAAAGCTCTTCTATGAAAGGTTAAAAAGCTACTTGATACACTGTAACATTATCACTGACTCACAACATGGATTCAGGGAAAATCATTCAACTGAAACTGCTTTATTCACCTTTGTAAATGAAATCCTCATGGCATTAGAAAGGGAAAATCATTCAACTGAAACTGCTTTAACCTTATGGAATCCAAGAATTGCTTACAAGTGGATAAAATCATATCTATCAGACAGAAAGCAAATAGTAGTATTACCTTACCAAAAAGACAACAAAATAAATAATCATCACTCCGAGCCAAGGGATGTGATACATGGGGTCCCGCAAGGATCCACACTAGGCCCGATTTTATTTCTTATGTTTGTAAATGACCTGCCATCAATAATGGAAAACAACACAACCGATTCTTTGCTGATGACACTAATATAATATTCAAAGAAACAACAACCAAAGCTTTGCAAGACAAAGCCAATCCAGCCATCGACAAACTAATACAATGGATCCACCACAACAAACTAATCCTGAACAAAGACAAAACAATCACAATACCTTTCCACAACTCCCACTCAACACAACAATACTCACCAAATTTAACATTAGAAGGAAACAGCATCACACAAGCACAGAAAACAAAATTTTCGGAATCACCATACAGTCTAACCTTAAATGGAACTCACACCTAGAAGATATTAATTCAAAATTGAGCAAACTTAATTATGCTCTTAGAATAATAATAAGAAACAGCACCATTGAGACAGCTCGAACAGTGTACTTTGCAAATGTGCACTCTATTCTCAAATACGGATAATAATATGGGCCAAGCACCAGAGGCTAAACAAACATTCAAAATACAAAGAGAATCATTCGAACAATGACAAATACAAAAGAACAGAGTCCTGCAGACCTCAATTCAAAAACTTAACATACTACCACTGCCTTGTATATTCATTTATGAAGTTATTATGTTTGTAAGGAAAAAACTACTAAACAATGACACACTTTACAAATTTAACTCAAGTTTACATTCCTATAACACAAGGCAAGCATGTAACCTTCATCAACCAATGTGTACAAGCACATTATACCAAAAGGGTACATTCTCTTCAGGTATACAGTTCTTCAACAAATTACCAATACATCTGAGAAACACAACAGGCTTACACAACTTCAAGAATAAACTCAAACACTTCCTTGTGGAAAACTTTTTATAGTGTTCAGGAATACCTCAATGACTAATATGTCCAATGTGATTTCAGGTGCTGCAGTAGGACTAGGTGTAGAAATAGAAAACCTGGCCATAACCTGCCTCCTCCTCTCCACCATTTCAAGATTTAATCAAGGAATATGCTAATACTGTTAAATGATATGTAGCTTTTACCATAATTGATACCATGTACTGTTATTATTGCTATTAGCATTGCCATTACTATTATTAATTTATAAGAAATGTTATCTATTATTATTATTATTAATATAATTATTATTGTTATTATTATAAGTAGTAGCAGTAAAATCATTATTCCAAGTAAATGTTATTTTGAACAATGAAACTACAAATCTTGAAATGTTAAATTATTTTAAATTAAATTAAGTTAAATGTTTATCTAAATTGCTGTTAAAAAAATTATCTACTATGTAATATCTTAATATATCTGTAACAAGTATTGTAGCATAGTCTTTAGGCCAAAGACCCCATCTTGATCAGGTTTTTGTCCGCTTTCCTGGTCCTTTGAGCAAATGCTGAGATGGCCCCTTGTTTTGCATCTGGACAATAAATGTAACTTCACGCTGCACCCAAGAAGATGCATGCAATTGTACTCCTCCATATACAACATATTTGACTCATAACACGATTGTAATTGTATTTGTGACTCAATAAATATTATTATTATAATTATTATTATAATTATTATAATTACTATAATTACTATAATTACTATAATTACTATTACTATTACTATTACTATTATTATTATTATTAACATGATTTTGTAGCAAATAAAGAAACTTAATATACGTACATTAATAGTAAACTTGAGAGACACCAATTACACTACTTGACTGTGAAAGTCTCTCATGAAACGTATTTACAAAACATGGTCTCCACCTAAATCAGGTAGGCAAGCAGAAACTTGGTGCCATGTTAACACAACAAGTGTTCAGCTCTTTTTCATCCTCACTGCCACCCACTTCACACTCGCTTATCTCACCATCTACATCTACCTCCACACTACCACCTCCATCTACACCTACCCCCTACCACCACCTCTATTTCTAACCATTACTCAATCATTTCTCTTTCTAAAGTTGAGAAATTAAAAAAAAAATGTACTTTGGGCAGTGATAGATGGCAGCAGGCAGGAAGAAAGGGCAAGAGTGTACAATATCAGTCCGCACCAAGGAAATTAAAAAAAAATTACTACAAGAAAATCTGTGCCAATCTATAGCACCTCTAGTTATTTTTCAAAGAGCACACCACCGCTACCAGCTCCTCTTTGTGGAAGGTGTGTGCCTCAATATTCCTCAATTCATCTTTGGCTTCGCTTCTAACTGGGTGTGTTGGAAAGAGTCTCCACTACGCTCGTCATATCTTCTGAGCTGAGGATGCCTATGGGTCTGAAAACTCTCAATTCTGAGTGACAATTTTGTACCCCAATTCCCAGGAGCCCATGTTGACTTCCGCACCCAGTTTTTTCCAACATTAGACTTAGCTCTTCTTAATAGCATTCTGGAGTATCTTCCTCGCAGCCTTGTGCTCCACTGAGAGCTCTGTAAACTCTGCAGAATTTATTCCTCTCTGCGCTTGCTGTGCTTTTCTGCGGAGTCTGAGACATATAATATGCTTGTACACATTGGTTGATGAAGGTTACATGCTTGCCTTGTGTTATAGGGTGTAAGCTTGAGTTAAATTTGTAAGGTGTGTCATTGTTGACTAGATTTTCTTTACAAACATGATTACTTCATAAATGAATATACAACGGTGAAGTATGTGAAGTTTCCAGAATAGAGGTCTGCAGGACTCTGTCCTTTTGTATTTGTTATTGTTCAAATGATTCTCTTTTGTATTTTGAATGTTTGCTTAGCCTCTGATGCCTGGCCCCATATTATTATTCCGTATTTGAGAATAGAGTGCACATTTGCAAAGTACACTGTTCGAGCTGTCTCAATGGCGCTGTTTCTTATTATTATTCTAAGAGCATAATTAAGTTTGCTCAATTTTGAATTAATATCTTCTAGGTGAGTTCCATTTAAGGTTGGAATAATAGTGGTTCCAAAAAATTTAGTTTTCAGTGCTTGTGTTATGCTATTTCCTTCTAATGTTAAACTTGGTGAGTATTGTGTTGAGTGAGAGTTGTGGAAGGGTATTGTGATTGTTTTGTCTCGGTTTAGGATTAGTTTGTTGTGGTGGATCCATTGTATTAGTTTGTCAATGAATTATTTGTCTTGTAATGCTTTGGTTGTTTTTCTTTGAATATTATATCAGTGTAATCTGCAAAAAGTAGAGTTTTGTTGTTGTCCATTATTGAAGGCAAGTCATTTACAAATATAAGAAATAAAATCGGGCCTAGTGTGGATCCATGCGGGACCCCATATGTCACATCTCTTGCCTCAGAGTGATGATTATTTATTTTGTTGTCTTTTTGATAAGGTAATATAATGCCATGAGGATTTCATTTACAAAGGTGAATAAAGCAGTTTCAGTTCATCGATTTTCCCTGAATCCATGTTGTGAGTCAGTGATAACGTTACAGTGTATCAAGTTTTTAACCTTTCATAGAAGAGTTTTTTTAATATTTTTGAAAAACCTGATAAGAGTGAAATTGGTCTATAATTCATTACATCTTGTTTGTTATCTTTTTTGTACATTGGTTTAATTACTGCAGTTTTAAATATGTTTGGGAAGGAGCCATGAGTTTGTGATTGGTTGCATAAATATGTTAATGGTTTGATGAAATAGGGAGCAATCCTTTTTATTAAGAAGTCTGGAATGTTGTCTATCCCAGCGGATTGTTTATTTTGCATTTTGTTTATAATTTGAAGTATTTCCTTCTCTGTTGTTTCTGTGATGTACATGCTAGAAAGCGTTTTTAAAGAAAGGTGGTGACTGTAGAGGTGTAGTGTTTGGTTTCTTGTTTGTAGTAGTCTACCAGCAATTTCAGAGAAGTGTTTGTTGAATATACTGGCTGTTTCGTTAGAGTTTGTTATTTTTCCGTGTTCATGGACTAGTTCAGTTTTGTGTGTTTTGTTATTTGTTGGTAATGGTTTTTTACGATATTCCACATAGCTTTTGTTTTATCTTTGGATTTTTTTATGTACTCATCATTTGACAATTGTTTGGCCTTTATTATAACTTTTTTAAGTATGGTTGAATATCGCTTAAGGTAGTTGACTATTTGATGACTGCAAGAGTGTTGTTTTGTGAGAGTATAAAGCTCTCTCTTTCTTTCACATAAAATTTTAATACCTTTTGTTATCCATGCTTTGCTGTTTTGTGCGTTGTTTGTTTTATGGTACTGTAGTGGATGTGAGATGTTGAAATAGTATTTGATTGTATTAAAGAAAGTGTTAAAACTTTAGGTTGATGTCTGATATTTCATATACCCCTGGCCATGATTCATTAGTTAACAGTGAGATGAGTTCGTTCAAGTTTCTTTTTCTTTATACTTCCTAGTCTCCTTTATTGGGTTTGCTTTGATGAGGTGGAATTTATTTTAAGAGTGAGAATTTGAGCATTGTGGTCACTGAGACCCGAATCATTAGTGGCGATTGTGTATGTGTGTTTACTTTTGTCTAAAAGGATTTGGTTTTTTGCTGTTTGGGAGTTCTTTGATGGCCTGGTTGGCATGTCGATTACTACATCCAGGTTATAGGAGCGAATTAAGTTTATTAGTTTGATACTGTCCTTTTCATGAATGATACTAGCTGTAGGTAGGAAGTTAATGTTCATATCACCACAGATTATGGTAGAGTAATGAGTCCGCTTTGTTAATTTATCCAAGATTATTTCTAAGTTTTTTAAGAATATTTGAAGATTTCCATCAGGTGCTCGGTAAATGCTTAGGACAATGTTCAGCTTTGGAATTTCTACAATTGAACATTCTGTCTGAATAGCATGTTATTTGCTTGAATTCATTTACTTCTTTGGAATCACAATTATTGGCCTGGAATATGCATGTGCCTCCATATGTATGATATGCATATGCCAAGTAGAAACCTGGTATTTGCATCATTTTTATTTAATCCTCCGTAAGCCAGTGTTCAGTTATACAGATAGCATTAGAGTGTTTTATGTGGTATTTTAGCATAATTTCTATTTCATGTATTTTATTTTTTAAGGGTCGAATGTTCTGATGTAGAATCTTAAAGGTGCTGTTTTTCTCAGTGGTGACTGGTGTAGAAGTGGTTATTTGCGACAGGTCCAGGTGCTGGATAGGTTTTGGAACTGCACATAGGGTGTAGGATATGGATCGAAAAGGTTTTGAGGGAGAGTTTTGGGAGATTGGAGGGTTGGCAGCTACGACAGCATAGGTGGGAGTGGGAGTCACTGGACTAGGGGACGAGGCAGAATTAGGAAGAGTAAGCGATGGGGCTGGTGTGGATGGAGAAAGGGCTGGTGTGGAGGGAGCAGGGTGTGACGTACTGGAAATAAATAACACAGACGACTGTTTTTAAAAGAAATATATAACTATATTTACACAATAATTTACAAAATAAAAATCTCCGCAACCTTTCCAATCCCTTAGCCGCGAAACCCCCGCGACCGTCCCTAGGCCCAGCCCAGCACCACTGCTTTAAAGCAGGCTAGCAACGCGTGGTGCGAAGCTGTCGGACGCAGAGTCCTCAACTATCGTTACAACATGCCCTGACGCCAAACCGGTCTTCGCCTCGAAGACCGCGTGCTAGGATAGCACTGGAGATATCACTCGGCCTTTCGACCCTCTACATATCCCGCGTGGGCGCAGTTGATGCAGCCTTAAGTACCCGGAGGCTCGCCCCCTCCCCTCGGCGCTCCCATGCCGGCGGGCGTCAGGAAGGCTCGACGGCCAGCCTCCTCTAGGAGTCTTGCGACATAGTCCACGACTCGCACTAACCTTTCTCTATAGTTATATTTGGAGAGTTTCCTGCCCCATCCCCCTGGCCTATTCAGCGCGTCTTCAGCTCGGCGCGCGTCAGCGTGCACAGCGCATGCCAACCGCCCCCAACCCCGCATCCGGCTTAAGCATGGGGGAGGACGGTTTTCCCGGCACGGCTTGCAAGGAAGCGATGCGCGACGCCACAAGGGGTTGGTGGTGTAGCGAGTGCAGGAAATGGTGCTAACGGTGAAGGTGAAGGTGAGGGAGCCTCTAAGATGTGTGTGGCTAGCTTACATCCTAGTGCATGTTTGCCAGCTTGTCTCAGGTGGAGACCATGCCGGGTGAATAGAGTCTCTGAGAGAAAATCTAAGTTAAATAATGTAATTTCTGTGTCTCTCAGATGCTGTGTTTGTTGTTTGCATTTTTAATCTCGTTGTTAACAAGGGTGTTGTTATGCCACGGGAGCAGAGTGGTCATAATTACATTTGTTTTCGGGCAACCTTTTGCATTTTTTGTATTTGTTTGCTTGGCTCTAGCCGGCTGCCTTGGTTAATGTCATTCTGCCCACCTATTATTACTACTGTGTCCCGAGTTGTAAAATGTTGTGTAAGTGGTTCCAAGTCTCTAGTCACGTCTACTAAACGAGCATTAGGCTTAAAAATGCCTATAACCTTGTATTTGGAGGGAAGAGGCTCTCTCAAATTGGAGGACATGTTCCTGCCATGGCTGTCAGTTAATATTAAAACTTTCTGTTTCTGAGAGAGTGTATTGTCTTTGCAAGTTGTGCTTGCAAGTCCATTGATTATGGTTTAGGGATAGATCCCACTGTGAAGCTTTCCTTTGTCCATTTTCTTGGGGTGTTCCATTGTTTGTATCATTTGGAGAGGTGAGTGTGTATGTCTTGTCTTTCATTATCACATACCTGGTATAATAAGTATTCGTGGTCATTTTTAGTGTAATCCTCTGACACGAATGTGATGTCTGGGATAGCTTCAAACCAGGCTTCTATAGTGGTATTATTCAATTTCTGGTAATTTTTTGCCCTAAAAGGAGAATACCATTACTCTTTTCAAATGTTTTCAGAAGATATAAGTAATGTGTATAAGATAAAATAATTTTTAATTGTAAAACAGTTATTTCAGTTCAGTATAACAATAGATCACAATCTATCAACACAAACAAATAACTAAGTAGTTTTTCTCAACCTCTGACAAAACCAGTGACGGCTCGTGCTTAGCTGGCACAACCCCAGAAAATCAAAAAGATATATCTTAGGAATAAACATTTTCCTTTCTAAACATTCATTATTCAAGATATTGCGGTATATGCTATCAATGTATATGAAATCATTTTGAAACCAAAGAGCGTCCAAGTGGCACTCTCTCCGGTGTCTGGTGCCATGCCAGGAATTGCACCACGCTCTTGGCTGTATGAATGGATTGGCTGATTTACTCGTCAATTTAACACGGGGAAAATACGGCCTTTTGGTTGGGCAACCAGTCAGGTGGCGCTGTCGCTCTGCGCGACGGAGGGAATCTCAGGCGATTACCCATATTCTGTCTTCGTCTAACTCACTGCAACGTAGTTTTATGATTTTTGCTTGTTAGTGGAAGTACACAAGTCAGTCAATTATTGGCGACATTCAATGCATTGTTTATAATATTTGGAGAATTTGTTTTCATTTGATATTAGGTTTGAAGATTCAAAACGTATATATTTGACGAGTTCTTTGTGTAAAGGTGGCCGTTCTGTATGGAAGTTCCTGTGTGGCTGCTGCTGGCCAGAGGTTTGCGAACGTTCTTGTGAATACGAATGGGTGTCGAAGATCTTTCATTACTGCCAAATATACCCGGGTAGTGAAGTGTTCGAAATAAAATAATTTTATTTGTATGAAGGGTGTCGCAGCAATAGTGCTTGTTGCGATGTACGTAAGTCGAATTTAAGTGCCCAGTGGAAATCAAAGCCAGAACCACGTGCGTGGGAGGTGTGTGCCTTATGCGGCCCCAACGCAAAAAATTATGCAAGTAGTGTTTCAATATAGATTTATTTCGCTTACTTTTAATGGATTTGAATTGCGTACATTTTTACCTATATATTTGAATTTTGGAAATTACATTTCCATCTTTCGATGGAGGTGCAACCTCCAGCCTGGTCCTTGGGGCACCACCCGCCACTGGGCAAAACCTATGAAGAGGTTTTACTCTTTAATATTTTTAAAGTAATATTTCGGTTCTACTATTAGAAACAGAAAAATTGAGAAATGGTTTTCGAAATGTTCATTGGGCGGCGATAGATGGCAGCTGGCAAGAGGATGGAGCAAGCCAGTCCACACCAAGGAAATTAGAAAACTCAACTACGAGTCTGTGCCATTCTGTAACACCACTAGTTTCTTAATGAAATATGTCCATCAAAAACTGATCTAAAAATAATGTCATATTCAATTTTTGAAAACATACGTATTCTTTGCGAAATTTTGTGTCAAATATAGGCAATCTGTATTTCATTTAAACTTTTTTTTTTAACGGCAAAAACGTTTTTGATTAAATTTGGGCCTTAAATAGCGAAAGGACGCAAGAGCTTGCGTCCTTTCTGCAGGTCTCACGTTCGTTAAAATGCCATATTTCTCGAAAATTTTAAAAAATTAAAATTTGTTCAGCGTCTTCCTACAACTACAATGATGAAGATACATTTTTTCTTAATATAACGTATTTATCAAAAACGTATCTTCAAATAAGATCATGTTAATTCTTTTTTTAAATTGAGTATTTTTTTTAATATTTGGTCATCACAATTGCCCGTTTCGAATTTCCGGAGCTTCGTGAATATAATTTGAGAGATGTTTGGAAGTTATTGCTATTCTTAAAAAAGAAAGATTGAAGGAAGGTAATAAATTTAACTTACAACTATTTAATTTGTACAAGTTAGAAATGATACTGTTCCTGGCTTTCGAAATAAACGAAGGTATGCACCACAGGCACTTTGCTTGACTTGCTTGGGTTTGGATTATATTAGCATTATTTTCAATACTTTTCATGAATGAGAAATTGAAAATAAATATCATAAATTTGTACAAACATTAAAACTTTTAATTTCATTTTACTGTCCGCTGCCTTGAGAAATTGCAGCGTTGGATATTAGAGTTCATTGTTGAACGGACAAGATCATGAAATGTCTTGAATTCTTCTCTTTGTTAAACATTGAGATGGAACCATTATGAGGCTCTTCATTCGAATCTTGGAAAGAAAGATTACATTTCAGATTATTTAAGAATTAAATACATTTTAAATTGCAACTATTAATTTAGTTAAATGTGAAAACGAACAGGTGATTTCGCTTTGCATAATAAATGTGTAAATGAATAATGCGTGTTTGATTTTACCGAGCAGTTTTGATAGATACATAAATATTATATTTTTCTATCCATTTTCATTTTCTCTCAAGTGGTATCAAGAATGCTAATATGCAAAATGTGTATCCCATACAAATTAGCAGTCATTGCTTGTAACATTGTAACGCCGCACTGATAACAGAAGGCTACATTGACGGCCTCTGTTTCTTCATGTTAATTATATTTAATAATTTTATTCACAGCTAAAATACACATCATGCATCGTTTGTACATTTATGTAGAATATGAATACACTAAATTCAATGGCAGAAAGCTGTTTTTTTTTTAATATTTGAATTAAAAAATATACGTATTATTCACTCTTCGTTTGTTTAAGAAGTTTTTAAATGGTAGATGAAATGTGTAAGACAGAAATTGTCATTATATTACCATTAACAATATCACGAGAAAGTTTGTGCTGTTGTAGCACCTCCAGTTTTGAAAATACTTTCCACAAAAAATGTAATGAAATTGAAAAACATTGATAGAATAAAAAATATTTTGAGAAAACAGTAAAATATCTAAATATGTAATGAAAAAATTGGATAGTGTTAATTTTGAACTGGATAGTGACTATTCGCCCAGATTACTATTTTGAAAACTAATTATTTAAAAAACGTAATCACATAAAAATTGTCTCTAGTTATGAGGCATTATAAGCAAGAATCTCAATTTTCCTGTTTTCATGAAATCACCATGGTCAAAATGAATGCGTGTTGCCCCTATTAGTAAAGTTTACAGAATAACCAGAAAATTAATAACTAAAAAGTGATATGAATGAAAGGAAAATCACAATTAGTCATTCTTGATCAAATGGCTTCAAACCATACAATTATCAGATAGGACAAAAATTAACCCATTCTTTTTAGTTCTGAAACGTTTCTGTTGATTCAAATACAGAGTCTGGAGAATCAACTCCTTATACTGCTTATTTTGTATGCCAACTGGTACATCAATAAGTATATTGACAAAACAATGATGCAACTTTATTAAGTTTAAAGGAGCTGAATTTATTTAGTTACTGGTAAGAAATGAAATATAACTACAAGCAGCACAGTTAAATTAAATAAATGAAATTAACAAATAAAAAAGTTGCTACATCTCACTATATGAAAACTGACATTTTTACCTGAGCCACAATTATCAAAAGAATATAAGCATAACATTTCATATTCCACCATTTATTATATTTGTTTAGCAACATTTTTTCTTGATACATTATGACTCATTCCAAAACTATCAAATTCTGAAACCTCTTTAAAGATCTCATTGAATCTTTCTACCAGAACTATAGAAAGTCAGAAAAGTCTATTATTACAAAATGAAGTCTATGCTTAAACCCTTGTATCAGTAAAAAATATTGAGTTTTATTTCCAAGTCCAGACGGCTTAGTTTGCAGCAGTGGTATCCACATTCGTACAAAGAATAGTCTAATGTAAATGAAACCTACAATATCTTACCTTGGAAGTTTTATGAAGTGGATAAATGTAAAATATGCACATTGTAACATCTCACAATAATTGATTGGTTAATCACACTGCAGTATTGTAAGAGGTCTTACATTACTTACTATGCAAGTAACTTATCATATTCTCTTGTTTCAAAAAGTAAGTTTCTTCTGTTGAAAGGTCAAGCAGAAGAGCTCTAGACAAAGACTTTGAGAATTTCCAGATTATGGATTATGTCCTAAATGATTAACTAAGTCAGCATACATTTTTACTCAATATTCATTATCTCAAAGAATTAAAATAAGTGCACAAATATTCACACACAGTTTCCAAGTGAAATCAATGCATGAAAAAGAATTTCAGTGTAACAAGCTTTTATTCATAAAAAAATTACTTTTACATTTTCACAACAGCCTAACAAGTGGAAATCAGACAGAAAATGTCTAAGATTAAACAACACAACAGAACACACTTGCTTTCATTCTTTTTTTCATTCAATATTATGATTCATTTAACTACACCATACTAAGTCTTGTAACGAGATTACTCTTTAGTAACATGGAACACTTTATTCATTAAGTTTGGCAAGAATATCTGTCTCACGGTACAAATGAAATTCTTTACTCTCTTCAAGATCTACTTTAGTTCCTCCATACTCTGGCAAGAGAACTTTATCGCCAACTTTAACGGTAGGTGGAACATGTTTTCCATCCTGAAAACAAATGTTGTTACTCAATTATCTTCAACAACCTAGTAGTAATAACACAATTTTATATACGTGCTTACATTATTTCTGGCTCCAGGACCTACAGCAATTACTGTTCCGTGCATAACTTTTCCTTGTGCTTTCTCAGGTATAACAATGCCCCCTTTTGTTTTGGTGATTGCTTCTGCCTTTTGTATGAGAACTCTATCAAAGAGAGGAATCAGTTTTCTTGCTGCAGCTGCCTATTTTCAACATTGACAATACAATACAATTAAAGCAGGTTTCATAATAATTTTATTTAAAAGCAATGACAACTGCTTTACTGACGAAAATACATAAGAAATTATATCCATTTCAAAACTGTTCATTCTACAGCAGATCAAGGTTTTAAAATATCAAAATATCTTGTAACCTCGTTCTCCACACTGGTCTTTCACTATTCCAAGATTTGATTTATTATTTTGCGTATATTAAGACTTTCAAAAGACACCGCGCCGACAGTCTAAATTACATATTCAAGAAAATGTTGACGTTACAATAACTGAAGGTTGAAGGCAGCAAAATCCAAATTTCAAACAATTGAAGTAAGATGCTTTAGCATTTCATTATTTGCAGCTGTACACATTCAGTCGTTAGGTTGAAGAGATAACTATCATTAAAACTGAATTGGTAATTTGAAGCTCATGAGATGACCAAATGAAAATGTATTTGTACTTATCAACTAGAATATGATCTACCACATTAAATACTAACCATTTTGTCGGGAATACTTCGACTCGGCGACACGCGTCCAAGTCACTAATATCTCACCACGTGAGAATAGTATCTTACAAACAAAGCAAGTTTCCTACTTCAAACAATTTTTCAAGTTTAGTCACACCTTCCCTCGTGGTGCACAACCGGCCTTCACGCCTCGAGAATATTCTCTGATTAGACTGATCAAAGTTCACAGCCGATAATTGTGTAGCTCGATA
Organism: Teleogryllus oceanicus; assembly: GCA_964035755.1. Classification (NCBI taxonomy): domain Eukaryota; kingdom Metazoa; phylum Arthropoda; class Insecta; order Orthoptera; family Gryllidae; genus Teleogryllus; species Teleogryllus oceanicus. The sequence goes on along the minus strand of CAXIVR010000012.1, from coordinate 63,240,407 downwards.
CTCCTCCACCGCGACATCTATGGCGGAACATAATAAACCAAATAACAACAACGTTGTTGGCGACATTAAACAAATGAAAGAATTACCATACACATGACAACATATTACAGAAATTTTATAAATGTAATGTACTGGTATGATATACAACGATAATGCAAATATCTGTACAAAAAGATTATAATATTTAGTTCTCTGTGATTTTTAAGATTAGTCAAAAGATGTCGCACTCGTCCAATTAATATTTTCTAACTTATGTACAATCATTGCTTTTGAGAGAAGCATTAAATAATTCCTTATTGTTTCTTTTTCATCTTTTAATAAAGAAAATGCAAAAGAATGTGTAGTGTAGAAATGAATAATTGCATACACTTAAAACAACCCCGCAGTATTATTAGGTCTTACGAGAAGATAACATGATTGCATCATCTTCGTAGTAAGTTCTAGAAAAGAGGCCCTGCAATGAGCATTTTTTTGCGTGTCTCAGTACAATAACAATTGTATTGAAATAGTTAGCAAAAATATTCACAAAAGAGTAACACACACAAAATATTAATATTTTACACTGACAAATACATACTCTCGTGGTAGTTTTCTAAAACCAGTTGAAGATCAATGTTCTTATGCCTGTTACTGGGCCTTTGCGGACCGGCCATGTGCAGTACAAGCAGGGTCGTCGTTGGATACGCACGCGTGTTGGTCTTCGGTTCAGCCGGCTTTTTAGTGCTTCATTGATATAGCCTTCGATTTGTGGCTAACGATATTTAACTTCTGGTCGTGAGAAAATTTACATTGTGTTAATAATACTACACAAAGTAAGTGAATTGTATGTTATCTTAAATTATTGGATATGAATTCGTAATGTTGAACAAGCACTAGAAGTTTCCAATCGTTATTTTAGTAGTAATTGTTGTAAAGCTCTAACCTCAATTGGCCTGTATTCTTCAGATGTTTCGGCTTCCCAGCGTTTTGCGTTCAAACGCCCTTAGACAACTCTACCATTCTCGATTTTATGCCAAAGACGTGCGATTTGGCCCTGAAGTGAGAGCCTTGATGCTGCAGGGTGTTGACATTCTTGCCGATGCTGTCGCTGTAACCATGGGCCCAAAGGTAAAATATTATTATTTTATCGAACTAGATGAATTTGTTGTGAGAAAATCTCTAACCTCTTCTATATTTTTAGGGTCGTAATGTTATTCTGGAGCAAAGCTGGGGGAGCCCTAAAATCACAAAAGATGGAGTCACTGTTGCCAAAGGTGTCGAATTAAAAGATAAATTTCAAAATATCGGTGCTAAACTTGTTCAAGATGTTGCTAACAATACTAATGAAGAAGCTGGTGATGGGACCACTACTGCAACAGTTTTGGCCCGAGCAATTGCAAAGGAAGGGTTTGAGAAAATAAGTAAAGGAGCAAATCCCATTGAAATACGAAGAGGTATTTAAAAACAATAAAATCTCGGTATTTTTTGAGTAACAAATTTTGAATTGATGTTCAGGAAAGGAAATTTTTAATATATATTTATTTTAAAAAATAGGAGTCATGATGGCTGTTGATGCAGTAAAAGATAAATTGAAGTCTTTGTCAAAACCAGTGACAACCCCAGAGGAAATTGCTCAAGTTGCAACCATATCTGCCAATGGCGATCATCAAGTCGGAAGTCTCATATCTGATGCAATGAAGAAGGTAATGCTAGCGCAAATTTTCTTGATGCCCAAGCTTCCTAGTCCTCACCCTGCTAATAGCGGAGCCCATCAAGATTCTTTGGTTTGATGAATGATGCTGGCAACAACCACTTTGTACTTTCAAAAACTCATAGCATTTCTCATGGCACATTTTGGCGTGTTAAAGTTAATTCCCACTGTTGGTATGCCCTTTTACGCCATGGTGAAGCCAGAAACCTTCTCTCCCTGCACCCCCTCCTGTTGAATCTCAAGAAAACTTGAATATACAGTATGTATTGTATTATCAGATGTGAGTTTTGAAGTATGGTGTTGTATTGCTTCTTTGGAAGAAATGTTTCTTTCAAAATTGAAGTTCAAACGTTGTTTGACATTGCAGATTAGTAATACATTTCTTCAAATTTTCCCCATGGAAATGGTCCGTATGTGCTCGAGTATCTGTAAGCTGCTGTGAATGTTAAGAACCCCCCTTTCACTACAAGAAGTGTACATTATGTATTATGTTCAGAATAAGGAATTTACTTTTGGATGCCATTTTTTAAATAATAATTAACATAGTATAAGATAAGAGAGGAATTCAAATTGCTCATTCAGCATTTCAGTTTAGTATTACATCGGATATAAAAATTAATTCAATAATAATAAAAAACTAATTATTGTGTAGTATTTGTTTTGGGTGGTAATTCCTTTTTAAAACTTCCTGTTTTAATCTAAGGAAGTGTAAAAAGTTAACTGAGGAAGAAGATAACATTAAGTGGAAAACACAGTATGTCCTTATCAAAGCAGGGGAGGTGAAGGAATGTCTCCATAAGCCTCTCCACAAATAACACTGAGTACTCTGAAAGAAAGAAAACTTACAGCTACTTTAACATGTCATATAGTTTGGAAATGCCCTCGAGGAATGACAAAATCCTATGTTGACCAGAACACTAGTGCAATGAGAAGTGGTCCTATTCTTACTGCACATCCACTAGAAACTATCACACAGCTCCTTTCACTCAGCCAAACTCATCATACTGCTACAGGACACGTAAGTCCTGCAGCAGTCAAACCCTGTTTTTGCATCCTCTCAATCGCAGCCAAACACCCCTTTCAGTGCAACATGTAAAGAAACCCTTCAATTATTCTCGCTATTGTTGCATGAACAATCAAAAACACAAATCACAAAGAATTATTGGAGCTTGGGCAAGATACTAGGGTAAAATTAACTCCCTTAACTTATGATGTCTTGTACCCAAGTATAAATTGTTCACATTATTTTAGTAGGGTAATTTTTACAATTTAATGCTTTGCCCATGCCCATGCTTTGCTTAAGTGTGTGCTATGTTTTGTACATTGCTCACTAGCCTCTCCACTGCAAGTTTAATCTTATAAATCTTTACCCTCTCCATGGATTTACCCCTTGCCAGAACAGTGCAAAGTGCTAGTTTAAAAGACTTCCCTAAGTTGTATAATACTTCAGCCATGGAAGGTACCTATGTTCCTAAATTAGAAAATTAGTAATTATAAGTTCTCTTATTCCTTTGCACAAGTTATTCATTACATTATGTTCATTGAGCAACTGTGCTCTTTTGCAGGTTGGCAAAGAAGGTGTTATTACTGTTAAAGATGGAAAGACTTTAGATGATGAACTAGAGGTCATTGAAGGAATGAAGTTTGATAGAGGATATATTTCACCATACTTTATTAACACCTCCAAAGGTAAGTGTTTTGGGACCTTGTACGACATTGTTTTGCATTGTAATTCAGCATACTGTTTTATAAAATCCATTTGTTTTTGTTTTAGGAGCAAAGGTTGAATTCCAGGATTGCTTGATACTTTTGAGTGATAAGAAGATTTCAAGTGTTCAGTCTATTATTCCTGCATTGGAATTGGCAAATGCTCAACGCAAACCATTAGTAATCATTGCTGAAGATATTGATGGAGAGGCCTTAAGTACCCTAGTTGTTAATAGGTAAGTTTTTCTTGTGTACTCTGATATGTAATACTGCAGAAAAAAGTGCTCATTGTAGGACTGATGCACACAGTTTTGTAACAGGCTGAACAAGTGGGCCTATTTGGTTCCTCAGTGTGTTACTTCCTCACAAATGTAGTTAGGGTTGCTTAAAGATAACAACGGAATTCAGGGCATCTGAAATATATTTCAGAGAAAATTGTTTATTTTTATACAATTGAATAGTTCATCAAGTAGATCATATAACAAGAAATGGCAAATGAAGTAAAATGGAAGATCAGGATAAATCACATTGCACACTTTCAAGAATAACAGGATGACCACTCTTTTCCTAGGACAAGTTTCCCTGACTTTCCAGGTTATCCAGGTCATTTCCTGATTTTTTTCATGACAAAATTTGTATTTCAGGGTATTTTAATAAAATATTTAAAAAACACGCCTGGTCAATGTTATAACTTATTGACCAGGTCTGTTTCCCCTTCGCATTCCAGATTCTCTTGCACAAATTGTGAGACAGGTGCACTTCAATTCAAACACAGTACCTTCGTCTATTTTTCAGCTCTAATTGAACCATAAGAAGACAAAAATAAAAATATTTCGTTAACAAAGGAATTTGCCTTGTGTTTTTATGTGATGCGTAGTTATGTGATACAGTTCACAAGTTGTCTAAAAACAGTTTTTTTGTAAGTCTCAGTAGAATTATAAGAATTCAGAAGGCATTCATTCAAAAATAGTAGAATCAAAAACAAATCTGTCAGAACTGAGGGACATGTGTCGACTTTCCTGACACATCTTTTTTTTAGCAATCCCAAGTGCAATGAAAATCCACTTTTTACGAGTCCATCTAAAGAAGTAATTTTCCCCAAGCGGGCTGCCTGTGAACAGCTTAAGCACATGATTCATACAAACAATTTTTACTAAAATGGGTATTCCCCATTCGATTAGGTAATGTCTTGGTTTCTCAGATTTGAAACTTGATCTTTTGGTTTTGGGAGTATTTTGCATGAAGCCCTTGGGCAATTTCGAAATTATCTAATGAAAGTGGCATTGCATTTTAAATAACAAATAAATATGCATGAATGAAGCAAAGTATATAGTAAAATCTGTCTAAAACCGGAATCAATCGGGACACAAAAACTTCCAGTTTAGGGAAGTGTCCATTTTACAACACTTGTTTATTGACATTTCTGCCCTCAAAATAGTATATTACATGACTTCATTATAATTATCAAAAGATATTAACATATAATTTATTTATGAATAATATCATCAATAAATGAATATTAAACCCTCTTCATTGACAGCTTCTGAGTAAAAAAATACACACATTACTGGCTGTATTCTGACTGCTTCCTAACTCATTCATCACGAAATGCCAACCCAGTACAATGCCCTCTCCCTTGCTAATACCCTCACTTGGCCGTGAGCAATGCGTATCTGGTCAAGGGATTATGATTTTCATTGCGGGACAGAGAGGCGTGAATAGAAGCCATGCCCGTATCCAGTGTCGGGAGAGGGAGAATCTCGTACGGCCTACGTCTTAAGAGACGTAACCCCAAGTTAAAATTCTGTACTGAGAGCTGAAGCCCTCTCCTTGAACATCTGGTTGCCACAAGTGAATCACATGTCGCAGGGATAGAGAATTTAAAACAAGCTTTTAAATGCATTCATTTCATTAAGAACATCTGATGACTCTCTGCCAATTGCATTAAATTCACATAATTCCATTTTATAAAGATTTTTGTTTCCATGTTGGCAAGGTTCCATTTTATGCTGTGTAAAATGTTAATTAACTTCACAGGCTGGAGAAATTTTCCAGTCAAATAAGGTTTTCGACTTATACAGGATCCAGTTTAGACAGATTTCACTGTAAAAGTATGCCTCCACAGGCTCCAATTTGTTTTATAAACATAAACTTTTTCTTTTCTTTCATTAAAACTCAGAATTTTTGAAAACTCCAAATGTTGATGTTTAATATTGTGACAGATTGTAATTAAAGCCTTGGGGATCTTGAAAATTGGTAGTTAAAACATTGGGAGATTTGAATTCTTGGAAAATTTACCCTTTGCAAAGAAATATGCATTCAAATTGTTTGTATATTTCACCATACTTCGCTGTTATTCTCAGATTACACAGTCCTTACAAATGTGAGAATAAATGCACTTATGGCACCTTTACTTTTAATACTTAAACTTTAATTTTATTCATTAATGGTTATTAAATTATGTCATAACTAAATCATAAAATTATAATTTTATTTTCTCACAAGTTTTAAAAGTTAACTTGCACAAAATTTGTTTCGTAGACTCAAAATTGGCCTGCAGGTAGCTGCAGTAAAGGCCCCTGGTTTTGGCGACAACAGGAAAGCAACTCTCCAAGATATGGCCATTGCTACTGGAGGTATTGTATTTGGTGATGAAGCCAGCAATATTAAATTGGAGGATGTGCAGATGTCTGATTTAGGCCAAGTTGGTGAAATTGTAATCACCAAAGATGATTCATTAATGTTACGGGTAAGTAATGGAGGGATTGAGTCAAACAAATTCCCACTTGCTTTTATACTCAAGTTGTAAATACCATTCCTAAGTGATATGGCTTCTATTTAATTTTAGTAAGGTACATGACAATTGATTTTCCCAATTTCTAAGGAAATTTTTTTTTCCAAAGTATTTTGTGGTATAATAATATTCATTTGTTTAGGGAAAAGGAAAGAAGGATGACATTGATCGTCGTGCAGATCAAATTAGAGATCAGATTGAAAACACTACCTCAGAATATGAGAAAGAGAAACTCCAGGAAAGATTAGCTCGTTTGGCATCAGGTGTGGCTGTGCTGAAAGTAGGAGGTTCCAGTGAGGTGAGAGTTGTCTTATATTTTAAGATATTGTACTTGTTTTGCTATGATGATTTTAAGGCCGAGGAATTGACATTTTTAGCTCTCTTGAAAGAGATGATGCTAGGGAATGACAAATAAAGCATACATAATTTTCACTGAGCTCTTGCTTAAGATAGCATTAAAGAATATTTTTTTCTTCCTTGGATGTGATGCAAAAATATGTCTGCAGGTTGAAGTAAATGAAAAGAAGGACCGAGTTAATGATGCATTGAATGCCACAAGGGCAGCAGTAGAAGAAGGTATTGTGCCTGGTGGTGGAACCGCTTTACTCAGATGCATTCAGGATTTAAATTCCCTTAAAGCTGTAAATGAAGATCAGAAAACAGGTAATGTTTTTTTAATATTCTGTCACCTTATTTGTGTACATATTTATTCATTCCTACAACACATTCACTAATTTACTTCTCCTGTTTTATTATTATTATAGGTATTTCCATCGTTATGAAGGCATTAAGAATGCCTTGCATGCAAATTGCAAAGAACGCCGGTGTTGATGCATCTGTGGTTGTATCAAAAGTGGAGGAATCTGAAGGAGATTTTGGTTATGATGCCTTAAATAATGAATTTGTAAATTTAATTGAGAAAGGAATAATAGATCCCACAAAGGTATTATTGCTCATCACATCAGTAAGAATGTGTAGTAAGTCTCGAAACTTCTTCATATTTCATTAAAACATGAATTTTTCAGGTTGTTAGAACTGCACTCACAGATGCAGCAGGTGTAGCATCTCTCCTAACAACAGCTGAAGCTGTAGTAACAGACATTCCTAAAGAAGAGCCTGCAGTTCCTGGAATGGGAGGCATGGGTGGTATGGGCGGGATGGGTGGAATGGGAGGAATGATGTAAACTTGCCAGTGTAGAAGAGTGAAAAGACTGAAATGAAAGAAACTGAATTCAGGAGTAGTTTGTGTTCATAGCAATGTGACATAGTTGCATGAGAAAGTGAATTGTTTTATATTCTACCAAATGATCTGTTGAATTTTGAATGCATGTTCTGTGTGAGATGTTACCAGATCCAGTTGTTGCCTGTAGAGTGTATGATAGATTGTTTGAAGCTAAACATCTCATTTCTGTGGAAGTGTGCTGTTTAGAGTAGGAAAATTAGGCTCGAGCTTTATTCTCATATCTCCCAACAGAAAACTTCAGTTAATGTGAAGGACTACCAAACTTGCAGTTGTCTCTATATTTCTGTTAATGGTATTGCAGCTGCAGTTTCAAAATCGAAGGACAGCTATCTTATGTCACCTGGTGCTCAAAGAACATTCGCATTTACTTAAAATTTGTTAGCCAAAATATTTGTTATAATAAAGCTATTTAAAAAATGTTACTTCAGTTTGTATTTCAAATCCTTAATGATGGTTTACATAAATTATTCAAAACATTACCTTTCCTTCCATTCATGTTATTTTGACGATTCCTCTTGAAATGAATTATGAACAATATTTAATTTAAAGATGCTTTTACACGAAAGGACAACTGTAGTTTCTACATTAAGTTTAACAAAAATTTTTGGTGACTAACGCCATCCCAAGGTTTACTTAAGGGGCTTTTAAATTAATGAAACAATTGAAAAATGTATTCAGGAAGCGATTTTAAAAATATTGCAGTGGAAACAAATCTTCCTTATTTTATGAATAAGTTGAATTTGGTATGTGTCTGTTGCTTGTATACCTCCTCCCAGTTTTCCTGAACTTATTAGAGAGTTAAATTTGTCTAAGTTTCAGGTTTCTCTATAAAGGGTTTCCTTAATAACTTTTGTGTCATTTGGAGTTTGAGAATTTGTGCTGTGAGGTCACTAAAGCCTGTTATATGTAATACCTGAATAGTTGCAATCCTTTGTATCCATTATTATTTGATGAATGGTGGTACTGCTTTTTTAAAATTTTCTGGTAGGTTGATTGATAATTTGTAAGTTGAAAGATTTAAGTAAATTTTTGAATAGTTCCTTATCGTTTGATTTTGAACAGTTTGTTGAAATCACCGCATAATATAATTTTATAGTTTTTGCGTTTTTTGAAAATTTCCCAGGTGCTTCATGTAAAGTACCCCCAAAAATTAAATTATCGATTTTAATTTTTGGGGGTTCTAAGCAGACCCGTCGAAGGCTTGCGTGGCTGGACGTTAAGTGGACATGAGACCTATAAAACTACACTTAATTACTTTCAGGGAGTGCATTTACCAATCAGCCCCAAACACCAACTTGTGGTTGAGACTGAAATAAAGGGTTTGTTTTAAATTAAACAATTTTGGTTGGCTGCATGAGTAGTATAATGCTGTAAAGGAAATGTAGATACAAATAAGTGGACTGAAAATCGCAATGAGTCATTGAATTATTCTACTGACTTATTCTAACTTACTAAATTATTCACTAATTACATTTGTAACCAATTTAACATTTCTGCATTAAATAGTTCATCACTGGAGAAATTCACACACATTATAAATTGGGCAGATAAACAGTTTTTTTGGTTTCGCGTTTTGTTCACCAATCAGCATTCATGGGTTGTACATTGAAGATGAGAAAAAGAGAGTGAGAGACATCTCTAGCTTCATACTATCCACAGGCATATAGAGTGTGTCTATGTCACTATATGTCTATGACACGATCCAACAAAAAATTTAATGAAAACGATGTTCCCAATTTTATTATTATTTCGAAAATGTCCCAGGGACTTCATGTAAAGTATCCCCCCAAATTAAAATTTGTTTCAGATTCCAGGGCCTGTGACATCAGCCACATCGATTGGGGAATATCAATTTTGGAGAAAATCGGCTGAACGGTTTAGCCGCTAGCGTTGTTCACAGATGGACAGATATTTTGCTGATATCGATTTTTCGGTATCAAGGAGCCACAAAACATGGATTCTAGCTATACTACATGTTAGAGAATTTTTTTCTAAATTTAGCGACCGGATTTGTCCACGCATCCATTTTTTCGCGCAGTATTACATACTTTTTTCTGTACTGCGTAAGCGGTAGCCAGAAAGTAACTAGTTCTATTACTGATGCTATATGTAGTAACCTACAAGAGCACGTACTTTCTCGCGATATCCTTGAGGCTATGTCATATTATAACATGACAATTTCTGTCTTGCACTTCATCTACCATTTAAAAATTCTTAAACAAACGAACGTGAAAAATATGCAATTTTTTAAAATTCAAATGCTAAAAAATAAAACGATAATAGCAACAATGACCGCTAATTCACATGGGATACACATTTTGCAAAATTTAGCATTACTGATACCGCTAGCGAGAAAATGAAAATAAATAGCAAAATGTAATGATTAAATGTACTATTTTTCTATTCATCAAAATTACTCGGTTTTTACATGCTTTACTTTTCATTCCCATATCTTAAGCAAAGCGAAATCATCCATTCCTTTTCACATTTAACTCAATTAAAAGACGCAATTTAAAATAGATTTTAATTAATTTCTAAAAGATTAACTTTAAAAAAGCTCGTAGAAGAAACGAACAAAGAAATATGAAATTACACACAAATTCTAACTCACGTAGCATCCAACTGTCGTTCACGAAGCGCAGTAAATTCCGAGCGGGCGACTATGTTTGTCACCAAATTACACAAAAATACTCATATTTTCAAAAAATTTAACATGATCTTATTTGAAAATCTTTTTTTGATGAACACATTTCAATTAGGAAAAAAATGTATTTTCATAATTGTTGTAGGAAAACGCTGAATTTTTTTAATTTTCAAAAGAACAGTGTTTTTAATCAACCTACGCCATTCTCTTGAACGTCCTTCAAACTATCCACCAAAATTTCATCACAAACGATAGAGGCGTTTTTGAGAAAAAAAATCAAACAAACATTAAAAATTGTCTATGTTTCACGCAAAGTTACACGAAAAATACTCGAGTTTTGGAAGAATTGTACAAGATCTCATTTCAAAATCATTTTAGTTTACTTCAGATTATCTCAGTTTACCTTAGATTGAGATAGATTAGTTTACCTCAACGTAAGAAGTTGTCAGAGTTATTATACTGAAACAAACTGTCTAATTTGATTTTTTAATTAAATATTTCCTCTGCCCTTCTAACATTATTAAATATAAATTCAACGTAACCCGTTCCAAATTTATATAAGAATATGGGCGACAGGAAAAGATTACGTTAATTCAATTATTAAAATTAATCTTCAACTACTATTTCCATTAAATTAATATCCGGCTAACTGATCGCTGGGTCTTATAAGAAATAACCGCTATGGCCTACTAATAGCCGATTCGATCTGCCATCTGTACAGAGTGGCCGAGGAATCTGAAAAGCAAATATACATTTCTAGCTACTCATTTGCTGGAATTGGCTAAAAAAAATCATCTTTTCTATTCACAGAAACTTGTAAGTTTATTCAATGTTCATTGGTAACAATACGAAACTTTCGGTCAGGACCAGTCTCAAACCTTATATTGCAGTACCCGTCTTCGCGCGCTCTTGACCGATGTCGCCGTGTAGAACCATTTTCAATCTTCCCCGGTGTCGATGGCTCCAGGTCCAAATACCATCTTATTTTCTTCCGTTCTGGCACAAATGTACTCAAGTCACTGATCCTCACCGCTTCATAAGTTGATAAGACTTAATTAATTTTCCTTTTAAAAGTCCCCAGTTCTTTCTACGTATATACTTATTACTAAAGTATAACTACTAAAGTATTAAAGTTCAGCAAACTGTTATCTGCATCAACTACTCCCAGTGCTGTTGCCGACAAATTCACCTAAGTTCACAATTCTAGCTGCTGCACTCGAAATATTTCCACAGTTACATCAATTTCTAAGTCCGACAACCATACGCTTCAAAGTAGATGTTCGCAATTCCCAAACTCCCAATATCAATTGTCTACACACGATCCGCACAGCACCACGGCATAAGTCGGAATGCCTCCATATTCCCCTCTTTCAGCCCTTCAAAACTCGGTCCATAAATTCTACTGTTTCTTGTCAGAAAAATTTCGACCTAGCCAATCCCTCAATTACTTACAAATTCAACTAGCAGCGCTCCTAGCTAGACTATCATTGCTTTCTCGGCCACCCAAACAGTTTACTTTATCAACTAGCCGCGCCCCGTGGTTCAAAGCAATGAAGTTTGTTGACCTTGACGACAACTCGTCTACCGTTGCTATGCCGCCATATTTGCATATGTCTATCCTTACCATTCACCCTGTTAACAATAAATGTGACGCAATACAATGTCCCACATATTGGTATGTTACAATACCCCTCTGGGTAAGATATATACATGTGTTCACTCCCAGAAATCTGAAGCTTGTGTGAGGCTAGTCCTCGCATATAGCACTGCGATCGGTTTGGGCATTTTGGGCAAGATGGACAGCTGCACTGAGTGATCATTTTCACAGTAAAAACTTTATTCCAGAGTATGAAGTAAATTAAACTGGGTAAAAAATGATTCGTTAAACCGTGTGATAGATGTCACATCAAATAGCTTTGTTTTCCGCACCAAAGCAAGAAGATAAAGATTTAAGTTTTTCCCAGAAAAGGAGAAAATTATATGACAATGATTATATTTGCGTCAAGCATTGCAACAACGAAAAAGTGGTTATGCATGATAAGTATAAATTCTAGTAATTCACCTTACATTGTCAGGAAATTTGTAGAGGTGATGGTTTTTTTCATACCAAACCTGAAGATAGAACTTCTTATAATTAAAATGGTAATTTTTAAGATTAATAAATGTAAGAATTTATCTATCATATTATTTTTCATCCTTGATTAATTTTGTGGAACTTTCAGTTGGTTTTGGGGCCACGAACAGAGACTGCCATTGGAATACCATGCCCGTTCATCAAACATATGACAATTGTGATCCTCATACTGAGCCATATTGGTATGATACATTTTTATGTTGCTTATTGTGTAATATTTTTTAATTATTATTATAATTGATTTTTCTAATTACAGGGAATTACAAGCTAAATAAAAGATAATTTACCACATAACAGTGCGAATGAAAAATATTTTTTTTAACTATTAAATTTTGAGGAGATGATTATGAAAAAATGTCATGGAAGCAACCGTAATTCTTGAAGATTTATTGAATCTATTCAAAGGTGTCAGACAAAATTATTGATTTTTGAAAAAATATCTGAGAATAAACAAATGGTTGATCTTTGAAAATCATAGGATGTGACTGTGTGAACTGATTGTGAAGTACTGGACATCATTTACTTATACTATTATTGTGATGATTTCCATTTTTACGTTATTTTAAGTATCTTATGTTTGAAGACATTCATTGGAATAAACAACCTATACCGGTAAATTGCATTTCAAATATTTTTAATTATTTAGTGGTAATTAATGGTCTTGATTGACTTCTGTAAGCAGAAATGATGGTGGCCGGCCTTTTTTTCCAATTTCAACTACTTCATCACTTCCATTGTTTGTAATGTTGGAGTAATTATGCCTGTATGTGGGAGAGTTCTTTGTATTTTGCAGTCTTATCTCCGCGTCCAGTTTTTCTGTCGTCACGATAGATATGATAGCCTTTGAGAGAAAAAGAGCGGGTTGACGCAAGGAAGGTTTCCTGGATAAGTAATAGAGCTATTGAGTAGTCCTGACAGAATTTTTCTACATTTGTTTTATTACTGTATAATGAACACCCTGCGTTCCAGGACGGTATATTGTAGAGTCTGTTATGAATTTCAGGCATCTTTTAAAAAAAGAGTAGCGATTGATTGAACTGCATTTATCAGTTTGGTGAGCGATCTTCTGGTCCTTTCATAATTGTGATTGTCATTTTTGTTGCGGTGACAACTTTTTTGACATTAATTTCTATGATAAATTTAATTAATTCACTTAAATCAGATAAATTGCCCGTTTCTTTAGTAATGTTGATTCCGTTGTTTTAGGTACACTGCTTTTTTCCTGGGAGGCGTTGGATCTGGAGAAGAAGATTTTTATAGTGGAGGGGATTCTTTTGCGTGTGGAATTTGTTGTGATATAATTAAAGCCGCACGTTTTTCTCTGGCGTTTTGAATCCTTTCAAGCATTTTTTTCTTGTTTCAAGTACATTTAGGTAGAGGGCTGGTTTTGTTTGCGTTGCATGCCGAAGTATGATGGTTGCCGGAGCAACCCATGCATCGTGCAGGACGGTGCCAGCCATTTTTTGTATGTCCCCCATAGCATACACGTGGTGCATTGAGGAAGTCTTTCTTTATTGTGTGGTTCTTCAATAAAGACCCTCAATTGCATTACGTATTTCATTTCCCGAAGAGTTTGAATTTGGCTATGGTTTATTTCAATTTGATATATTTCTAGAGGTTGAAACTCATGGGAACCTGTTTTCCTCTTTAGTTCACCAATATTTTTAAAAATTTGTTGCGTCTACTTCGACGCAACGCGTCTCAAGCCCCTTGGGGCGTTGAGCGCTTTGCGCTTCTGGGAGTAATCCTCCTATTACTGCGCTTGTTTTATGGAGTAATCCTCCGTTAACATTGTATGTCGCGTCTCTTCATAGTCGGTGGTCAAAGATCAAAGATCAGGTAGCATCTCCGCGTACGCGCCTCCTACGTCACTACCCAGCGGCCAGAATTAGGAAGGAATAAGGATAGGGTTTAGGACACTTCACAGGGGTTGGACTAGTCTTTTGAAGCAGCCAAGCTCGTTTTGTTGAAACAAATTTCACATGAGATTCGACAGGAATCGAACCCGGATCTCAGTGGTGAAAAGCTTGCGACTTTGCAATGAGCCACGAGTTCAGCTCAATATAGTGTAGCGTTATTTGTTTCTTTTCTATTTCCGCTTTTATAGCTTCACAGAGTAGACCCTTGTCTAAGCCGCAGATCATTAGGCGATGGCGCCTTTCAGGAGTAGCACGGTGAAAATGAAATGCACAAGTATTGTCAGTTTGAGCTTTTTTGAGAATTTCTTTAATTTTTTCATGTTCTGATATTGTATTAGGTCTTAGTATTAGTTCTAAAATTGTTAGATGAGCTCTAATGGGTTTTCCTACTTGTTTTCTCAGGTAATTTAAACAGATTGAGGGATTTTTAATGGTGGTCCTATCTAGATAGAATGCTCCAATATTTCCTGGGCGTTCTTTACGTGGGGGTGTGTTTAAGGATCTAGTTGTAATCTGATCCTCTTTTTGTCTAATTTCCTCTTGTGGGTTTCAGAGTTTCTGAGTCTTCATTAGGGTTGTTTTTGTTTTGGGGTTTTCTTCAATTTCTAAATTATTAAATCTATTTTTGGATTCGAAATAGATTTTTTATTGTTTCTTTTGGTTTGAAAAAACTGCTGGGTGTGATAAACTCGTCTTTACTGTTTTTATTATGTTTGATTTTGGCTTGATCATTATTTATAATATTTACATTATTTACACTTCTGTTATTTTTAAACTGTTGAAAATAATTTAAATGGGGTTTGAAATTGCTTATAATTTCAGGTTGAGATTCAGGAACCTCTGCATGATCGGGTTTATCTGCAACATCACCTATGATTTCAGGTTGAGATATAGGAACCTGTGTTCCGATAGTTTCCGTTACGTTTGGATTTAATGTCATGGCGCCGGGGATAGTAGGGCTGCCACTGATTTCTACATTTGTAGTTGAAGAAGTTTCTACAGAGGGAAGCCTATGTGAAAATGCTATTGCGCGTTTCCGCTGTCTGTGCTTGCCACCGATGATGGGTGATGGTTCACCTTCTGTGGTTGAATTGCGGTTAGTGGGATGTGAAAATTTTGCCTCGGTTTTGGTGGGTGTACTCTGCCGTAGACCAGTGTCGATGGCCGGAATACAGCTTTCGCTGTTCCGGTGCGGCTTGATTGTTTCTTTTTCACGCAATTTGATATCGGTTTGATTATCAATGTTTGTTTATCAGTGATCGCTGACTGTCTATTTCTATTTGTCAGTCTATTTACATTGCAAAACACAACTATTTAAATACTACGAAAACTACTGCGGTGCGGCCATCCCTACCCTTACGGGCATCTATGGCCAATCCTGCAACATTTTATTTTAGTAAGTTCAGGCGATCAGGGCAGAATCCATTGGTATGCACTCTGAAGCTTCGGAAGCTTCGGACATGAAAGAAGAAAAACAGATCAGAAAGACATTAGCCAACTGCCGCGCGCATTGTGTGTGCAGTGATTCAAAGCTTATGTTTAAAATCTCATTTCGCTGTTTCAGATTACTCTAACTCCAGGAACTGCTTAGGTCGCTTCTACTTCGCCCGTTGATCAGGTTCGTATGAAGCGACCTCTCCAAAGAATATATTCCGAGTCAGCTGCTTTTTCAAAACAATTAGTAGTATTGCTTTTTAAGTGACTTTTTAAGTGAATTGAAATATCGCGATGTAAATCTTTTATAAGAGTGTACCTGGGGGCGCAGAGGGCGACCCTGAGACATTCATTCTGAACTACTTGCAGTTTATTTAAATAGTTTTCTGTTGCAATTGCCCAGCTAGGGCATGTGTAATCCATTTGCGGCCTAATAATTGCTTTATAAAGCGTGAGGCAGTTTGCCGTTAACAGTTTTCTCCGCCTGTGAAATAAGCTTCGCAATTGACCTCTGCTCTGCCGCGCTTTCTCCCGCACGTTTTCTACGTGCTGGTAAAAGTAAGTGAGCTATCTACTGTCACACGTAAATATTTTACACTTTTGGCTCAGTTAATAACGTCTCCACATAGCGCGAGCGGCTTCGACTGCGTGAATCGCTGTCTCACAGCTGAACTCTTACTCACATTGACATTCATCCGCCACAGCTTCAGCCTGGATTTGAAACAAAAGCTGAACCAAGTACTTCAGGAGAAGCTCGATATTTTTCGACTTGGCTATTACAGCAGTATCGTCGGCGTACGATATCGTCGGACGTCGGCGAGTTTCGTTTGAGGGTGTGAGGGAATATCACGTACATAAAGGCTGAAGAGCGTAGGTGCTAACACGCTCCCGTGCGGCATTCCCGCCCGTATGGCGCGGCGGGTAGATTTATCATTCAGAAGCGTTACTTGAAACGTTCTGTTTGCTAGGAAAGAGTGAATAAGGTGCACTAGGTAAGTCGGAAGGTTCATAGCATGGAGTTTATGAAGGCGAGAGACGAGCCAACCCGTGTCAAATGCGCTGGCAACGTGGAGGAACACTCCGCCTGTGAATCGTCTCTCGTTGAAGTTGCGTCTTATGCAGTCTGTAATTTGCACAAGCTGATGCGTCGTGCTGTAGCCCGCGCGAAAGCCAAACTGCTCCTTATTCATTAAAGAGTGTTACCTGTAACAAATTTGAGAATTTTTTTTAAAATTAATTTTTCACATAATTTTCCGAGTGTATTAACTAGGCTGTACGACTCCAGCAGTTTCGGATTCTTTCCCTGTTTATGTAAGATTAAAACGTGAGCATGTTTCCACCGACTCGAAAAGTGCGGAAACATAAATATTGAATTCAATAAAGAAACCAAAAACACAATGACTTGCTGCGACAGCTTCTTCAGAACGTCGTTAGAGATGCCGTCTAGGCCGGGAGCACTTTTAGCTTTCAGCTTCGCAATGGCAGCTTTAACTTCTGTTTCATCAGTGAAACTCGGCTCGTGGGCGATCGGGCGCACTGCCGCCATCACCGTTTGTTGCACTTCAACAACGTGCAGTATTGGCGGCGACTCCTTGACCGGCTGAAACTGAGATTCTAAAACAATAGCAAGAAGTTCCGCTTTCGCCCGTTCGACTCGGCGTATTCTCCTACGCTGGTTTGAAGCGGCGGCACTGTAACTGATTTCCTGGAAAGCATAGTGTGATTTTCCACAGCGAATTATGCTCGGGTTTGAGGCCTGAAAGAAATTTATCCCACTTCTGATTACGAAGTTCAGCTAATTCGATTTTCACTTTAGGCTTCAATCGGTTCGGCTCTCGCTTACCAGCAGGGTGCCGCATGCTCTGACACACTCTGCGCGCTCTGTTTTTTTTTTTCCTGGAAATCAAATTTAATAAATAAGGGGTTAGTGGCTGCTCCGTCTTAGAGGAGCGTTGCTTTTCAGCTGCTACGTTGAGGCTGTCAGTCACAACTTTTCGTCAGTCACAACAAGTCGCGAATTTTGTTGCTCCAGCTTCAATCTGCTGCGGATCTGACGGAGCAGACGCGTCCGGATGCGCTCCATCTGCACAACAGCAGTGGCCTCAGCGTGCTGCAGCTGCAGTAGAACTGTAACATAGTGGTTAATGTTGCGTCTGATTAGAATTGCAGTTCCACCTCCAATGTGGAGGTTCGTCGAATTTGCTGCTGGTGCTGCTCTGTCGTTTCTGAAGCAGATGTAGTCTGGAATGTAAAGAGACTGATGCGGGCTAAACAATGTTTCACCCAGCATCATTACGGAAATATTCTGCCGAGCAAGAAAACAGTGAAGTTCCGACTGTTTCGCCCCCGTGCTGAGGCCGTTGCAATTCCCACATGCAACAGGGCAGCTATTCATGTAAAAAGGAGACGTAACCATTATCTAAGGTGCGTGATGCGGACGAGGAAGAGCGTGCCTCCTCCGTCGCTCCCGCCGCAGCGGCCGCCGTTACCTCGTGTGAGTACACAAGTAATTGTCACGGTCACTTTGAGGATCACGGCCGGCCACTCAGCTGGGTCGCGGCCGGCGATGGCTCGCATGAGCGCCCGCGTCACACGCCCCGGCCGATCCGTTTGGGACGAGATTCATCCGCGGCGCGCATCGCGCGCTCCTGCTCGCTCAGGGTGGCGGGAACAGGGCTCGTCTCCGCCGCCCACCTTCGCTGCTCCACGCGAGCGCAACGCTCCTCGCGGGCCGCGTCGGCGGGCGCCGGCTCCCGGGCGGACGGGGACGTTCCTCCTGGCGTCGCTGCTGCCGCTGGGCCCCCCCCCCCCATGCGGAAACGCTCGGCCCGCTGCTGCCGCTCGTGCCGCTGCTGCTGAGCCGGGTCGCCCAGGCAGTTGGAGCAGCTACGCTCCTCCTCTGGGGGGTTTGGCCCCAGCGGCCACTGCGCGGCGTCGTGGACTCCCCGGTTCCCAACCCCCCGTCGCCTCCGTCGCGATGACAAGCGGGAGCGGCCTGCCCCGTCGCCCCGGCATCTGGCCGCTCCAGCGACTCACCTGAAACACGCCAGGTTATCGTGGAGCACTTGAAACAAAAGCTCTAGTGGAATGCCCCGAAGGACAAACCAAAGAACCTTCTCATTTTCTATGAAGTACGTGTGGTACTCCACAGCTCTCTTCTCCAGAGCGGCATGCGCCTCGAGGGTCTCGCACCGAACCTTAACGGCGTCGCCGGCCACCTGTGCGACGAGCAAGTCCTCGAGGAGCTCAAAAATGTCGTCCACCCCGTAAAGAAAGATAGGGGGTGGGGAGCGTGAACTCGCCATCCTCCTCTTCTTCTGCGGCGTCGTGGCGTCTGCTGTGGCGGGCGGCGGCGTGGCCGTGGTGGCGGCATCCGCGGTGACAGGCGCCGTGTCCGGGAGCGGCGTGGCAGCGGCGGGCTGCGCGGCGGCCGAGGTAGACGGCCGGGCGTCCTGCGGCCCGCTGTTCCTCCTCCTGCAAGCAGAAGGCGTCCGTTTAGAGCAGATTCGCTCCGTTGATTGAAACCGCCGCGTCGTTTGACGGTTCCCCGCACAGTCTTACGGCCGCTTGCCCTCCCGCGCGCACCTCCTCCTCCCCCCGTAAGCGGCCGAGCTCGCAGGCGAAGGCAGCCTTAAAAAGGGCTGTTGAGTGAAGCGCCCTTAGAAGGGCGAAAAAAGGCTATTGGTTCTTTTTAGAGCCCTAAAAATGGCTATTTGTTTCCGCGGCGGCTGAAGATCCCTCGGCGGGCAGAGCGCTCCTCAGGTGCGGCTGCCGGCGCGCCCACCAATACCGAAAGACGCCGCGCCAGTTACCCTGGAGAGGCGGGAATTTATTCAAGATCTTAGGATACATTTTCTCTCCAGCATTGCTTCTTGTGGAGATCTGGGACGGCTATATCTTAAAAAGACTCACTAATTAAATCTGAACTTAATTCAAACTTAAAACTAACACATCAAGCCTCTTTGGACGAAGAGTTTTAAAATAGTGTAACGAATATTGCGTCACCGGCCAGCACCACCACGAACTACCTGTACGCGCGTATTGCGTCATCTGCCGGCGCCACCACGAGCTGCCTGTGAGCGCGGGTTGCATCTGCCGGCGGATTATTCGAGAACGGTGAGAGGTCCGGAAAGTTCTAGATTGTCTCGCCGAGTATAAATACGCGGCGGCCGGCGACCGCGAGTCAGTCTTAAGTCCGCAGTGGAAGCTGAACTGTGAAGTGTGTGCATCGCGGTGAATAGCAGTGCAGTGATTGTGCTCAGTGACGTGAACCGTGGTCAGTGCATCGTTCTGTGATCAGTGACGTGAACTGTGATCAGCGCAGTGAACTGTGGCGAGTGCTTAGGACTGTGCTAGTGTGTAAAAAAGGTGTAAAAAATAAGAAAGGTAGTGTAAATAACTAAAGAGAAGTGAAGTGTGAATAAATAATCAGGTGTCTTCAGTGATTGTGTTAAGAAACAAAAAAAACGTTTTTGTTAAAATAATACGAGACTTTTAATTCACCATCTATAAACGTAACAATAGATACTTTTAAATTTGGTAATCGGTGAGTTCTCAACGATTGTTCTTTATTCTTTTATTTTCTTAATAATTAGCATTCACGCTCTCATTCATACTTAATCTATATTTACAAACACATTCACTCACACATTCATACCACTACACTTCACGTCACTATTTACATTATGTACACTTTTCGCCACGGCGCCGACTTTACTCAAGCGTCCGTGGCGCCGCGACGTCTTCAGTGCTAGGCGGCTCGGGCCCGGCGGAGCGCGTTTCCACGGCTCCCACGCGGATTCCGGCATCTGGGAGCGGCGACTGTCTTCCACGCACTATCTGCTCCCCCGCATCGCACAGCTCGGAGAGCTTGTGCGGGGAAGTGCGCGGAAGGTGAAGGCGACGTGCTTTGGGCTCTTTCTTCTATGGAAGGCCCTGTGCACGCCGCTGTTTGCCGCTGCGCCGGCCTCGCGCACGATGCGCGGAGCGGACGGCCACAGCGCCCTTGTGAGCGCGGTCTCCGCCCACTTCTGCAGCTCCGCCGAGAACTGATTTCGCACGCCCCGAACTCTGAACACGTCAGCGTTGCGAGGAGTGCGGTCAAGTCGGGGATTAGGAAGGTGTGGGCGCACCGCGAGGCGCGCTGCCCTGTTCTCTGCGACCCGAATAAGGAGCAGTGGAGGAAAGAGCGGCAGCAAAACGCCCACAAGGGGCGCACGCACGCGGTGAATAGCCGCCGCTTTAGGGAAATCAATCTAGAAATATCAGGAGAACGGAGATAAGGTTTCCGAAGAAGAGTTCGAATTTGGATTTTGGCCGCAAGATATCGAGCGTGCGCATGCCAGCGAAGACCGCTGTCAAGCAACACGCCCAGATATTTCGGTTAGATGCCGCGTTGCTGCGCGTCTGGTATTATGTATTGTCCGGCCTGGGCGCCCGGGTGAGGCAGGTGCATCGTGATTGGCGGAGGGGTCCCTCTGATTGTCTAGCGGTCTGTGCCAACCCGGGTGTCTTGCCGGCCGTCCTCGTGGTCGGACGGTGTGGGACAGCCCCTCGCAGTCGGGAATTGCTGGTAGTAGGGATTTCCAGGCCGGGTTAAAGTTGAGACCGGCGACCGCATTGATGTGCGGCCGTCTATTAATTTCCAGGGCCTCTTTGATGTGTCTAGGCCAATACCGGTTTTCCTTGTGCAGGAGCCGAGTCTTGTCAAAATCGATGGCATGACCCGAAATCTCCGAGTGGTGCGCTATAGCCGAACGGTTGGTATGGTTCTTCTTGTGATTTGTGATGTGATTCCTAAGACATTCGATCACCGTGCGCCCGGTCTCGCCGATGTCCGTCCTGCCACAGCTGCAGGGAACTTCATTCACGCCTGCCGACTGGAAAGGTGGTAACACGTGGTTGATGCGTACCAGGGCGTTGTGAAGCTTGTCAGGAGTTGTGAAAACCGTCCGGATGTTTCTTCGAAGTAGTTTTCCCAACCGGTCGCTGACACCGCGGACGTAAGAAAGCACGGCTAATTTCTCTCCTCCGTCTCCAAAGCGGGGTGATCTTCAGTGCTGTCGCGATCTTCGGGGACACCATGCCGGTCGGGGACACCACGAACTTGCCGCATCCTTCAGAGTGACCCGTAGCACACAGATCAGTGCTTGTTTGATCGCAGTTTGGGAATAGCCGTTGGTCCTGAACGTATGTTCGAATTTCTTGAGTTCATCATGCAGAGACCGCTCGTCGCACACCTTGACAGCTCGTGTGGTTAAAGTCTTTAATATGCAGAATTTTGTGGGCAGATGGTGATGCGACTCTAGTGGAGGTATCTGTCCGTATGAATCGGTTTTCGGTAGACCGAGTGTCCCAAGGTGCCATCTTCGCGCTTTCTGACTAGGACGTCTAAGAAGGAAGACAGTTGTTCATTTCGGTCTCCAAAGTCAACTTGATGTGGTGGATGTTGTTCAGGTAGAGTAAAAATTCCTGTAGTAATTCCGGTCCGTGTGACCAGATTACAAAGGTGTCGTCCACATAGCGAATCCAGAGAGACGGTTTGTGTGGGGCGTTCGGAAGAGCCTTGGTCTCAAACTCTTCCGTGAATAAATTGGTGACAGCGGCGAACCCATATCCGCACCTTCCACTTGTGCCTAGAACCAGTCTTAATACTGGACGGTGGACTTGTGGCAGGAGGCGGCCAGCTCCGCGCATTCTGTCGGCTGGCTCCGTTCCTGTAGTTTTTGACGCAACACTTCCACGGCCTCGTTCGCCGGAACTTTGGTGAACAGAGACGTCACGTCAAAGCTGACCAGCAAGTCATTCCTGTTGAGCCTTTGTTGTCTAATTATGTTCATGAAGTGCGAAGAGTTCCTCACGGCGTAACTCGTCTTAGGCGAGCGGCGCAAGACGGGTGGCGACAAGTCTCGCCAGAGAAAGAATCGGAGAATTGATGGCGCTCACGATAGAACGTAGCGGTTCGTCGGTCTTGTGCACTTTCGGTAGGTCGTAAAACCTGGGCGTCGACGAGTTGTTCCGACACAACGCCAACTTCTTCGTACTCTCTATGCATTGTGAGTCGCGAATCCGAGAGGCGGTCTCCGTTCTCACCTTGTGCACAGGGTTGTGCTTCAGAAGTGTGTACGTGTAGTCGTCAGAATGGACACACCGCCACCGGGAGAAACATGGCAACGTCGCAGACAGCATTGCAACCTCCAGTGTGGTGTTCGCCGGTGAGTGTGGACCCGGCGCGGCGTAGTGGACGAATGGTCAGGGAGGAAAGTTTACCCACTTAAGCGTAACACCACTTAGGAGAGCAGCTTACTCAAAGAAAGGTCATGTTCAAATTTAGTACACCTTTTTATTACTAATTCAAAGACGAAGGAGCGAGTGAGAGGGAAGGTGATGTGTCTGGTGAGAAGATGAATGGGTGTCGAGCCTCTTACCCCGTTACTCCGTGGTCGAGGCGCTCCTCCGAGGCCGGTGGAGGAGCTCTGCAAGCCGTGTCTGTCAACGTCAGGGGTTCTTGACGTACCGTACGCACTCACATCCCTCAGCTACCTTACGTCTGCCCCACTTGCCATCTGCCCGCCAAATTGTACTTATTCTTTATCGGCAAAAGTCGGCTGGGGGCTGGAGCGAAGGAGCACCGTCGAGTCGGAGGTGTGGTATTCGCCCCCTCTGGGACGGCGGCACACTGTCATCTGAAACCGGCGGGTGCCGTCCAAGCGTTGCTGTTTTGCAATCAACCAGGCCGAAGCTTTGTCGACTCACCCCGTCGACCGATCAACGCACCCCTTCCGTTGGCCCCTCTACGCGACGGCCGTAGCCTTACACAGAGAAGCCTTCGATACAGACTCAACTGAGACCTTGTAACCACAGGGCGTTCCAACGCCACCTTCATCATTTTATTCATTTCATAAACTTTCATTTTATGTTATTTTCACTCATGTATGACAACTCGTACGTACTAGAATAAAAATTAGTTAAATGTAAATGTACCGGAAGGCCAGTATTGCTTACCAAAATATTCATGTTAGTTAAATGGAAATATGCCTTCCGGCTAGTATTGCTTCTATCCTCACATCTCATCTTTGTACATAGTAGGTTAGTTTATTCTTTTCAAATATTAATTCATGCACTTTTCTGGCTGTTTCATGCTTCATGTTCAAACTTGTTCGCAAAGCAAAATAAAATGTACACTTAGGAAATATTGACGCATGATCCCGCCGTCCACCGCAGAGAAAAAAATGTAAACCTCATATTAGTTCCTTGAAAGATATCTGTGAATAATCTTGTTCGTTTCTGTTTAACGATTTAGTAGCATAAGCTATCGGTTGTTCTTTTTTAATTAAAATGTTTTCTATGATGCGTCGACCGATAATGTCACATCATAGTACATCATCATAGTACCTCAAGGCGAGATTGCTGGAGAGTGCTTCTTTTATTTCTTTGAACGCCTATTCTTGTTCCGGGCAAGAAATCCATGCGACATCGTGCTTCATTAATAGTACAGCTGTCAATTGTGATAGACACGGAACCAATTTTCTCAAGCAATTCATCATGCCCAACAGTCTCTGTAGTTCTCCATTCTTCAGTACTTTGAGCTTCTTTATCGTGTCGAATTTCGTCTCATCAATTTCGAATTCTTTGACAAGACAAGGTCAAAAAATGAATTCTCTTTACGTTGAATGAGCACTTTTCTTTATAGAGCTTCACGCCATTTTCGTGTAGTCTTCGGAGTACTGTTTTGGTGCTGTCTCAAAGTATCTGCTCTGTACTCGCATGCATTAGTTCGTCGGCCATTACGCATTCTCCGTTTGGAATGTCCTGTGGAACCTCTTACATGATCTGCTAGAGCACCTCTGGAGCTGAAGAGAGAGCATACGGAAGTCGTTTACAACGGGCGTATACTGCGGGCTACCGAGGCTACCGGCGCGGCGGCAGCCCGAGAAAATTACGAGAATAAAAATCTGACAAGATATATTATATTAAAAGGCCACTTTTTCAGCGACATTTATTTTTCAAAATTTCATATAATCTGTTCTATTGAGATGTATATTAAATCGCTCGCTAGTCGGCGTATCAGTTCTCTGAAGAGGCGGCAACGCCGAAGAAACCGCTGGCACTCAGCGGCATCCACGCAGCGTACGTTCGTTGCATGACTCACTCCCCCTCCTCGCGGTAAGAAAGGGCCAGCCAAGGGATCAGGTTGCCGATTTCCCGAGCGGTTTCTTGACACGCTTGGAGCAGTTCGGAGGCAGTGGGCTGTAAATGAACAGAGTAAATTAGATGTGCGCTTTTGTGCACGACACACATGATTGGTGGTAAGTGTACAAATACATATTAGACTATATAACGCGTGTTTTAATTGTTAAAATTGCAACACATTAAGTATGTGATAGTGTCAAAGTAAAGTAATAGTGTCAGATGTTTGGTAAGATATTTTGAAAAAATGTCACAGCAAACTTCGGGAAGTTCGTCAGTTGACAACGAGTGTATTGAACGTTGTTCATATTACAAGAAATTATGGTTGTGATTGTGTTTCATTATATATATATATATATTGTGACTGTACTTACCTCAGTTTTCCCATTTGGGAATTCACCATCAAATGAGGCAGTGATCACACATTAAATTTTGATAGCAATAACTGCTGTTTCTGAAATTGATGAAGGGACAAGGGATTCCTTTAGGGGGGAGCGCCTTTATGAGGAGGATGTTGGCTGTGATTTTTAATGCATTCTCTACCATCATACCGTTCATTAATCACTAGTTTGCCATTTTTTAATCACATATTTATTCATCAAAGAAAACTCAATCTAAAGAGAAACCTGATACTATTACATGCATGATCTGCAGTCTTAAATGATATTACATCTGTGCTGAATTCACTGGAGTTACATGGTTATTAAATGTTCGGCTACTCATCCTGGATTTCCCGCTCTCTTGGCGCAGGAACACAGCTGCTGTTGTTCAAGGCCTTCACGCCACGGCGTGGCGTGGGGGCCCCCTCGCGTTGCCGCTGGCTGGTTTTCGTGGTCGTCGCTCCGATTCCAGTGTTTTGTCCGATCACACGCCTTCGACGTTATTGTGCGAGCTCCGTCTTATTACGATCATGCGTTTTCTCACAATCGTCCGTCTATTGCTCTGCCCATGGCTGATGGCCCACGCGCCCTCGCTCGCCACCTGTTTTCGTTTTCACTCGATTGTTTATCACTCGTAGCGTTTATGTTACAATTCCTCGAGCTAATTTTACTATCCACTGTCTTTAGTTATCGTTCGCTTCCTTGTCAACACTTCTCCCCATCTAGATTCCTGATGCTCACCGATTACACTTCCATAATTCATGCACCTCACCTCGCCCGTGCGCGCCATCTCAACTCTCTCCCATCTCCCGTTATGGCCTCATTCACAATGCAAACTTAAACGTAACCGTAACGTAGCCGCAAAACCTAGAAATGGGTTATAAAGCGAGATCATTCACAATGCCTTGACGTAAACGTAGACGTGAGACGTAAACTTAAGGAGCTCGCAAGCTCCAAGCTTCTACGTTTAAGTTTACGTCGAAATTCTACCGAAGACCAATCAGAGAGCAGCATGAAAACAAATGCACAACAAAATCCGCGAAGTGTGTATAGTTGAAAGGTAGAGCGCCTTGAGGTGTTTGTGGAGTTTTGGTACGAGTTGCGAAGTGTTGATTCGAAATGGCAAATAAAGCGCCCCTAAAATTAATGCTGCAGAAGCTTGCAACAGCACAAGCTGCACGCCCAAATCTCTCTCATGACAGAATCTGAACGTGGCGTTAAATATATTTGCGGTACACAATTTAAAGTTCACTGCTCGCATATAACCTCAATAGGTAGGGGCGCAACAGCTGCTCGCAAATGCAAAAGGTGAAATCGATAGGAGAGTCGAAAAAAAAGCTAGAAACGCATCGATCAATATGTTGAATTCTGATTGGTTCAGGCAAAACCTACGTTCCAGCTTACGTTTGCCATTGTGAATGCTCGTTTTACTACTGAATGGTGGCATGACCATTAGGTCATAATAATATATATATATATATATATATATATATATATATATATATATATAACAAAAATAGTACAAATTATTACATGGGAGTTTTTGTTGTTTTTTCTCGCTTTCAAAATTCAAAATTTATTGCTTATTTATCCTTGTAAATAGATTTTATTACATGGGAGTTTTTGTTTTTTTTCCTTTCAAAATTCAAAATTTATTGCTTATTTATCCTTGAAAATAGATTTTACTACATGGGAGTTTTTGTTTTTTCTCCTTTCAAAATTCAAAATTTAAGTAGTATATGACTTAGTGTAGGGATCACAGAATTTTGAAAATGTGCACACAATTCACTTTTCCCATAGCACGTCATACGCAGTTTTTAACTGTTTTTTACGTAAAATAAAAATTTAAAAAAATATTCAAATTCGAAAATCGAGAGAACCAACGAGCACAATTAAAGAAAATAATGAACATAGTTTGGATAAGTTTGATATTTATTATTATTTTATAAACAAACTAAGTGCTCTTGTCATTTATTAAATAAATAATTTAAAAACTTCATACGTAAGATATTTGAATACGAAATTGGAAAATTAAAATAAGTACAGACAACTAAAACGAAATAAGTAGTACTAAATACACATTCTATATTACAACTTAGATAATTTATTACACCTTAGATATACTTACTAACGTGGCCGAGAATTATATAAATAATGTTAACTCTGGATCAAAATAAAACCTAATCATAATTTAACTGAGATTTGACACTAAATTAATATTACAAACAGAAATGAATTGCTCTTGAAATTTATGAAATAGATAATTTAAAAAATTTTATAGTTATGCAACCACGTATGATATGACACCAACTAATTCGATAATTTTGGGAGGAAATCACAACACTTAGATCGGATATTCATTTATTTGTTAAAAATTTGTGGTAAACATTTGTTGTATTTTATTTACTAAATATATCATTGAATAACGTTTTCTGTTCAATTCTTATCAATAAATTTAAGTATTACCTGGTTATGCGGAAGAGCGGAATTGATTGTCACATAAATAATTTGTTATTAATATTAATCTTTGAGTTACGAACGGGAAACAGTTTTCCTGGCAATTTTCGGCACAGTGATTCGAACGAGATGTTCGTAACCTGACCTCCAGAGGCGTGTGATAGGGCTTATCTCTCGCTTCCTGAGGATGACATGTTGAGGCAGGCGATTCGCACGTATTGGAGTCCGGGCCTACACACAGTGTTGATAGAGAAGGGTTCGGAAGCGCTCGTGGGCCGCTGTGGCATTCTCCGCGGTTATAGTGTGCCGTACGATGTTTTTAAAAAAATGTATTTCATAAATAGCAAAAGCAATTAATTTGTCCATAAAATAAAAAATAGTATCAAATATCTATAAACTATGTACTTGGTTTTATTTCATTGTGCTCGTTGGTTCTCCATACTTTTTAATTTGAATTTTTTGGCTTGGTTCCAACACTCTGATGCAGTTTTAACAATATTTACATAGTATACAGCAACATTTATTTATTTATCCTTGCTGTAATAAATTAGTATTGAATGTGTCTAATTAAATTTAAAAGATTTTAGCTATTTGTGCTCGTTGGCACTCTCGCAATTCCTATTCGAAAATCGTACGTCGTTGCATAGCTATGAAGTTTTTAACATTATTTCATAAAAAGCAGGAACAATTAATTCGTGTATTGTTGCGGATTCATTATTGCCTTCTTCCAACCTCATGTTGGTGCGCCTATGTGGTGAGTTAATAGCCTATTCCAGCCTCCCGTTGGTGCGTCACTGTGGCGAATTAATTAACAAGCCTACTCACACCTCGCGTTGTGTTGCTAATGTGACGAATTCCATTTATTCCTCTCGTTGGGCTGTCAATCTAACAATTTGACTCCTTCCACTATTATTATTATATACGCTAATATATTGGGCGCCAATGTAACAAAATCGTCTCCTCCCTCTATTAAATACGTTAATAGCCCGTTTGCTAGCTAACTTTTCTTAATTCTGAAGATTTATGGGGTCGTGGATTTGTGATGGGCCATGTACAGGGTTCGGATTTGTGATGGGCCATGTACAGGGTTCGAAACGTAATACTCGTACCATAAATCACAACACGTCATTGAAAGAGTTATATCGATAAACATGATTGTGTTCATCTTGATTTATTCTATCATGACTAACTGATTCTCTCGTTCTTAAAACACCAACAATGAACACATAACCAAAAAATACCCTTCAATGGCATACATAAAAAAATTCACTTGGCATAAAAACAAAGAAAAAATTCACTCTGCAACTTTACAAAAACAATCTCATTCACACCGAATGCGCATTCTGCAATACCAACTTATTGACTTTTAATTTGTACCAATTTAACATGACTTGATCTTGGACAGAAATGCGTTTTTGCAGCAACCAAAATAAATCAATCGTCACTTCCCTGTCTGCTGGTTCGGCGTCGCGGCACGCAGCGCAGTTCACGTTCGTAGCCAGCCACCAATTTGCACACCCTCAGTGCGCAATTACCGCAAAGCTCCAGCCACCATATCAGGGATCATTTCACAGCGCGAAGCTTACACAATTCGGGAAAAGCGCAAAATATTCTGCGTAAACGCAACACAAAGTTCCCGCTGAATGTTTAAAATCACGGCGCGTAGATGCACTATGTCCTTTTACAAAACAAAACTTCGTTTGCACTTCCCTTCAATATTCAAGCGAGATCGTGTAAAATCCTTGTTATTAAACACGATTCAAAATGTCCGCCTACTACTGCTTCAGGCCGCGATCACAAAAAAAAACTATTATCCCGCATTGCCACTATTTACTAATTATGCGCCACTATTTGTCAATACATGTGCACGATTTTTTATAAAGTTCGTGCGCCATTAAGATAAAAATAAACTTTTTCAAACTATAAATTCCGAACAATCATAAAAATGCAGCGTCTAACACGGACCTCCCGTTCACACACTGCTCGAAACTTTCTCTCCTTAGGCATTGTTGTCCTCAGATTATATTGGTTTTTCCGCAAACAAAAGCAGATCACCCGCTTAATGCGCCGAACGTCATAACGAAAAGTATTTCTTCTTTTCATTCATTAACTTTTATCTGCCTTATCATTGCCTCTATATTATGTCCGAAATTTCTCTGATAATTGTTATTTTGTCTTCTTCGCCTCTCAGTGCCTTATTAAAAAAATATTACAATTCCCGCTCTTCGTCTTATCATGACGTCACGACAATGTGTCTCTTGTTTCATGTCATTTCTAAATAACAATTTTAACACTTAATTTTGATTTCGCCTTAGGCGTCCTCCAAAATTTGACTACTCTAAAAAATTTCTATAATTTTTGCTGTTTTCTGCCAAATTTTAACCCGATCCCTCTAGGCGTTTTCTTACTATTTATGAAAAACACTATTCGTAATTCGCTTCTACTCGGCAACAATGGCGTCTACATGCTCTTTTCTTATTTAACTGAAATGCACGATTACTAAAATTCTCGAATTAAGCAAACCCCTGGTCCGATTTTGTTGATTGTTGTGTCAAATAATTCTTAAATTGTGCTTTATCAAATGTTCACGTAATGCTCCCCATTCCTCTGGAATGGGCGGCGCTGCCGTCATTTGCCTCTTCGGGTATCATTTATTTGTCATTTGCCTCTTCGGGTATAATTTATTTAAATTGTAGGGATTTTTTTTTTCATTTAAAGGAAATGCTTATTTGGTTGATGATTATAAATCATTACAGTATAGAGTAAAAAATTAGTATTAAATATAAAAAAACTATGTTGTTAGTATTATTTGATTGTGCTCGTTGGTTCTCTTTTTTTCGAATTTGATTATCTGGATTGGTTCGATAATTCTGATGCAGGTTTAACAATATTTATATAAATCACGGCCACATTTATTATTTTATCTTTAGTGTCATAAACTAGTATTGAATGTGTATTTAATTATTAATAGATTTTAGCAATTTGAACTCATTGGTACTCTCAAATTTCCTATTGGAAAGTCGTATTTGGCTGCATAACAATGAAGTTTAAAAAATTATTTCATAAATGACAGGAGAATTAATTTCCGTTTAGAGTAATAAATTTCATTACAGTCATTGGTATCTTCATCAATTATTCGAAAGCTTTTCAGACATCAGACAGTACATCATGCAAAACTACTTGATAAATTATTCAAAATTGGAATAGAAGGTAATTACTTAAAATTACTCCAAAGTTATTTAAAAAACAGAAAATTCATTGTCAAAGTGAAAGACACAAATAGCCAGCTGTAAGCTATGGAATATGGTGTTCCACAGGAAGTTGCTAGGGGCCTCTCCTGTACCTAATATAAGTAAATGACGTTCATAATTCTATAAACAAAACAAAACTAATTGTGTATGCAGATGATGCTGTCTTACTCTATGCCCACAAAAATAACAAAAATTGTCAACAATACAATACAATACAAAATGAACACTGTTCCATATTGAAATTGTTTTATGAAAATAATCTATATATAACTGTAAACAAAACCAAGGCTATGTACTTCAGAACCTCACATATAATTCACACATGGAAAAATCCTCTTGCACAATGAACGATGCTTGAATAGTAGTTGCCAATATTACTGTAAATGTGAAAATATTGACTTTGTAACAGACATAAAATATTTAGGAATAATTCTAGACACACAAATGAAATTCCTTACACATACTGATTTGGTGTTCAACAAGCTAAAAAGAGTTTCAGGATGTATGTATGTTACAAAAAATGTTGTTAACCAAAAGACAAGAAGAAGAATTCTATACAAATCACTGGCTGAATCCATCATCTGATATGGAGTAGAAGTAAATGTGGGGTTGTAGCCATTACCAACTTAGAAAATGAAATATGCTGCAACAAAAAATCTTAGAAATTGTATCAGGGAATGACAAAGACCCAAAAAACCAACTCCTCATAAATTGTGATACATTGACTCCCAGAAGTTTCTACAAATATATTCACATAACAAAAAACCTTAACACAAGAAAATACAAAGAAATAACAGATCACACAAGATAGATAGTAATATTGACAACTTTAAGGCATTCTTCTACCAAAATTCTTGCTACTTGAAACGTAATGTACCGAGTAATATTTCAGAGCTACGTCTTGTCAGCTGGGTCAAAATAAAAATCAGACTGTAGGTATCTCTTGTTTTTGATTGTTACAGTAAGATTGAAAAAGATTTTCCTGTCAGGGGCCATTGCTTCATGCCAGGCGACAAGAGATTTTGTAGTCATAAAACAGAGCCTAGGAAGACAAGACAAGAATTGCAGTATCTATGAAATAAGAGGGCATTACAAAATCTGGGAAATTTCGGTAAAGGAAGTCATGGGATTCATTATAAATTTATTCCAATAAGCAGTGGAAACCCTTGTACAAGAAGAAAATTGTCTCAAAGACACAAAACACATACCAAGAAGTGAGAAAGTCAAATTTTCTGTCAGCAATTTGTACCATTTTGAATACAATTCAGAGAGAAGAGGATACATACAAGAGTACAATTCCATAAGAGGCCTCATCAATCATTCACTCCTTCTTGGTCAAACTCATGATCTCATACATCCCGGCATTTCTGCTCGTCCCTCAGAAAAGATTCCAAACTGTATCAGAATCCAAGGAGTCAGATACTGATAAAATAAGACAGTACATACCAGCATAACATTAGAGTTAATGAAAATATACTACAGCAGATAGTTCCTACAGAATCTATAATGAATTACGAATAAGTAGAAAGACGAATTGTCTTTCTACTTATTGAATTTATACTTTCTACTTATTTATTACTTATCAAGCAGAAAATATTTTGTTTACCCAAACACTTCATAGTTAAACTCTTGCTATGCTTAATATTAAAAATTGGTACTATAACTAATTTTATGGTGATATAACTAACTAAATCCAGTTCTTTGTTATATTTTTTAATTTAAAACATTCAATAAAATGAATAGAACATTTTAGAAATGTCTTGCTCTATCATCGGTACTGCAAAACAATACTTTCATTCTAGAAATTATAGATATCGGAAAAACATCATTTAGTTGTTCTTCCATTCTCTCAATAACAATATAGATTTTGACAATTTTTTCTTTAATTTAATTTCCCTGTTACTTAAAACTCAGATCAGATGACAGTCGGTTAAAAACTCTCAAGGATGTGATGAAAATACTTTTTTCACATATGTTCTACCACTGGTCGGTAATAATTTATTTTTATTTCTAGTAATGCTTTTCGAGTGAATTAAGTTTGTGCAACTGAAGAACACTTTGATACTGCAGCAAATCTTTTAATTACAGTTTGTGATTCAATGGGCTGTCCTTCGGATTTATGGATTATTTTCAATATCCTATTATGTATTGATAGTAGTAGGTTCAAAATATTACAGCACCCCCCTCCCCCCAAGCAAAAATACCATAAGTAGCAACTCCATTAAATATCGAAAAATAAAAATATCCACTACTAAAAATCATTAAGGATTTCTGATTTATAAATTTCAACAGTCTAGCAAAAATCAGCAGCAGATAGCTAGTTAGTTTGTTTTTTCAAACAGTCAATATGTTTTTGCCATTTGAAGTGACAGACGATATACCCTCTTTGATATTTCATGCGAGTTACTCTATGAACACATTGGTTGTTAATTTGTTTAATAACTTCAGGAGCACTGTAACCTTTTAATTTAATTAATTTTTTTTTAAAATAATTAATGACATAACATAGGATCAAACATCGCCCCTTGTTCTCTCCTTACCCCAACTACCCTTCCGCTCAGTCTGGCACTTGACAACTTAAGCTGCGTCACACGTTTTTGTGCCTGGTATGGTGTGTTAACCAAACCGTGTGACTTGCAGCCAAGTATAAATTATCTATAACCATCAATATATAAAGATTTATCTTATGAAGATATACATTCTGCAACTTACGAGGTGAGCACCATCATTGTCGTCACATTGCAATTAATGAATAAATTCTTAACACCAATACGTAACTTTGTGTTGTTTTGGAGTACTCAATGTCGGGAACAACACAGATTCCCAAAACCTTCATTTATACATTTTATTGAATGTTTTAAATTGAAATAATAGTTTCATAATGCACTGGATTCTATTACTTATCCTAAAGAGAGATGACCAAATTTGACTAATCTAATATCAATAAGAAGAAGAAAGTTATAAATATTTTAAGCTAAAAATACTGTATTCTGGTAAAGAAATTAAAAATCTTAAATATATTTCAAAAGCATTTTATTACCCCAAAAATTAAAAACTATTCAATGTTTAAAATAAACTTATCTTGAAGTTGAAATTTATTAATTCATAAAAACACATTAAGCAGTTTACAAACTAGTTTCAAATGAGTATATATAATTTATTTTATGGTACGACCAATATGAATTCAACATTGTTCATACCATTACAGATTATAGTAACATTTCTGCTGAAAATTATTTATCTAGAGAGAAATTTTAAATGACGAGATCAATTCCTGTATGTGGCTATACTTGCATTTATTACTAGTGCCACCAACAAATGACATGAAAAAACATGCTCTGTTACATTAACAAACATAAAACATATGGATTTGGAAAAGTCAACAAGCATTTGCAATCAATGCAAAATAAAATAAAACCTATTGAGAAAAATGTTAAACAAACCCAACAGAAAAAAACACAAGGAACGGGTTGACACAAGCATTCAGGCCAACGCCACTTCTGCACTACTGCTGGGAACCAATCTACGTTTCACTACATGCACTTTCTTATTTGAAAGGCATATAACATATGCAAATTCATCGTAAGTCACAGAGATGCGCTTAAAACCTTCTGCTAACTGAAAAGCGGCAAGGTCCACTTTATCAGTCAATGATATTAAACCACTGATGATATCGGCAATACGTTCATTATTTTCCAATCCTCCTCCTGAAGAAAT
Source organism: Teleogryllus oceanicus (assembly GCA_964035755.1). Lineage (NCBI taxonomy): Eukaryota > Metazoa > Arthropoda > Insecta > Orthoptera > Gryllidae > Teleogryllus > Teleogryllus oceanicus. Next base: position 63,205,848 of record CAXIVR010000012.1, on the reverse strand, counting down.
AACAGCACCGTCCTCTGTCATTATCAAGTATCCCACTTGGTCAGGAATTCTATCTAAATTCAGCATATTAACTGATGTCGCACCAGATTACGTTCTCGAAGTTACACACAACAATCACGCAGCAGCTCACAGAGCACCCACGGATTTATCTATGGCTCAGCTGATTGCAATGCCCACTAATCCACGATCCCGTGATAGTGAATCTGTCATTCTGGAGACAAGCTGTCGAGACAAGAAACAGTTCTGCCAACAACTAAATATGTCGAATAAATGCAGCCAATCCTTGTTACAACTACGAATTTAGAAATGTTAGTTTTTGGTCAAGGTGTAACGTATTCATATTTTTAATTGTCAATAGAAGCTTTTATTTTTAAACTACATTTCGAAAAGAAAGCATTTAAATGCTCGTTTCAAAAATATAATCAAAAGAAAACGTGTTTTAGGGTCCTTGGCAAATGTGTCAAAGGTCATTTAAATTGTCGACATAATATGTAAGTGCTGTAAGTGTTATAGTTGTTTATATTATAAATTGCTTCCAAAACATGGAGGTGTCTTTCTGGTTTCCTAATTAAGATTATATAGTTTTCCAGAAAAGCGTCCTCATATCTCAAATGTGGCCTGCATAGGAGAAGTCAAAAAATGATTGTTGTTCTGGAAGTGGAGATATTAAAGGACGCGTAACTGCTTTGGAACCCTTTTCAATACTTTTTCCCCATCATTTATGAAGTTCTTGATACTTGTCTTTATCATAAGATACCCATCTCTTCCTTAAACTGACAGATTGAAAATATTTTCACAAATAAATTTATTGTATGTTTATAAAGAAATTAGTACAAACATACCCAATAAATTTATTAACACCCTAAATTCACATACAACTACCAAGAAGCTAAATTAGTACTTCATAGCATGATTAATATTATGGTTACAGCTTCTGCCTAAATTGTACAATATCTGAACCATTATCATAAAAATAAAAAAAAGATTCTTTTATTGTCTGAAGAAAGCTTGCTATCAGTCCCAAACAGGCTAAATATATTTAGCAGTATACTAAATAATATTTAATTATTTCTATCATCATGCTGAGATAGCACAGTTTCAGTCAGGGAATTAGAATTCATCTAATGTGGCTTTCAAAGTGGGAAGAAGGAGGCTTACTTATTTCTTCAATCTTGATGTAATATTTACAAAATGAGGTTCATGAGAAAAAAATTAAGTTTATCTGCATATGCACAGAAAACAAGGTTTTTAAAGTTCTTACATTTTATAAGATTGCCAGATTATTGCTCAAGAGATCTATCACAAAATCAAATTATGACAAATACTAGAAAAGTGAAATGTTTGAATTGAAGATACTATCAATTTGTGTAATTTCTAACCATTAAATTAGTAAGTCAGAGAGAAAAAAAAGCTGCTCTAATGAGAGTTAATGAATTTAACATTCTTTCAAGAAATGAAACAAATACATGTTTCCCATATACAACTCTTCCCATTGGATATACTCTTAAATACACTTTTACAATTGATAATAGATATAGTAGCAATTAAATAGTGCCTTTTCGGAACCAAGAAATATTTAATACGTAAGAAATTATTACACATTGTGAGGTGTGTAATAATCATATTCTTTAATCCTCGAGAACGTCTGACCTTTACTTTAACTAGTATAGCCGTAAAATAAGTGACTAACTACTTCCTATGCATGTATTAGGATTATTCACAAAATATTAGGTACATTCTAATAGGATTTTTTCCCGTCCTCTTTCTCACAAACTTTTGAGTTGTTCTAGTGAGGTCAACATTTCAATTAAAAAAAAATGTTAAATGAAATGCACATCAGATGTAGATGTAACCAAACAATCGGGATAAAACTGACTCTATGAATATTCAGTCTATTTAATAGAACAGAATACTCAAAATGTGGAAAATTGTATGGCACTGGTAAATTTTGTTGTGTGTCTCAACCCTGAGAAATATTACAATTTATACCAGAGGCAATGTCTTCAGGGCAAACAACATTCAATGAATATATAATTTTCCTACATTATAAATGTAAACGATATCATTTCCATTTACACTCCATATGAAATATGGACAAGATAAAATTATGGGTGTAGAAATTTGAACGGAATAAGATAGCATAGAGAGAAACAAATAAGTCCCTCACCCTTCCAAATTTTAAAATGAAAAAAGAAAATTTTAGACAGGAAAAAATTCCCTCAGTAGTTCAGAATTTATGCTCATTCTATACTGGAAATATTCAGATTACAACTTCTGCACCTAGGAATTTCCTACATTTCAGGTAAGCAAGAAATGAAGCTTGCAATTTAGCTATGCAATGTAACCAAGATTAGACTAATTAGTCTCCCCGAATAGGAACACAATTCGTATTGTAATAGTTCAAACATTCCAGAAGACTGAGAATATTTTTTATAAATTGTGCATAATGGTTCAGTGTATGACTCACTGTTGTACATTATAAGGTGTTAAAAGGAACTGGTCTGTACAATGCATGTATTTAAATAAAAATAAAACGTAACACAATTCAAACCTTCAGATATATTTTTCTTCTTAATATATTTTCATTATACAACAAGAAATTCTACTCTTCATTATATAAAAGCAAAATGTTGTAGAAAAATACAGTACACAATACCCCATGCTAGAGTATAATAAATTGGATGCCTTTTTAATTACAGTCAATTTACACTTAGTCATTTGTTTCACAATGACAGCTTAACTCGCATACTAAAAAAGAGTAATAAAGGAAGATGTTCCCATTACACAATTTACATTTCTTAAAACGAAAATCAAAAGAAGCAAATTTCTGTCCAGATGAATTATAATAAAACATTGTAAGTTACATAGGTATGCATCCCACAATTTCTTTCCTCATAAAAAAAAGAAGTAAAAATGTACAGAACTTGGACATGTAACTTTTACCATGATATATTGCACTGATGCACAAACATTTCCAAACTGCTGAGAATCATATTATTGTCTCATTTAAAGATAGTTATTCGTAACAGATCATCAGCTCAACGCAGTTATCCCAATCAGCAACTTTGTTATGACTTAAATGTTTGATATTGAAGCCCCCAATAGGATAACAGAGACGCAGCTGATGATCTGTCACAAATCAATATATTTCAATCACACAATACTTCTCATCACCCAACCAAAATGCTGTGACATTATTAGATGTTCAATATTTACTGCATGTGAGATTTAATTAATTTAAAATATTGTCAGAATAAATGCACATACTGTGGTTTAATCAAATATAAAAAATTGTTAAACTTCACCACTTCTTGCATTTTATACACATTTCAAGATTGGAAAAGAAAATTTATTTGAAGTACTTTGTATTAAATAACAAATACTTGGAGATGGTATGATACAATAAGATTCAAACCAGAAAATTATCATATAAATATCTTTATAATGACCTAATGTAAAATTTAAGCATTCAACAAAATGCAATTCTTGTTACACAATAAAATGTAAAAAAGCATTATTTCCAACGGTAAGTAAAAATAATGGCTAAATTATTTTAGGTCACTTCATATCTGGACACACTCTCAAACCATTTTGTCACTAAAATAATCAAATGAATAATGATAAACATTATCACCATTAATCTCCTCTCTACATGGTAGAGACTTCCATTGATAAACAAACTTCATCTTCAAGATCATATTATATTTATTTACAACCATGTGTATCCACAATATAATCATTTTAGTCCAATACAGTTCATTCCATCTATTTTAAACAATGTCACACTTTTGTTTCACATTATTATTATATTTGATAGAGATAGATTTGATAGATTTTCAGTTTGCAACATAATTGTCATCTCATTCTCAAGTGCTATAATAAAATGGGTGAACCTATAAACAGCGTAACTCATGCTGAAATTCACATTCGGCTTTGTCCCTAGGATTTCTTCCAAGAATAGTACATTTCAAGGGGTTTGTTAACCTTCCAAAACTTTTCATTTACTTGTCGCAGTGTTTGGTTACCATTTAGGACAACTAACTGTCCAGGTGTAGGAGCAATGTAAATACAGAAATTCAAAAGTCGCAGGGTTTCTGGAAGCTCATGATCCAGATCAAGAGTCAGTCTCATAGCCAAATATTTGCTTAAATGATCCACTGAAACAAAAATAATAATTTGAAATTACAAAACATCACTGAATTGATATGGATACAGCATTAATACAAAGATCTCAAAGCAAATTAAAAATAAATTGCATTACAACAATCCAGAAATCCTTACCCGATGCATTTGCAGTGGTTTTAATATAGCGAACTGAATTTTCCTTCAGGGCTTTGATCAATGTATTATCACCACCCATTTCTGTGGGATGAGGTTTAAACACAAGCTCAATTTCATTAATTGTCACTGGCTCAGAAGGCCCATCCCCTTCTCCCACTGAAGAATCATGACTACCTGCTTCAGCACTAGAACCACCTGACTCATTTTCAGAATTCTGGTGGGACTTTAATCGTTTGGCACTTTTACCAGGAAGAGATGGGCTATGTGATGAAGCTTGCGGTTGCACTGAGGGTTGAGATTGAAGTGACTGACTTCCTCCAGAGGTCTGTCCAGGGGACAATGCTGATGCAGAAGATGACACTGGAGATGGTTGAGTAGGAGGTACTTGGGCTGGAGGAATGTTTTCTCGGGGCTCATTTGGTGTAGGAGTTGATGGAGCACTTACATTAGGGGTATTATTAGGAGTAACTTGGGTGTCACCAGCATTCTTTCTTGGACGCTGTGGCCTATTCTGGGATTGTAACTTAATTCCTTCAGTAATTGAATTGACAAGAGCAGCTTGGCTATGACTTTTGTTTAATTTCGCCAAGACTCGTTCTTGATGTGCTTCATACTCGTCTCTACTGGGATAGATTTTCGATATAAGCAAATCAAAGTTCGGGTCTGGTCTCAATGAACGCTTTGAAACCAACTTTTTTCTACATGTGGGGCATTCTTTATTGCCAGAACGCAATGCGGTTATTATGCAGTCCGAACAAAACCTATGTAAACACTCTTTGGTTGTCATTGTCTTCTTTAACATATCCAGACATATTGGACACATCAATTCGCTGTGAAGACTGCGTGGCGAAACTGCAATTTCAGTATTGTCCGTAATTGCATCTTGAGGAGTGCGGTGCAACTCGTAAAGAGAAAGTTCCCAGGTCTTATTTAGACCAACTTGATCAGCAGACGCCATATTCACTTACAACGAATATTTGGCCTTCAATTATCGGTATATTTTATCTCTCACTGATTTGTGGAAACATTACTTTCTGAAGTAAATTACCATGGAAAATATGCACAAAATATACCCAAAGCCAGCACAGTTTCACATTAACAAACATCATACACACTTCCATCTATCCTTCAGCAGCACCACAACACCATCGCAAACACAGCAAAACCCAGCGATTCGTTCACTATCGAACGAGAACATTTCATTGAATCAGTAAATTTGCTTACTCAAAGCAATACACCAATCGTATGTAAATGTATTTACTAGTATATTCGTGTGTAAATAGGACTGTACTTTTGTAATAAAAATAATTTAGAGAGAAATTCGAAGCCTAAGATTTCTATCGGTACGTATTAGAAAAGAGTGCTCGCGAACAATCAATGAACGATTTCATACTTAAAACGATTGGTGGATCCACGCTGGAAGATGTATATAGGCATAGACTAAAGAGGTAGTATATATTTTTACTCTATGATACAGGTGTGTTAACTAGCCTCCTTTTGGGCAAATTGTCTGAAGCTAGTTTGAGGCTAGTTCCTAGGTTGTCCGTACGGTGCGCACAATCGGTTTGGGTATTTAGGATGGCGTCTGGCGCATTTAGTATTTTCTGGTGTTTTCGTTGCATGAAAGTGATATTGGTCACTGGACACGCAAAATAGAGGAGATGCTACTGTAAATGTATTGGAATCTATTAAGTCACATTATAAAGTCTGACGGAGATGTTAAATTGTTTGAAATGTGTTCTTGCGAGAGCTATGCATATTTTCAACTATATGATTTAAGTACCAAAGAATGATTTCCATTTTAAAACAGAACAAGAAGTTATAATCACAAAAAACGACAGGGATTACATTTACTATTTGACATTCATGTTGTTCAGCAGTCAACTGATTTGTTCATCGTAACAGTATATACATCACTGGCCCTCATTTAAAAACAATTTCAGTGACAATATAATTTTCTAGTAGAAATAATTTTTTGCATTTTGTTTACATATTATCTTATGAAGTAAATTATACCTCTTTACTAATGCTTATGTACACATTTTGCAATTAATAAATTATTCGAACTACAGTAAGGCAATGGTTCTGTCACAAGTAGACAAACTACGTTAAGAACAAACACTACACATCTTTCGGGGTCATAACATGAAATTAACAAAATGAAGATCTTGTGAAGATACACTACAATATACATTTGTCATTTCATTTCGAAGCTGCTCACTGGCAGAGAATGAATATTGTTTTATTAGGAAAGAAAACTTTTCTGAACGAAAGGATGCTTTGTAAGTGAAAAACTGATTTTCGTCAAGAAATTCAATAAAATGAAAGTTTTCAAAATCTTGAAATCTATAGTCCATCAGAGTCACTACTGTATCAATAATTTTAAAAGAAACAATCTTGTATCTTTGAAATAATTCTCACCCTGAGTGTTCATTCATAGTCGTCTGCTTTGATGGAGATTTAAGTAATCTCTTCATATCTAGCATGGTATATTACGACGTACCTATATCATTTCTATCTCTATGGCGTATTACTTGCCTCAAGATTTCACATTGTAGAGCGAAAACAGCATTTCGATATTGTGAACCGTTTGGAAGTTATGGCACTGGCGCATAATCAGTGGGGCATTCTCTATAACTCTAAATCTTTAGCGTCATTAATTGTTTCATAAAGAAAACGCGAACAAAAATCACACAAACAACTCTACTTTCCCACGTCAGGTGATGAGGTGAATTTGCCTGGCCGAGACGTGGACGTGGAGCGCTGCACAAGTCCGTGCCTCCCGGGAGTCGAGGCTCTCTGCCCAGTGAGTGCGAGGGAGAGGAACATAGCGCGCGCCCTCTTGTGCGCATGCGCGGCGGAGCCATCCGCTGACAGACTCCTCGCTCAGCTACTGGCCCCAAAGAGGCCGTGCTATTCCTCGCGCGTAAGTGGGAAAAGGAGTCGAAAAGATTTAATTTTCTTCAACGATTCAGTAAAAAAATATTGAAAGTGACTCACTTAACGACTGATTTTATTGAAAAATAATTTGGGTATTCTAAGGCTCCCTTCAGCTTCGCCATTGAGTATGATGACTATGGACCCATTCCCATGAACTTCAGCACAAGACACCTTTTTCCTTTTATTATAAGCAGAGCTTCCCCTCCATTACATAATTCCAACTTGTCTGTAGCTTGTAATACATTCTCAATATCAAAAATGAAAAAATTAATCTTAATTAAGAATGTAAAATAAAAAATTATATATTATTAATACATGAAATCATAATAAATATATAAATTTTACATATCTTGCAGAATTAATATTATCTGTCATTTGCCTGCACCTCAATTTCAAAATACTGTTGAATATATTACGCATACCATTCATTGTAAAATTCCTTTGACTATGAATTTATGAAGAATTTTTATTGTTCATGTCATCTGGTGACAGAAGGTTTTTAGAATTTAGTAATTTCTGCTTATGTAGGACTTTTCTCACACTGAGTTAATACTCAGTGTTATGATTGCATTGTCTATTTGTAGTGCTAAGGTAGTGAATAGAAAAGTGGATGTTGTGTTTCAATTGATAACATTATATTTCTGGGCGTGGATAAACATAGGAAGACAAGAATTTTAAATTATTGGAAGTATGTTTTAGGCGAGACTCATGGCCCAATTTTTTCTATGCTTCTAATAAATTGGTTTTGTAGTTTTAACATTTGTTTCACCGTAAATTTCTTTGCATTTCCCCGCCAACCTAGAAGATGAATCTGTAACCTACTATTGACTTGATATAATCATTTTTATTTGTTTCAAAGCAGAAATCTTTTGTCCTCTTTGTTCCGAGGGTGCCATAATTTTACATTTCTGATTTTGGGGAACAGCAGGGCGTCTAAAAAAGCTTACTCTGTCTCTCCTGCCCCCCTTTACCCCAATCCTCTATCGAACACAACTTGGTTATCGTGAAAATACAACTTTATTTTAAAGAAAAAAAGAACATCTCACTGCGAGAAAGTGTATCTAAACATAACAAAAAAGTTTTTAAACCGTTAGAGGCAGAGTAAAACCTCAAATGAAGAATGAACCCGATGTTTGAAAAGAAAATCGACACTTATGTCGTGTTTTAACCATAAGCTCACGCTTGTATCAGCCTGCCAGTTGTCACTAGGGATGTGCCCTTAACAGTTAAACTGTTAATTCCTAACCGTTAACGTTTCGTAACTGTTACGCGAAATAACAGTTATTTCGTTTATCCTGTTATTGGCTGTTATCGGTTGAAATGCATAGAACTGCAACCTACTGGGTCTAATTCGAATTACTACAGGTTTTTGTGGCAACCATTTCACATACGATAACAGCTTCACTGCAGCTAATCAATCATGATTTGCCAGTGTTCAAGTGTTATAGATTCATTAATACATAATTCGTATCATTATATATTATTGCACACCATGTGCCACAATATTTTTATATTTTATTGTATACATTACAACAAGATGTTTGTCCTTTAAATTAAGTCCGTCCAATATGTTAACTTATTTCTGTCTCATTGCTGCTTATGTGAGATCAACTAATATTTCCTAGGCCCAATAAAATAAAATGAGTTACGTTTCGTTTACACTGTTTCTCCTCATTATTTTTGGCACTCGTCACTTCACTATGCACAAGTTGCATATTTGAAAGAATATTTGCAATCTGAACCCGAATCGCTTTCATTTTAGTAATATTCTTTATTATATACACATTCCCTACACATTATATGAATTACTATTCATCCTTGGCAGTTCATCCAGTCTCGTTCATATCAGCTGCTTATTTGTTCGAACATGTTAGCGAAAGTAGTGCACGGAAGCGCCGTAAGGTAGCTGCACAAGCTTTATGGTGCTACCAACGTTATTAGTTTTGCGAGGCTTAACTCTTAGCAGTCGTTACAACTGCTTTAACTCTTAGCAGTCGACCATGTTAGGTTGCTGGTCATGGACCTGCTATTTTTCAAATGTTATTAATAACAGCTATTACGAGTCAGCTGTTTTGTGATAACAGTTATTGAAGAAAAGCTGTGAAGCCCATCTCTACTTGTCACCCAAAGGCGACAGTGCTGCCCTTCAAATTACTTAGTCACGTGTTCTGAACATCTCTATAGACTCCAGGCCGTGTATCAGGCCGCACTAAATTCGCAATATTGCAGCTTGAAAGATTTCCTGTCGGAATAGCCAACTTATGAAACTATAACTCTGATCAAGTCTCTCGCTTTTGGTTTGTTTGTTGTCTTATTCACAATCCTCGCGGTCTCAAGTCTTGTCCACTGTTCAATAATACATGTTTCGTTTTTCGGTAGAATTAAAAGAGATGTTCATCTATAAACGAATATTAACTCTGTGAATAATTATTAAGTTAATTCAGAATTATCATTATCAACTATTGCGAGCTTAAGAAGTGTTAAAAGTGTCAAGTGCAAATGAAAAATACAACCTCAAAAGTTATCTGCGGTCATACTTCTATGTTATTAATGCTTTTGAGATGTGTGTCAACAGTTCCTTCACGTTTTGAAGTGGTAGTAATAAGTTTTATTGAACGCAAATAAATACCACAATTATTGAAGTTAATTAACCTGATATACATGGTAGTTTTTAAGTAGCTAATGAAATGTTCCTAACGTCCAGTTCAATATAATGCAAATACATCCATTTAATTTATTTGTTCAATTATTCATTAGCTTTTAAAAGTAAGTTCAAAAAAATAATGAAAATCATCGTTAGTGTAAGTAAGTTTTCAATAACTTATCCATTGTTACCAGAGACAGTCTTTGAAAACGTGTTATCTTCAAAGGTTCAGTATTAAGTATAGACCCAGATGTTGTTAAGCTTACCATTATTTTCCAGTTATAATTAAAATGAATTCAGAAAATAATAATAAATATAATATAATTAATTTAAAACAAGAAATACTAAAGGGACACTTAACAACAACAAATAACTACTATAACTATTTCAATTAACTTTATTATTATTACTAAAGAAAACAATTGGAAAATAATAAATAAAACTCAAAAACGCCTAGTACTACTAAATAAATAAATTGAACGATAAAACGCAAAGAACGAAGAGCACCAAAACGCAAAATGCAAATCTTTAGCAACACTCGTAAACTAACACAACTTCACTTGGATGGCTTTGAATGTTGGGGTATCTACGGAGTAGATGTCCCTCGCTGAAGGTAATATATTCAGGGTATTTGTGTGACGGTTGGCAACAACTTTAGCCAACATAAAACGAATCGAAACTACCCTAAATCGAGTATAAATGTATGTTCTCATTCGACAGTGACATTTTTCAAAAGTTGTCCCGTTAGTTCGGCTTTTTAGCTGGCCAGCAGTCTAGGAGCCATCTTACCCCAAAACTGCCCAAGTCGTTCGCAGCGCTATATGTGAGAACTAGCCTCAAACGAGCTTGAGTTTTAGACTGGGTGTGAACACACCTATATTTCTTACACCGTGGTGGATCCGTGATTAGAAAAAGCAAACATTCAAACTGTTAAGGACACCAACACAAATCACCATATTTTGATACTTTGACTAATATGATCCAAGACAGTAGATTGACGTCACCATCGATTAAGTACATTTTCATTCATATATTCTGGAATTGCTTGTCTCGCGCAAAGAACGTTGTACGATTTCTCCTCGAGTTACCAATTCTAGAAAACGTGTATAAGTAATTAATTTCTTTCTACAATCGTATCAAATGGACTTTACATATAAAAAAGTAACTTTATGTCTACTACGATACGTCCGTGAAGTTGAGTATTATTTATTTATCGTCAAAAACTGTGGGAAATATTGGGAGAATTAGTACCAAGGGGAGATATGCAATATGTAAATAAAGTTCGAAGGTTCTGAAAAACATTCATTTTTTCAAATAACGTTTAAAAGCACTAAAATTGAAGATGATTTATTAATACGGGATATTCATAGTAACGCTTAACATTATCCCGCGCGTTTTATAATATGGAGCTAAATTTCATCAATTAATTAAAGTATCTTATTTGCTCAGCTTGATCAAATTATTGTTCACTTAGTTATAATTAAATTTCTTCTCAAAATACAGAAAAACGTAAATCGTTTATGATATAAACTTTAAAAACGTAAATCGTTTATGATATAAACTTTAAATGTAATGTAAAAAAAAATCCCCATACACTTTTACTGTGTTTTGATGAAAATAAATCAAATAAAAAACAACAAACTTTATAAAATTCCTTAATGAAATTACTTTAATATCTCTTTCAGGATAACTTGGTAAAATAATAGGATTAAAAAGGTTGTTATTAAATCAATCTTTACATTTCCAACACTTTATTTTTTCTTATTATTACATTGATTGTGGTCTATTTTTTAATGTAAAATACCATTTGCATATTTTTTAATTTAAAAATATATTTTATACTTATTTGTCACGTATAAATAGTGATATTTGGATTTCTTGTTAACTATACAGTACACATATTTGTACACATTACACGTAGATTCCAATACATTACATTAAAAAAAAATCCAGTCTTTTCTTTTCGCCCATTTTAAATTAAAAAAATCAAGTTAAAATTATTTTAATGAAGTGTCTGCTTGAGAGCTTTCCAAAAAGAGAGAAGAGGGAAGATTGAAGAAGAATAAGAGTAAAATATTTTAAATGATAATATCCCATACTTCTTTTCCTGCTATGATTATTCATTGAGATTATAAGAGAGATTGGCCCAATCTTCACAATGACATGACTTTAACATTGGTCCCTGTGATTAATGTACAATACATTTAAGTCTGGCCAACTCAATGCCCTTTGTACTTTACTATGAATAACAAGAATGGACATTTAAAAATGTTTATTAATTTGAATCTCCTCTCCATTTAAACATCTCTCCTTAAAATCCTTCAATGCAGACATCATCAAAATGTACTTTATTTGCAAGTTACTATTTTATATCTTTTGCCACTACAATTAACAGAGGGGCCATTTATTTGGTGAATTAGATTTTCTACTTTTCCTTTCAATAGGTATTTAATAATCTGTATAAAATAAAAAAAAAATCACAATCCTTTCTACATATCTTTCAATTATTTTTAAATATTTTAAAAACATTTTAGAGGTTTTTACTGAGGAGTCATTGACACCTACTCCTCCAAAAAAGAAATTACATATAGGAGTTTTATTAATTATCTACTATATTCAAATTGCATTCAAATGCTTGAATGACAAATATCTTGTATTTCTAAATTAGATGAGTCAATATTAAATGATTTTTACTTTCTCGTATACATACGTGTTTCTACGTATACACGGAAGTAATATACGTAGTATAGATAAAGTTATGTAATGCTGCCCAACGGACATTGCCCAAAGCCCAACGGACATTGTCAAACTTTTCTCAAAAATGGCTCCAATTTTTTCTTTAAAGTTCTGGTAAGAATGAAGTAAAATACACTTATAAAGGTGGCATAGGTCCAATTTCACCGTTAACTCTGAATTTTCGAAAGCTGCAAAAGTTTGAATTTTTGTGTGTGTGTGTGGGGGGGGGTCTTCCTACTACTAGAAAATTGAAGACAGATTTTTCCTTCAAATTCACACCATTTTTTCAAAAATCACTCCAAATTTTTCTTCATATTTTTCCAATAGATAGCACTGTTTAATATCATTTTTAAATTTAATTTTGGTGTACTCATTTGTTTTTCAAAATTACACAAATGTCATTTTTAAATACCTCTCACGCCATTAATATGGACATTTCCAACAAATTGTATGCATTATTACATTTATGAGTGGAAGTGTTTTAAATTACTTCAAATGAAGGTTTTGAAACTCAATAGATTCCTCTGAAAAGGAGCTTCAAATTTCACATTTAGAGAAATCCTAAATCGCCAGTTTCTTAAAAACAAAATTAAGAAACTGAAGAGTTGAAAAAATGACGAAAAAATGTATTTTCAATCATGATAGATGGCAGCTGGCCAGAGAACGGAATAAAACTTTAAAGACAGTCCACACCAAGGAAATTAGAAAAATTTGCTATGAGAAAGTCTGTGCCATTCTGTAGCACCTCTAGTTTGATAATATGAATCAAATCAAATCAAATCAAATACTTTTGAATTGTCAAATACTTTTGAATTTGATGATGAATATGACAGACTCTCTTCATTTGAAGGAGGTAACTGATACACTGTTAAGAGTTTTCATTAATAAATTTATGTCATTTTACTATAAAATATTGATTTATGAGTAGTAATGGTAATTTTTGGTAAAATGGGGTAAAATAAAATTTTGTTGACTCTTGAGAAAATTTGGACCTTGTTGCAAATAGAAAGCATAGGGGAAAAATCCTCACAAAAAATCTTTTTCGTCTCAAGCATCATTGCTTTATTCATTTACACTCTGCACTGCAAATGAAAGTAAAAAGGTTTAAATGAAATGAGCGTAATCTAAATGTTTTGTTGAGATCTCATTTCTCAATATATGAGAGGAGTAAAGTTATTTGTTTATTTCTAAAGACTTTTATTAAAATCAAATCTGAAGCTCATTTGTCAATGTAATTAGGTTCTATTTCATGGGGCAAAATTGCTTGTTTTTAAATTTTGTGAACAATGCTTCTTTTCATTCATAATTTTATTCATAATTCATAATATATTATATTCATAATTCACCTTTTATTCATTATTCATCTTTATTTGTAAAGGAGAAACGGAATCCAGAGCTAAAGAATATGTTCTTATATTATATCTGTAGAGGACTCAAATGTACCGCATCGTTCGTTGTTTAAAGAATGCTGTCAAGTAGTTGACACCCATTAAACCATTACAATCTATTAACAGTGCAAAAAAATGTTAAGCAGTGAATTTGTTCTAATTCTATTCAAATTTAATTCAAATAATTTTTCAAATTAACCAATGGATTAAACCATTTTTAATGTTGTTTAAAAACTAAATAAATTATTTAAATATTGAAATGATAAATCACTGTTATTAGATATATTATAATTTTTCATATACAAATATTTTTTTTAATACCTTTAATTATCTTTTTTACATGGATTGCAGAAGATTGTAATAATTTTGGCAGCTGGAATTTGGTTCTGTTGCCAAAATTCCATTTATAAAGTTGAATGTAAAATAATAATGGTTGTAAAATTATTAAAATTTCTTTTCTCGTTACATCCATTCTAAAACAGTAGACAAATAATTTACAGATTTCATCCATCCAGTCTACGGAAGTTGTAAATAATTTGATTTTACGTAGTCTGTACATAAATATTCATGAATAGTCAGGTCAGCGATTGTGATATTTGTAAAGAATAAAAATATATATTTTTAGATGTTTTCTTTAAAACTTTCAGTCCATTAAAAAAATCAGGTTATTTTATAGCAATTTTTTTGTTTCAAAATTGTTGTAGAACATTTTGAGATAATTTCTGGGTCAATATAATCTGCCTTCTGGTTGTAAGGAATGACAGTGTTTTCACTCTCCCTGTGAAGAAATAGAGGTGCAGAGAGGCTCTGAAAAATCAGCTAACTAAAAACGATGACAATTGAAAGAAACGTAACAATAGAAACAATAGTACCAATATAAAAGCCGTTCTTACTGTCAAAACTGAATAAGAAATGTAATAAATAAACAAATGAGATAAAGAGACAATAACAAACAAACCACAGAACCTCTTAGCAAAATAATTTGATATGGAATGAAAGTATTAAAAATAGTTTTTGATATAGATAGTTTTTCTCTTTTTCACTAGAGATGAAAAGATTATTACAATGTTTTAAAAATTAGATGTGGCAAACAAAAAGACAAAATAAATATTGAAAATAAACCCGTTAACTTAATTGCCTGTAATGAAGAAAGAAACAATGATGTATTATGGTTTTAATGTCCTTCTATATTGAAATAATAATATAACAGGACCATGTTCAAAGTAAATGAATCAATCATCTTCTTTCTCTTCTTTTTCATCGCCTTTATCTTCATCACCTTGTTCATCCTCACCTTTCTCCTCTCCTCCGCTGACTGCTGAACCCGCATCAGACTGCATCACTTTGTCTGCATCAGACTCTGCATCCCCTTCCTCTTCTTTTCTTTTTTTCCTCCTCCTCCTCCCCCCTCTCTTCTCCCTCTCCCTCCTCCCCTTCTTCCTCCTCTTCTTCCCCTTCATCTTCATCTCCCACCATCGCTTGCATCAGCATCTTGGAGCGGCGCTCCTCCGCCCGAATCGAAGCTGCCAAGCCTCGATCATCGTCCTCGCCGTCATCGACCCCAGGCTCCTCGATGTGGATGCCTGTCGCCGCTAGAATTTCTTCATATTCTTCTTGTTGAAGGTCCATAAAATGGCTTATTTCTACGATTTTTCCTCTGTTTCGCTTTATTTCGTCCTTACGTAAAGTTTCGAAATAGTCGTTAGTCCAGTTGTTGGCTTTTGTCGTCAGGGCATCTTGTCTATCGTCGATTACTTGGACATGGATTTCATGTGAACCGGAAATGGCGCTGGCCATTGTGTCTCGATCCAACATTATGTTTTGCAAATCCGGATCAAGTTCAAGGGTGGGGTCGTCTAATAAGTTCAAAGTATTCATGTATTTCAATCCGGCATCAGACAACTGCTCAAAATAAGTATTTTCTTCATCTCGCAATTTAACGAAAAGCGCTTGAGTATTCTCAACTAACTGAGTCTGCAACTCGCGAATAGCAACTTCAAAATTAGATGTAGATTCTTCAATTTGTTCATATAAAGTCATTTCCATTCTCATTAATTCTTGCCAGAGACGATGACTTTTTTCTTGAAAGTCTAATGCTAACACCTTTATTCTTTCAGAATATTCAACAAAGTGGTCTTCTACGTCATCCCCCGCTTCCATTGCTTCAGCTTCGGCTTGCATCATCCTCACAATAGTTCGCATTTCAAGGAATATTTCAGACTTTTGTTCGATATATTCATTCATCATTTCCCTACTCTTATCCATTATTGTCTTTTTAGCATCAACAACACACGATTCATATTGTTCTATTTCAGTCTGTCGCAGTTTGTACTGAGCCAGCCCAAAATCAAAAATTTCCTTACAGTGAGTAATGAACTTATCTTTAAAATCAATTACTAATTCTTCTGTTTCTTCATTCATTTTCAGAAGTGCAATACCTTCTGGATCATCCGCAAACATTGCTTTAAAGAGCTGATCAGCATTCAAACTTTCAACAAAAGCGTTTCGATGAAGTTTCAACTCCTCTTCGTCAG
Organism: Teleogryllus oceanicus; assembly: GCA_964035755.1. Classification (NCBI taxonomy): domain Eukaryota; kingdom Metazoa; phylum Arthropoda; class Insecta; order Orthoptera; family Gryllidae; genus Teleogryllus; species Teleogryllus oceanicus. The sequence continues at coordinate 63,189,325 of CAXIVR010000012.1, read as the reverse complement.
TAATTTCCTCTCTGCTGGCACTTTCTTCCTCCAAAACAACTTTAAGTTCGTCTTTGAATCTAATATTAGCCATTTCTCGTTCTGTTTGGGTAATCATACGGTATTCATAGTACACGAGTTGAGGTAAAAATGTATACACATACTCTTTAAAATTGTCATGAAGAGCTACTGGATTGCCAGACATATTTAGTGCTCGAAGACTGTGAAAGGAACGTAAGTACATAACGTTTTCTAAATCATCTAATAAATTGTTACCAACACTGAAAATCATTAATACTTTAAGATTTTCTAAATTTTCCAATTTATATATCTTATTTCCAAACACTGTGAGTACTTCCCAGTTCACCTTTTGGACAGTTTTCTAATACTGATTTTATTATCATATCAGCATTTATTACTCCAGGTTCAATCTCTTCATGAATTATATTACTCGTTGCGACACTCATTGTGGCAGTGTATTTTAACTGAATTTTATTACTGTCACTGTTTCCTCAAATGTAAATTTAACAATAGCCTATAATTGAATACTAAAATGGATTTTTGTTAGCACACTCCTGAATAGCACTAGTTCACACGGATCCAAGAGGTCAGTTTCTTCTCGCAACAAGATAATTCAACGTAGATAATAACTCAGGGAAAAAAGTCATGCTCGTATGACAGGCACATTGCAACTGGAGTCGTGCAAAACACTTGTAGTCTCGGTAGATCGAGGTAGCAAGACGAAATGAAAATCAATAGAACGAGAACCCAGCAACGCGCCGTTTGTTTACAAACATTTTGATTCCAAGTGGATTTTGAAGGTAAAGAGTAAATTTAGTTGTCTTTCTACCTTCTTCAGACAAAAAGTAATATGCATTTATCGAATGGTATATTATTGTACATAAAATTGTGAAAGATTTGAATTATTACCTATTTCAGCAAAGAAAAACATTAAGCATCTCGCTATGATGATAATATTAAAGTGCTAACAAATGTTTCGTTATCACACATATTTGGTATATTATTGTACATAAAATTGTGAAAGATTTGAAACTCAAGAAAGCGTGCGCAGATGATTTTCTCACCCATACGTCACATACAGTTTTGACTAAATAAATAAATATATCACACATATTACTACATTATTTCGATGTGTGTGCCATTTGTGACTCAACAATTTTCTAAATGGGTTTCGACATATCAAATTATCTTACAGTTCGTTTCAAGATAATTATTGCTTTGATTATAATGTTGTTCGCGGTATTTCTGCTTCAGTTGTTGGCAATAATTTGGTAAATCGTTTCGCCATATGCAATGTTCTTTGAGCCAAAGGTAACTAAAATATTGCGAATTTTTCATGTACAACTAGTAGTATGTGCAATGATTGTAGGCATTATTGAAATACTCATGTCAATTCCACTCTCGTGAATTTAATATTTTATAAAATATTTGCTACATTTGTCCAAGCAAGGAAGACATTAAACACGTAATTGTCAGTCAGAAAGAAACCATTTTTTCATGTCAATTCCACTCTCGTGAATTTAATATGTAGCGGAGCGTTTGCTCAATAATTCATTACAATTGATGCTGAACATATAATGTACTCACGTTTCTTAGTGGAATTTCATAGCATAGCAACTACATCCAAATCCTTCTTTAACCACACTCATAAACAAAGTTTAATAATTAATAATAATCATTTTTTTACTTTCTTGTCCAAAACCTTAGTTTTTCGTTGGCCTGCCACATATCGATTATACCAGGGTTATCAAACTGTGCGTCGCGGCTCCCAGGAGGTCGCGGTGATTTATTAAAAATTATCTTTAGATACTTTCCAGTAGAGGTACTTTCCAGAAGAGTAGAAAAGACTTTCCAGAAGAGGTTGTTGACCATAATTGAATCAAAGATCCCTTCGGTACAGAAATCCCATCAACATTAAACACTGAAGAGCTCATCATATTTCTTTTGACTCCAGATTAAAATTGAAGTTCGATTCATCACCACTCATAGAGTTCTGGAGCGTGGTGAAGAAGGAATATTCACAAATAGATAGCATGGAGTTTTGATTCTTTTGCAATATCCTACTTAAGTGAGGTAGGATATTGCAGTAATGAAAAGCAAACACAGATCGAAATTGAACGTCGAAAACTACAAAATTGACATAATAATAATAATAATAATAAATAATAATAATAATAATAATAATAATAATAATTGTCTTTATTTGTGGCGAGGCTCAGGCCTTAAGGCCTGCTCTTCCGCCTAACCACTTTAATTAATTTACAATTTTAAAAATTACAGTTGAGGCGTTCGGATGTAATTAATATTAACTGACTTTTCATGTCGCAGAAGAAAAGAAATCAATTTGTAACTACCATCTACATTACTTTATCTGTATGAGCCAAATAAATTTGTCATTTTTTGTTTATTCTTGAAATTTTGCAAAATGGAAAGACATGATGTAAGGAACATTCTTAAAATATGAGATAAAAAGAAGAGCTCCCACTTATTCCACTTAGAATCAATAATTCAAAATTCGCCCGAAATGTAAGTTGTCATTACTCGACATGCCTCAACTGTGAACAATAAACGAAAAAGGGGGTTTATTTTACATTTACGTCTGGGATGCAATACCATCCCGGCATATGCCTTAAGCGATTGAATAAACCCACAAAAAAAACTCAATCAGGATGACGGCTTAAGGTCGAAACATTGGGAGGAAGAAATATCAGGGCTGAGAGTGAAAAAGAAAAGAAAAGGGGAAGAAAAGAAAATGGAGGTGGACAAGAGGAGAAAATAAAGAAATGATAATGAAAAGGATACGGGGGGATCAGAAGGGAAAATATAATACATATAATTTTGCAATTATATAACAACAGGTAGTACAAGTTGTACTTGATGACATATACAATACATAATCAAAAAAACATGGAAAATTACCACATTAATCATTAGGTAAAGGCACTTACGAAAGGATATCTTACAGTGTAAAATACAGAAAATGACAATAAAATAATAGTGTGACTACTGATTTTCTTTGTAACAATAATACTAAGAAATTATAATAAAAGTGACAAACATAATTTCAGAAAGATTTATAACCTGTAGTTTCACATAATATTTTCTTATTTTACATTTGGAAATCTATTACATTATAATAACAAAGTTGTATTTTAGATATTGCTATGTAATTTCTCTAATTTTAAATATTGTATTGGCAGTAATAGGATTAGCTTTTACTGTATCCTGAAGTAGGAGAGGAAGGAGATGGCCAGGAGGAAAGGAGTGGGAAGAAATACTTTCGAAAATATCACTTCAAGAAAAAAAAGGATCGAACATGGAGGATGATATGTAATAAAGGGATCATGATCATTGTTTCAGAAAATAATTAAGATAAAATTGCGGATAGAACAGAGAGCGTGTGTAAACTACATTTCATTATTTTTTATCCAGACACCGAGTTGAGTTTTGAACTTTCTGAAGTTGGTAATTCTCTTAAGATGTGAAGGTAGTGAGTTCCAGTTTCGAATTACTGTGACAGTGTAAGATTTACTGAATGACACAGTGTTGTGTCGAGGTATGCACAGCAACAATGCCGAACGCGATCGCTCTAGTGTTAACATTTTGAAGTTCTTAGACAAGTGTGTTTGAAGGCCGTTGTACAAGATTTTATGGAGAAGCAAGAGGCTATGCAATATTTTCTTTTTTCAATAGAGCTAATTTTTGTCTGTCTGTAGTACGCAGATACGTGATCGTACTTACGAAGATCGAATAAAAATATGCGTTTGTGCTGTTTGCAACTTCCGTTGTTGCCTGGTTTTTAAGTCAGAGAGCAAGAAATCACAGTAATCGAAATGGGGCATAATTAGTGAATTAATCAGGTTCGTACGTGTGTTTATAGGTAGTAGTTCTCGTACGCGTTTTAGGGAATGGAGGTCTTTGAAGACTTTTTGACAAATCTTACTTACATGCGTAGTCCAGCTGAGAGTGCTGTCTATATGCATTCCTAGGTTCTTTACGTCGTTACACCAGGGTAGAGGGGAGCCATTTATACTAATGGACGGAAGGGTTTTATCTAATTCGTTGATGGCGTTGCGGGAGCCTATCAGTAGATGATAGAGATTTTTGCCCGAAACAAAATATGTTCTAAAAATCAGATACTTAAGAAAGATCATATACAATTTTGTTTGAAAAGTTTTTGCTCATTTTGTGCTTGAAATTTATGCAATTTATAAAACATTTACTCAAAACCCGCTCTATATTTTTCTTAAATTTTGCCTCCACCATTGTTTTAAGCGTCCTTTCCGCTACCTGACAACAAAATTTAAACAAACACGTTTGTCTCAATTTCTGAAAATTTTGAAAATGTCCCAAGGGCTTCACGTAAAGTAGCCCCCAAAACTAAAATACCGATATCAAATGCAAGGGGCCGCGACCTCAATCAGATCGATTGAGAAATATCAACTGGAGAAAATCGGCTGAATGGTTTAGACGCTAGTGTTGGCCACAGACCGACTGACAGACGTTTCGCCGTCAGTCAATTTTTCGGTATCATGGATCCAGCAAAAATGGATTCTGTTATTCGCGCACGTTTCCTTGAGCCCTTGCTTCGTTAGTTGCGAGGGGCATGGAGGAGTTTATTTTGACAAAAGAAATTTTATATCAAATTTGTAGGAAGTTTTTCGATGCAAAATAGTTTCTATTACGCAAGAGCGAACATTTCTGGTAATAAGATTTTGTCTATAACGCTCGTTGCCATCATTTAATTTAATTCAATTAATGTTGGTAAAAGAGTGGGGGTACGTATTCCGAGACTCAAGAAAACGTGCGCGAATAATACACAACGTGCTAGAGGAAGTGCATCATTTATAATTTATGGGGTCAGGATTTATGAACTTTTGTCTCACCAATGCCCGGCAATAAGAGTTTTTCTGTGGAAAATTCGCTGTTTTTCCCGCAACATTACAATGCTCTCTCTATTCTGCAGACACAGTAGAGAGAAAGTAATAATTAATGTTAATTTACTATTGAAAATCCAATATTAATTCGACTGACGGACAGACAAACAGTCAGACAGACAGACGGACAGACAGACGGACAGACAGACGGACAGACAGACGGACAGACAGACGGACAGACAGACGGACAGACAGACGGACAGACGGACAGACAGACGGACAGACAGACGGACAGACAGACCGAACAGACAGACGGACAGACAGACGGACAGACAGACAGACGACAGACGAGACTGACGGACGGATTTCCGCCGCATTACATAACTTTCTGTGTAATACGTAAACTATGCCATATATACCTACATATTCGAGAATGTAAAATGAATGAAACATTATAAATATTTATTTTTCTTCTTCTTTCTAGGGTTTTTATCCAGCCGACAGCCGGTTACCCTTTGCGTCCCGATGGGACGCATATTCGACCATACACTAGACACCAATACACTTGCGGGCTCCTCTGATCTGGGGTCAGCAGAACACATACATACAAAGACTAGGGACAAACAACTATGCCCAAGGCGGGACTCGAACCCGCGACCCTTCGGACTAAAGCGCTGAGTCGGTACTCGCTCTTAGCCACCTCGGCCATCCAGATCGGCAAATATTTATTTTCACCTATCAAATATGTTTAATAATCAAACGTTGCATGTTCTGGCCAATCAAATAGTTACTTCTAGTGAAAGGAATTGATTTTTCGGCGAAGTTGACGGATCTTCAAAACTACACTATTAGTGCTAGAAAACAGCACGAACTTTCTCGTGTTGTTTGTACGTAATATTACAAAACTATTTGAATTCGCAACATCATTCGAAAACGTAGGGATTCGAACTAGAGTAATTAGGTTGAGCAAGCTGCTCTACTACTACTGCTACTGCTACTGCTACTGCTACTGCTACCGCTACTGCTACTGCTACTGCTACTGCTGCCACGCTGCACTGCTACTGCTCACTGCACCGCTACTGCGCTACCGCTACGCACTGCCACTGCACCGCCACTGCTACCGCACCGCACCGCACGCTACCGCTACGCACGCCACGCACCGCACCGCCACCGCACCGCCACCGCACCGCCACCGCCACCGCCACGCCACCGCACCGCCACCGCCACCGCAGCCAGCACGCCACGCACCGCACCGCACGCACCGCAGCACCGCCACCGCACCGCCACGCCACGCACCGCCACGCGCACCGCACGCCACCGCGCACGCACCGCCACGCCGCTACGCCACCGCCACGCCACCGCCACCGCACGCACGCCTGCTCGCCTGCACCGCCACGCCACTGCCACGCACGCAGCCACTGCTGCTGCTACGCTACTGCTGCTGCTACTGCACTGCTACGCTACTGCTGCTACTGCTACTGTTACTGTTACTGTTACTGCTACTGCTACTGCTGTTGTTGCTGCTGATTGCGCCATAACAGCACGAACGTTCTCATGTTGTTTGTTCGTAATATTACAAAACTATTTGAATCTGCAACAATATTCAAACACGTTGGGATTCAAACTAGAGTATTAGATTTAGCACACAGCTCTACTACTACTACTGCCGCCGCTGCTACTGCTACTACAATCGTCTGCGATCGATACAACATTTTTTCCGATGCCTTAAAAAGGAAGTTGAACGTTCGAACATGGAAATAACTTGGAAATTTAAGAGAGAAATAGAAGCAGCAACTCTTACGTATTTGGATATTAGAACAAGGAGGGTGATGCAACAAAATAATAAGCAAATCCAATCACTTGCAGCTTTGAAATAAGTTTCAAATATTGTTTTATTTCTTCACATTGGGATGTTAGTTGTGAAATCTGTTTGTAGTGGCGCTTTCTCAGTTTTGCTGCAATTGTTTTTCAGACATTTGTTTCTCTTTTTTAAAGAGTTTTTCGATATCCAGGAACCCAACCCATCCTTTTTCATTAAAAGACAGACATCAAACGAATTCGAAATTCGCGATGCTTTTTGGGAACCTCACTTTCGCGAATGTTAAGGGATTATTGTATTCTAGAATAATAGCAGCAATTATTGCAGTGCATTCGTAAGTATTACCGAGTAAAGTGGCTCAGGGGATAACGCGCTAACTCCAAAGACGGGAGACCCGGGTTCGGTCACAGGATCGGACCCTCTGACTGGGGTTTTCGTGGTTTCCCTTCGTCAAAGAGGCGAATGCTGGGATGGTTCCAAAATCCACTACCATCTCTCATCTTCATATCTCCTCATTATTCACAGGTTGGCATCTAGCTGCTTTGGATGCTTTAGATGCTTTGGCTCTTAAGGGAGATCACCAATGATTGCATGCGATCTAACTGCTACTACTACCACTACTACTACTACCACTACTACCACTACACTACTACTACTACTACTACACTACTACACTACTACCACTACCACTACTCACTACCACTCACCACTACTACTACTACTACTACTACTACTACTACTACTACAACGACAACGACAACGACAACGACGACGACGACTACTGCTACTGCTACTCTACATTACACACGCACTGTTACACTCATCACTACCACCACCACCATCACTACTACTATACTGCTACTACTCTACATCTACTACCACCACCACCACCACTACTACTACTACTCACCACTAGCACACCACTCACCTACTCACTACTACTACCACTGACCACCACTCCTCCCACCACTACCACTACCACCACTACTACTACTACTCACTCTACTACTCACTCCACTACTCACTCACCCTACTCTCTCTACCTACTCACTACTCACTACCACTACTCTACTACTACAACGACAACGACGACGACGACAACCACTGCGCACTGCTACTACATTATTACTCACTGCACTGTTACTACTTCTACATCACTACCACTACTACTACTACTACTACTACTACTACTACTACTACTACTGCTATTACTACTACTAATAATAATATTTAATAATAATGATAATAATAATAATAATAATAATAATAATAATAATAATAATAATAATAATAATAATAAATTATTCATATCGTTTTTTTAAATTCGTCGGATACGAGCGGTCCAGCTTCATGGACATGGTGTCTGCGAACTCATTGTCTTTTCAGATGACAAATCTATTTGAATATACAGCCACTTTATCGATTTCAGGCATAAATATAGCGATCACGTGTAAAACCCCTCCAAATGGAATTTCGTAAGTAATTCGCAGTACACACTTCTCAGGGTTTTTTTCGTTCCTTAAAACCGCGATGAGTAAGATTAAAAGTGGATTTAAATATGCCACATCTCACTGATAGACATTCCTATTGCATAATGCACCCAAGATTCACAGGACGTCTTCTCGCGATCGACTTCCAACAAGATGAGCATTGA